>QVRM01000917.1:0-17500 GCA_003439945.1 Dermanyssus gallinae
CAAGCCTTAGCCTTGCGAGATTTAGGCGCGCTTAAAACTTTATCACGCGCATCGTGTATATTTGACATGTTTTTGTATATTGTTTTGCAACAATATACAACAACATGTCAAAAATACACAATTATAGTATCGTCCCTCCCGCTTACCCTCCTCCCCCGATTACGGTTTTCAAAGTAGTCACCGATGCGCTCTTTTAGCCCTGTGGCAGCCTCTTGTATTCTATGAACGGTCGCATTTCGCACATCTGAAAGATGTATTACGGGATATAGTATCCGTGTAGCTTTACGTAGCTGATTATTAGAATTTACATTTTTTGAGTACAGGTTTTAATGCACGCTGACTACAATGTATAGCAACGGCAATAGTCAGCCTCTCATACAGCTTTTCTGTGACAGATGACTAGAGTATATAGAGATAAAAAATCGCGGAAAACAAATGACAAACGAAATCGAAATACGTTGAAGTTGTTGCATTTTTACTTTAAGTACAAACCTTTATATATATATATATATATATATATATATATATATATATATATATATATATATATATTCGTTTTTCAGCTGTGGCGTCTTAAGTCTGCGCCTCGCAATCGGAGGAGACACATAGGTGCGCGGGTTCGAGCCCCACCGTTACAATTTGTATTTATGGGGGTCCGTCTATGAAGCAATGTCAAAAACAGTTCCGTGGACGTTAAATCTTAGCTGAGGGTCAGCACGAAAACTTTACAGGCATGGTTTATTCACGGAACTCCATACATTCACATGCTAGACTAGAGAAAAATAAATAGTAAAAACAGAAGTAAATACCTATATCGATAGAAAATCGCCCTAAAAGCCATCTTTTAACATCTCGGGTAAGACGGGTAAGGGCCCTTGAGTAACGGATTTTATGTAGGATACTCTCTCACACGACGGGCAGTTTATATACAAGAGATTTGACGCTAGATGATTTCTGAACGCAAGGTATCACAAAAGTCGTGACCCGTAGCGAGGTTTTCCGCCGCTGAGTGACTAGAGGGAAGGCAACCTCAGCGAGTATTAAACTACAAAAAATCTTGAAGCAGAGAGTAGCTACTTGAAAACGATACAGCATATCAATGGATAGGATCTTATAAGCACAATATATATCTCTAACAGATTGGCGATATCTCATCCCAAATATAGCCCTCATAGCATCGTTTTGCATTACCTGACCTCGATGCAGAACGTAATCTTAACCACCCCCCACAAGAGAATGCCGTACGTGAGTTCCGGCACAAACAACGCTTTGTAGGTCAATATCAGGCCATCTAACGGAACTCCTATATGACTCAAACGGCTCAAGGCCGATATAGTGCATAACATTTGGGTGTGATATAATCAGCATTGAGTTGTTGACGAAAACTTCAGACCGAATTCTAAAAAAAGCAGATCAAGATCCTGCAACTTAAGTTGAGGAGAGCGAAACAGAGTGAGGCTAGCCTTGTTAGCATTGACAACGAGGCCGAAATAATTTAAGATTTTGATTACCACCTTTACTTGGGATAGTGAACGCGTTATATCGAGGGCTGGAGAGTTAACCCTGAATAAAAGTGACGTTTCATCAGCAAAAGCGATCGGTTTAACAATGTTCTCTTTTTCTATATTAAGCAGAATGATGAATTAATGAGAATCAAGAAGAGAAACTGTCCTAGCACCGAATCTTGTGGAGTCCCAATGTTAACAGATCTTCACGAGGAAACCACTTGTTCTATACGAACAGACTGCAGTCTAGAGGATACGAGTGAATTAAACTACTCGACTGTACTTGCCGAACATCCAAGGCTCGGCAAGATTTGTAGAGTGAAAGAGTGGCGAACGCAACTGAATGCCGCGGTAACATCGAGAAAGACGCCTAGACAGGCTTTTGTCGATTCAGCTGAGTCGGTCACAAACTGCCACATCACGCACCGCGAGTGCCAGACCCGTGGACCGACCGTGACGGAATCCAAATTGATTAGGAGATAGAAAGCTGCAGGATTCGGCAATACGAACGGCAGCGTTGTACCTCAAGATAAGCATGTTTCTTATCTTTCTGGGGAATTAATCTTTCTGTACCTAATGTACATTTTGTTAGCAGGTCGTCCTAGGCGACGCAATCCTTGCATTCGGCGGTGCACTCGCATCGTTTCAGTTTTGCTCGTTCTTGTCGACACGGTAATGGCGACACATTACTGACGACACTTTGTCGTCAGTAATGTGTCGCCATTAAAAACATGTTTGTCTAGAAACAGCAGCGGAAATTTGGCTAATTGTTGCTGAAGGCAGTAACGCGACACGCCCCCGTCCCCCTGTGAAGACTGCTACGACAGTACTGCAGTACAGCAAATTACTTATTAAGTAAAATATATGATTAATCTACTTTACATTTTTATATAAATAATAAATTAATAAATATATAAAATATTTACGATTTTATATATAGTTCAGTACGACAACAGCGACGACTGCCGCATATGCGGCTCTACAGCGCCTACAGCGTCAATTTTGGCTTTCATGGACCGAACAGACCGAACAGAAACCTGACGAAAGGCATTGATCATCACACTTCGCGGAAATCGCAATCGACGAGCGAATGGCGAACTCTGCACAGTGTTCAGAGCCGGAGCCCAGCAAGAAGCTCCCCTGCTGGTCGCCCCGCCACAGTTTAGGCGGTCGACTTGGTCTGCAACGAAATCTCAGTGCCTCAGTGACCGCGTGCTTGCTTCTCCGGCAACCCACTCAATCCGGTTGGACCATTGCAGTCTACCGCGAGTTTTGACGAATGAGCTGAGAACGCGCACCCTGCACTACACATAATGTGATTAGTAGAGCTTCTTGGCATTAGGACTTTTGAGAAAATCCGAGACGTCGAGAAGAAACCACCAGGCCGATGTTTCCGATTTTTCATCTCATTAAGCATGCTTTTAATTATTACAATTCAAACCTTTATTCACCTTGCCAGGTAGTATAAACACGCTATTGTATACAGTGAAGTGATATATATATATATATATATATATATATATATCACTTCACTGTATACAATAGCGGCTCAAATTAATTTCTTCGGCTTTTAATGATTACGCTAGGCATTAAGCTTACGTTCATTCAAGCGTTGTTCGCCCCAACGCACTTCTTCAGATGCAAAGAAAGGTGCAAAACATTTTTGTAGACTGTATATATATATATATATATATATATATATATATATATGTATATATATATATATATATATATGTGGAGAGCAGAGTTCAAGAGAGAGCCTAAATAAAGCGAACAGTAGTACAACAAGAGTAACCCGACGAAAGCAGAAACCACATTCAAATAGTAACAAAAAGTCATTATGTATACGACGATCTTTTGCCACAGTCCTTTCAAAGTGCCATGCTGGTTGGGGCGCTCCGACAGTGCCGACAATAAGAACTAGTTTATGGGTAGTGGCTCTCAAAACGAACTGGAGGAGCTTTGAAGACGTTTCCTGGGAAAGACCCAAAAAATTGTATTTACGGTAAATAAGTGGTTATAGTCGCCGGGTGGCGCCACTGGTCACTTTGTATGTCACGTGCAATTCGGGGTCGATTCGGATCGGTGCTATGTAACGTCTGCTCTCTCTATTCCAGAGACTGCCATATTAACTCCTTTTCTCTGCCTTCCCACTTTTTTGCCGCTACGGCAGCTTCGTGTCGGAGGTGGGTGAAGTCTCATTACTGACGTCGCAATTGCTACGATATGAAAGAAAGGGGAACGCGGTTGAGAACAATCGAAGAAAGACAATAAGAGGCGGACCTTAATTTGACGATAATATGGAAGACTATAGCAGAGCACAGTTTCATAAGCTATTCATAATAAGGGCCCTCTAGGGACGTCTACGAACGCCCTAGGTACTGGTGCATGCCGAAAGAACGGTGTCTGTTGAAAACCGTTTAACGGCTTACTATGTCTCCAAAGACGACTTATTTTTTAAATCTAAAAGCATTGGTTTGAGTAGCCAACATTTTCCAATACATTAACATCATCCTTTACCGGTGGAAAATCTGCAAAACGCAGTGCAGTTTATTTAGCATAAAAGCTCTGTTATATCTTTGCCTATCTGGACATTAACACCTTTCCTATCATCAGACCGAACCGCAGGGTATGCACTCCGCCTTACTAGGCTTTTACATACGGCGAGGTAATTAATCATTACAATACGTCCGCTTCATTGCTTTCTATATTCAGATAGGCTTACGAGACAGATCAAAGTAAACCCCTTAGGACTGCTGGCGTCTGTAAAATTATTTCTGCACTCCAGCCTTGACTTCGGGTGTACCGGAGCATTCTCAAAAAAAGACACAGCATAAGCACCAGAACAGGGTAAAATAAAAATAAAAAATAGAATAATGTTTTTTTCAAAGTGTTTTAAGAAGAATGGTCACGACCATTCTACTAAGTGGCATGGAGTTCAGAAACCTTGCACGGTTAATATACGCAAATAGTGTATTTGAGTCTGTTGAGCATTTTTCTGTTTGTATCGATCGTATAGCGGCTTTGGTTATTGTACGCCCTTGTGATCTTGCCGAATATTGTTGAATTTTCTGGTTCGTATTTGTTCGTGTTTGTTAAATTCGTTATTGAATTTTCAAAAAAATCTTTTGTCGTTAATGACCGATTACCTTGCTTTATTCTATCTGGATGCCCAATTTCATCTACGTTTGAGTGCTCACGTTGCGCCTTGTGCGATCAGGTAGTTTTTATCACTTTAACTAGGATCGGAAACAAAAGGAAAAAAATATTGTCAGACTTGGTTTAGCATGAAACAGCCGTTTTGGTTGGGTTGCGCCTTGGCAAAAAAAAACCCTAAACTTGTTTCAAGCACCATATGATGTGAATCAATGTGAGTCAACGAACATTTGCTCTGCAGTAGTTACTTAATCACTGTTGTTTTTATGTTTAAGTGAGCATCATTGGATTCCAATAAAATGTTTTATCCAAACAGTCAAATACCATATATATATATATATATATATATATATATATATATATCTCGCTAACAGCATACCGTATCTGATAGCTCCGGAAACCAATACCCAGAGTACAGAGGACAACCTCATCAACTGTTGCCACATCTGCCTTTACGAAGACAATCGCGACCATAAGTACTGGTGATGCCAGAGAACCTCCTGGAAAGCAGACGTAGAATACGTACGGTGTGTATGTTTTGTTCCGAAATGACTGCGTAAACACTAGGTAAACGCAAAACGCAAGCATTGTAATTGCGACTAATCGACGAACAGGTTTTACGATATCGCCTTTACACCTATTATACCTCTTACGCAACTTCAAGCGATGATCTAAAGCAGCCTTTCTTCTGTCACGAAGTAACAATTTGTAAAGCTCACTATGAAACTCAAACGATAAGTAAGATGGTGTGAAAATATCGCCTTGAAATCAAGAAACCGTGTGAGCTGGTGTCTGAGTCGCGAAGTATTCGATTCTATAATACATGTTGCTACGGCAATTTCGGCCGCCCTGTCTTCTCATACACGCCAGCCTGTCAATTACGCAGTTGAGATTTTACTGGAGCAAGTGACAAATACTACATTAATCTCTTACGCGTTTTTTATCTTTCATTTAGTAGTTGAAATAGCCTGTTAACGTTGCTGAGCGCACACTAACCATGATGCCAAAGGTGACAACCCAACTCGTGCTCGAAAAGCCTTGCACCGTCGGAACAAAGAAAAGCCGTTGATATGGCATATCAACTGAGATAACGACGCTTATCAGCCCAGACTGAGATGACGACGTTTATCAGCCTAACGTTAGATTGAATGCGTAGATTTCATCTGAAAAGAATCAAAGACATTGGATTTGTCGTTAACTGGCTTTAGTGGCTGCAATGCGCATTCGCAAAAACGGTGCGTAAGATCGAGAAATTGTCTGTTGCTTCACGTCGGCGTTTACAACGCGAAGTTTGCCAGACAAATCTGATTTTCCTAACCAAAGCTTACCCTTAACGGTAAGCATTTCGCTTAGAACTGTCGTTCTCTTGATCTTTTACTCAATACCGTGCTAGAGATAGCGGATCTCTGATCCGTAAGGAGTAGTTTTTGAATACTGAGTACTAGAAAAGTGAATGACATCTACTTACGTAGAGCATCTGCCAGTCGACTATATCGCATATTGTTAGTTACGTTAGAGATTAGCGTTTCTATGGGACTACATTTCGGCTTAGCTGCCCATAGGCTAATTCGCTGAAGCTAGCCATTTTGTTCTCTCAAAACATACATAATCTTAAAACACTTGCAGCTTCTCTTAATCATCGTCAAAAAACAGAAGAAGAAGTAACTAAACAGTTGTGATAGCATAAGAAGTATTTATTCAGTGTTGTGAATCTATACGATAAAGATGTTCTACGTCGGTAAGTATATATATACATATATATATATATACATATATATATATATATATATATATATATATGCACAAATGGTAGTGTCCTCTACGATAATCTACATGCTAGACTGTTATTAGAAAATCAAATCCTAGGCAATTCTTTCTTTCTTAACGGATAGCGATTTTAACTATATGATGAAGACCTTTGTGACAGACTGTGGGTAAATCTAACAATATAAACTTAAATTGCACAATGCTTATGTGGATCACGAAACATGGCACTCTTCTATATATAGGCTTCAATTTTTTTCTCGACGTTGTTCTCATTGCGTCACAACGTGGGACAACTTTATATCGTCCAGGTATACCACAATGAATGATCACCAAGAGTGTCGTCGATCTCGGTCAACAGCGCCAACAACGGCGGGAAGAGATAGCGGCTAAGCGGCAGCAACGACAGCGGGAGAAGCTGGAAAAGAAGGCGAAGCCGGCGCCGGCAGCAGAAAGTAACGTCACGTCTCCGATGCAGCTGCGCGACCCGGTTGTAGAGACATTGGACTGTACAGAGACAGCCAACGTAGATCAGCTGGACAATGAAGGCTTCCTGCTGGTGGCAAGAAGAAGAAAAGAAGAGAGGGCTTGCGAGTGAAAGTGGTGGATCGATCAGCAACAGCCCAGAGAAGCAGGATAGACGCTTGGGGCCAAGGCCGAGCGATGTCTCTCAAATCCACAAGCAAACAGCAGCAGAAAAACGCGAAACTAACGCGGATAGGAAGCACCGTCTTCTTCGAGCAAGAAGTGCAGAAGTAGACCTGGGTGAGCTAACATTGCGTACAAATCGTGCGTTGCCCATGAGAGCTCTCCGTTTGGAGGGCTTCAGCCGAACAACGTCGGCAGAACAGCAGAACAGACGGGCGCGGCCCTGGTTTACACAGCGCGGGTTGCCCAAAAAGAAGACTAGTGGTCCTGATGGGATCAATTACGAACACGGGCTGAGTCGCCCGATGTTTTAGCAGGGAAAGCTGTGTAATCTGTTTAATCAGATACTCAGCGGGGGACACATACTTTCAGGTTTGGTACGAGGCCAGGCTTACTCTGCTATCCAAGGGCAAATACGGTGACAACGTGGACGACCAAATCTCTACCGGGGTATCGCGTCGGAACGCACTGTTGAGAAAATCTTCGCTAAATGGATTATCTATTCCAACTGTGGAGAAGGCCCTACACCCGGAGCAATTCAGGAAGGGTCGAGGTACACAGAGCGCGATTCATGTACTCCAGTCGAAAGTTGAGAAATGTTGGTTGTGCTCGGGGGTCACTTGTACGCCGTCTTTATCGATTGTGTGAAGGCCTTCGACAAAGCTCCCCGTCATCTACTAGTTGATTCATTTCGACATGCTGGGGTGGGTGGTTCTTTTCTACAAGTGCTCTCTAGCTTTTTTGCTGAAGACTGCTTTGAAGTAAACATAAGGGGCGAAGACACCTTGCAGCTGAGTCAAAACGTAAGGACTCCTCAAGGAGATTCTCTCAGTTGCCTGGCCTTCTCTTTGCTCATCGCAGACCTAGCCCGCCATGTGCGGAAGAAGTTTAGAAACGCCGTCGTCGTTATGTATGCGGACGAGATAGTAGTGGCCCACAGGGACCGCGAATTTGTCTTATTGTCGGCGACGTAGAAAGTAACCTTCACCGTAAGGGCCTATAAATAAATTCGCGGAAGACAAAATATATTAAGATTCGTATTACATCTGCTGCAGCCAATCGACCTCCACGGGGTGTAATACCCTGTTGTGGCGAACCGCTGGAGTTTGTTAAGGAGTGTTTGGGTATAAGACTACACTATACGGGAACGACCTTTAGTCAGCACATCGGCGACAGGTGTTGGGCGGCCATTGCTTCTATTCATACAGAGGTAAGAGACCTTCGACGTTTGTCTCTGAGTGCCGCAGTGCGTTTCTGAGCTTAAGATTGTGCCAATGTTGAGCTGCCGCTTTGGCAGTGCATAGAGCCATCTTTCAGTTGCAACTAGAAAGATGATTCACAATATATATGAAACGCGTTATTTGCTTGCCGCGGACGGCAAGGAACCGCTTTGTGTACCTGCTAGCGGGTTGCGGACCGGCATTAGAAATAATCAGAGTCAGGCTTAAGTCACCTATTTCAGTACCACTTCAGCAATTTCTGTTAGGCGTAAGCTGAGGTAGCGCAGTTAGATGTGTAACTCGCCAGGGAGCTTTGGGATGTAATGGCATGCACTAGCCGGCACGTGTACACAAGGTACATTGGGCATGGGTGTCATCACTTGGTGTGTTCGACTCAAGGATTTCACCAAGTTGGCGATCAATGTCGTTGCCAGTTCTGCTCGCAGATATGCGCTAAATACCACGCAGCGAGCTGCCAGACGCATCGGCGGTTGTTCTCGCCCGGTGGGACGATCGCTGAAGTGTTCAAATTGTATATAATGACGACTGTATTGTAATTATATACTATCTTGAAATGCAAAGTTATTGCAAAATAAACGATATGTAACGATCACCTTTTTGCCATCACAACTGCTTATATACTTCTCATTGTAGAGATAATTTATATAGGATAAGGTGATTCTGAACTGCAAAACTTCCTGATTTAGCTCCGCGTGTTAGTATGTATACCAATACAGCAACCTCGGCAAATTTTCTGCTAATCTAGCAGGTTGTTTGTGGTAACCAACCGCCCAGGATGTAGTCTGTCGAGGTCTTTTGAAAGCAATTACTGCGATATGCCTACGTGAATTAGAGATAGCGGTCTAATCTTAAACTGTATCCACTAGATACAAACATCTGCAGAGGTCGTCGTAGGACCTCTGCAGGTGTTTGTTTGCCTGTCAGGTCCTCGAATCTCGTATAAGCAAGCTCTTTGGCGTCATGGAACGCCTGCATGGTCACGGGCAGGCTGGTGTGCTGGACAGTAACCTCTAAGTCTCGTAACGATGCAACGTGGCAGCTAGCTGCCAGGTCTGCTGTAGAGGAAATATCCAGTCCTCCGAATCTCCGGCACACAAATTTGTATTCATGTGTGTGTCTGGTTATATACAAGAAAGGAAGCGTCTCAAAGGCTTGGGGGTATAACTAGTAATCGGTGCACCAGTGGGCGTACTTACTGTTTGAACTGGGTGACTAAATGCTCAGAATGGAAGAAACCGGTACCGACCGTGGAGGGTTTGAAGGCGTCGAGAACGGTGCCACCCCAGACCAGCGCTTGGCCCTTCTTGAATGAAAGGAGAGTCATCCTATCGAGTCTACGGCTATCCGTGTGCACCAAGCGAAGAGGTTCTCGTACGCAAGAAAGGCCACAAAGAAGTCGCCTCCTAGCGTTGTAGTAGTATGTAGCTACTCATAACGTTTTCGAAGAGCAGATGGGACTCGTCTCCGTGTACTGGATTGGCCAGGCCAAAACATCCTGGTAGCTAGTCTTCGATTTCCTTCAGCATGTGGTCTGCCCAAACAATGGTTGATACGTCGGCGAAGCTGAACTTCACCACTATCGCACTGAGAAAGGTGCTGTACTCCAGTGACGCATTCCACCGCCTTGATTACCCAGGGGCGTTAGCTCCTCAGTTGTCCGAGCTGTGTACGTACTCATGAAGCAGCGCGACTTTTCGTACGGCCTGTTAACGGGTGCAGAGGATGAGTACGGCTTGCAAGGATTAATCTTTCTCCCTATGATCAATCGATATTGCACTGACTACAATCGCAAACTACGAATGTGATGTATTTAAAAATGTATGTACACGTATTCACATCACTTCAGTAAGATAGCGATGAATCATGTCTAGTTTCATGTCAAAGGCAATCACAGAACACTAAGCGGTTTTAGAGAAAGAGCGTATCAGAGAGCTGCGGCAAAACGGCCGGGAGCAAAGGCAGAACATGTAGACGCGCTGCACCTGTGGAATCACAGGAGAGCGTTAGACACGTCTTGTGCAGTACCGGCATCCGGGACAAGTGTGATGTATTGAGGCGAGAACATCGACGGGTCATCGCGGCCAATTAATGCAAAAGGGACCTTAGAAAGTCCAGGTGCTCACCAAGCTCGCTAGCCTGTAGTCATATACTGCAGAGCCGGGCTTTCAGTGTGAAGCTTGAGGAAGGAGGTTTGCTTAGTGCGTATGAGCTCGATGAAACCCAATTCCTCCATCGAGGACAAGTACTACACTGCTCCACAATGGCTAAAGTGTGGTACATTTTATTTATTCTAAAAAAAACGTAGGTCCAAGTAACTCTATACGAGGATTGAACAAGAGATATTGGCAATACTGGGGATCATGCACCGTTTCTTTATGAAGATGTATTTGGTATTCGCTGTATCTAAATCGCCATGAAAATCATCTCAAAAGAAGCCGGCCCTAGATTTGGATTCAGGATCTTTAGAATGCTCCCGAATAGTGAATAGTCCTGTTGAACCACAGGCGTAGAATTCGCCTCAAAGTAAACAGGAGCAATAAACTTGCACTAGTAATAGAGCTAACGGCTATTAAACAATGTTTTGGCGAGAAAGTTGTGCTTTTAGGACTCCTGACTGTTGGCGTTTCTCAGTGCGATATTGACCATTGTACACTGTGGTTACCTGCGCTCTGTTTACAGGTTGTGTTTAAAACTACCACTGTTCACTACCAGATTAAAACAAATTTAATGAAAGTATTCTATATCAGACAGATTTCACCTATATACAGAGTTAACTGACTTTTCTGAATCATTAACCCTAACGACCCTCCGTCTCAAATGTGAGCTGTTGTATCCCACATTGTGACGATCATCAAAGTGTTAAATATGTTTGATGCCTTTTTGACGTACAAAATTGTATTCTATTTTATTTTGTGTCCTTAGCATAATCGCATACATCATTTGAAAGGCGTCAGAATTGCCGTAATTATTTTGTTTTTATAAATACTTTTTTTCTTTTACTCTATACTGGTTGAATATCTGTTTAATTTTGTTATGTTATTTTGACGAACTGAGATTCTTTATCGTGCTTACTAATCCATCTTGTCTAACATTTGCATTTGAATGTTAACTATCTCACTATTAGAATATCCTTGCTTGTTATAGACTTTGCTTACAGGTTTCTATGGTAAAGGAATTTTTATGAAAAACAGGATTATCAATAAAGTGGGCATTTAAAATCATTCAGGACTATCAATAAAGTGGGCAGAATAATTCCATATATGACAAAGACACAAAATATTGTTCTGGTTTAAGGCGTTGAGTGCACAACAAAAAAAAACATTTATGTGCCTGTTTGGGGGAAGTTCCGGCAGATAGAAATTTTGTGCAGGTTCCAAAACTCTGTACGTATTTTTAGCCCTTTAAGCCCCGCGCATTAATTAAGCTTACTGAATACCCATTGTTAAATAAATATATGCAAATCACACACCATCAATTACTACTGGTTCATCTTCTTGTTACCACTCGATAACTACGCGCTCGCGCCTACAAAGAACGTGGTGGAATCCTGAGCTATAAACGCCGTCATACGATGTTATACCCTAAACGACTGCTAACAAAGATATCTCGCCAAGGCAGGACCACTTCGGAAGTGTGCCCCCAACAAAGGCAGCGCTTTCACGTTGTATCCACGTTATATCAAGATTCAGACGTTGCGGATCAGCTGCCTGGTCTGAACGCCAGGATTACCCAAGGTTTCAAACGCGAGAGGGCAGAATTCGGTGGAAATACCCGATTGTAGAGTATTTTTTAGCTTGCTGGTCTCGTCATGATGGGATTTCGGACGAGTAGATGGTGAGACATGTGAAACTGTTGACGAATTGCAGTAAAATGCAAATACAGACATAAAAAAAGGCATGTCCTTGAGGATTACGGGTTTAGTGGGTTTGTGAGTCTCAAACTAGATGCTGGCAGCTGCCAGCGCTACATGTGCATTATGCATTCCCGAACAATGAACAAGAAGGCAAAAGCTGCGGCAACAATGAGTTCGGCGAACTTCGAAATGTGAAGTTTGCAGTAGCCTAGCAGTTTTTAAAATGAGCATATATATTGTGTTACTAGCTAAAAAAACGCTCAATTTTTTGCCCTAAACGACTTCAAATGTTAGATCGCGTCAAAGTGGGCTTCCCTCGGCGTGTCCAAGGCTTATTACATAACGTGTCAGCAACTTTTGTCATGCAGTTGTGTCAAGAGAAGCCAATGGCCGAAAACCTGATCCTGGAAGAGCATGCATTTATTGAAACGACATTACGCATGCACCAATTATCTATTTAGAACGAAAAATTAAAAATTTCCGACAAGAAACTGCACTCTAGACCCTGCGTTTAACACAATGCGATGGACCAGGTGTCAAACCGGGATATTTGTGGTATTACTTCAGTGCATGTAGGGCCGCTTGTCTGGCTCTCAATCTTCGGCCTGGCGGCGCTCCATGCGTTGTCGCCTCTCTTCCGTCAGCTTTGTCTTCGCTCTCATAACAGTCTCCACAAAATCAGAGCCCGCCTCGCAGTTTTTTTTTCGAGCTGAGCATCCCTGTCTCTTGTCGTATTGCACTGCACGTCTAGTCGTGAACGGGTTGTCTGTCTCGTGATCTCAAGAGCTCTGCATGCAAATAGCGTGTGATCCACGTCATCGGTCTCGCCGGCGTCGCACAAGACACATATGTCTACCTCAGTCTTTCCAATCTTCACCATGAAGGTCTGGATGCTGCCATAACCGATGAGAACTTGGGTTAAGTAGTACGTCGTTTCCGCGTACTCGCATCGATACCATTTGATGAGATCTGGGATTATTGACCTCGTCCACGACCCTAGAGCCTTTCGTTTAGCGCCAGTCCACTCAGCCTCCCAGCTTTTCATAGTATTTTTCTTGCATCGTCTTTTCTAAGTGCCTGGTCCCGGTATAAAGGCTTCTCCTTTATCCTTTTTGGCCAAGGTATCATGCGGGAAATTACCAGCACAGCGTCTGTAGACACCGTCTTGTACGCTCTGGCGACCCTTGTGGCCAACACTCTCTGCGCCTTGCTTAGCTTTTTCTCTCCTTGGCCTTCAGTGCAGCTGGTCCACACACTGCTGACCCGTAGAGCAGAATTGAATCAGCGACTGATGCTAGAAGGCGGCGCCCTCTGACATCCTTTCAGCCGCTCGCTGGACCTCATCGAGCAGTACAGGAGGAAAATCCTCCTCGTTCACCGTAATAGGGGATCTGACTTTCTCCGTCGGCATCTTGAAAAGGTGAGCCACAATGGTTTCTACAAGATCCGGTGGAATCGTTGGTGCTCTCGTGCCCAGTTTGCCCATTATATTTTGTAGGGCTTCCCATACACGTCCTGCTCGATCCCCTGTATTAGTTGATTGATTGAAACGCTCTTTTATTTATCAAAAAAGGGGATATAATACCATTCACAACATGTACACAAATTATTTCACGTATACACATTTGACAAATTATTTCACTTATACACATTTGAACGACCGAAGCTAACTCCTTCTGATGGTGATCGTCAGGTTCGAGCGTGTTGCCTCGTATTCGGCCCAGAGATCATCTGCCTTTTCTCGCCACTTCCGCTCGGCCGATTCCGTTCTCCCCTTTTTTGCCTTCCCACTGGCTCTAGTGTATCGGCGCCGTGCTCCAATGCACTCTCTCCGTGCAGCGGTCACCTCCGGAGACCACCAGTACTTTGTTGCAGCGTTTCTCCGCCGCGGGTGTACTAAAACTGGCGTTGCCTTCTCGCATGCTTTTCGGAGAATTTTGCCTAAGCTTTTCTCATTGAAGGTGCCCTCCAGTTCGTTACAGCCCCAAACTATCTCCTCCCTGAGCTTTCCTCATCCTGCGAGCCAACCATCTGGGCCTGTGGCACCCAGCGGCAGGCACCATGCTCTTGAGTGCTCTGTCGTTTTTCACCGTGAATGTAATATGTCGGTCATCACTAAAGTTCTCTTCGTATTCGAGGACCTCCCAGTCCACTACTCTGTAGGGTGTGTTCGCGGCGCTAATCGTCAGGTCTATAAAGGCTTCCTGGTCTCTGCGGGCGAAAGTCGCTGCGGCTTTCGGGTTGTTCATAATCAGAAGGTTCCGTTCGGCCAACCATTGCATCAAGGATCGTCCCCGAAAGTTGCTGTGCCTACTAACCCAAAGCACTAACGCCGCGTTGAAATCTCTCGTGATAATCTGGGCCTGACGATCTATCGTTCTGACGCTGACGTCCAGTGCTTTAAGGTATTCTGCAAATTCCTCTTGGCCTCTGCTGGGGGAGAAGTAGCAGCTATAGAATCTGTATCCAGGTGAACCCTGTTCCCAGGCCCCTGTCCCGGATTGCGATGCCTTTTTGATGGTTTGTCCACCAGATCGAGGTGTTCGTTCTGTCGTCTACTGTTCAGCAGTGCAGTTTCTTGCTAGATGTCCAGTGGCTCCGCAGCGATAGCATCTGCGGTCTTGGGGCATTTCTTCAGCACAATCTTTAGCCGTATGGCCCATCCCCTGGAATCTCGTGCAACATGGGAGATCGATCCATTCGGTCACCCGACACGTTTTTCTTTCTCTCTCCTTTTTTCTGGCCTTTCTTCAGGCAGAAATCTGCTGGAGCATCCAGTTGTTCTCCCCAGCATGCCTCTGTGGCCTTTCGGGCAATTACTGTGTCCAGGTCATCCGGGGAGGGAACAGCTATCGGGCGTCTCTTCTGGCCCGTTTGACCGGCGTCTTGCTTCTGCGGCCCTGCGTCTTGCTCAGCTCGCTGTAGATGCGTGGCCATTTGCCGGAAGAGCCTTACGACGCTTTCGATCTCAACTTCTCCTTCTTCTAGTTTTCCTATCATAAGAGTCCTAGTGATCTCTGGAAAATTCTCGGAGGAATCCCCGTCTTCCGGCACCATTTTCGCCAGGGTTCGAGATACTGCAACGCTTCCAGGTTTGACGACCTTTACTCGGGTTAGCGCTGGGAATTGCGGCGTCAGGCAGGCAAGGAGCTCTGAGTCTTTGGCCGACCCTTCGCGTATGACCACTTCTGAAGCGTCTGCTGACTGGAGCTCCGTCTCTAGCTTTAGAGCCTCTTTTAGCTTACTTCGCAGCTCTGCCAGTTCGAGACGGCCTTCTTTATGAAGGCTCCTGGCCGCCCTGTGGAGCTTCCTTGAGACCCTTTTGATGTCAGTTTGGGTCTTGGTGTGCTTCACGGTAAGTGCTTCCAATTCGGACGCACCTTCTAGTAGCGCTTCAATCATGGAGCCCAATCTATAAGCTGTTTCCGTCGTCTTTTTCACTTTCTTATGGCCCGCCTTTTCGGGCTTTTCTGGACGTCCTGGAACATTCATTCAGCCCTAGCTCCTGCCGTTTCTTTATCAATGAGGATCCTAGTCGTGGCCACCGAGCCAGTTTCTAGTCCGCCGTCAGTGTCTTCTATCTGAGCTCCCATTCGGCTAGTATCCGGGGCTCTTGTCAGGGCCTTTCCTTGAGGAGGATCCTCCGTCCATACAGGCCGTACTGGAATCTTCGTCCATGGTAAGGTTACGCTCCTTCACTCCCTAGTCCCTTATCCGGGCGTAGGTTGCCTGGTAGGCAGCAGCGATGAGTTTTCTCCACTTATGTCTTACATATACCTATAACGGTACTGAAGCACTATCACGCATATATATATATATATATATATATATATACACATATAGATATATACTGTTCGGTGCCATACAACCATATATAGTATACTGCGTATATAGACTGTGTAATACAATATTGCGATATATAATGCGTCGTATATTGTACACCATATCCACCCGCTAGTCTAAATATACAGAGTGTGTGGTACAGTAAATTGCTTTTTGCTATCTATCTGTACCTGCGCCAGACACTTTTTATATAATGCAGTGTTACACTGCGTTAACTTCCTTTAGTTGAGCTGCCGTGAGAGTTAAAATTTGAATGCTCGGCGGACCGTTCGGAGCCTTCCGACCGCTGCGCGGGTGGTTTCGTTTTTGTTCACCCTGCCGAACCGGATTTGTTTGAACTTCACAGCAGCCTGGCTTCTTATCCCTCCGTCGCACGGTCACGCACAATACACCAAAATCGTCACTGTGTCACACATCACTATGGTATGTCACTCTCTAGGTTTACCTGTCTGTATAGTCATGAGCAAGCATGACCCCTAGGAGCTCCATAGACACACGCCCGCACTCTTTGGTGCCAAACCTGTTTCTAGAGTTGCAAAGTTAGTTGGCGCAGCCTTCATCACTCATTATGTCTAAAATCGATGAATGTGTATGCACGTCTTATGAAGATTGCGTTACTATATATTAGTCGTTATTACACACTGGAATGATATGAAGAACTCAATACAAAGAAATATGAGAGATTGATAGCTCATAGAGCTGTTCTATGGAGATCTGGGCCATCAGAGAGTAAAGCTTAAAGAAGGAGGTGCGCTTAGTGAGCATGAGTCTCAGCGGACTAACATCCGTTCGTGCCTCAAATGATCAATTTAAACAATTAAGAGCTTTCAGTTATTGGTGAAAAAAGTATGAGAAAACAGTAATCGGCTATCTGAACTCGCGGTACTATTTGAGCATTGCCGTGCACGACCCAGCTAAGAGTAAGAAGCATGTCAATTGTGAAGCGCGGCCGTATGATCTTCTAGATCTGAATACCAATAAACCACAATAGTGTTTTATTGGTATTCAGATCCTACAGCTCACTAAAGTTCAAGTATAAACTAAACATCTCTATATGGGAAGTGCATTAAATGTCTCATCAACAACGGCCTAAAGAATAGTCAGTTGGATGAAAATATGTCCAAATACACGTGTGTCATTTCTGCCGGCAGGGCATACAGGCAGCTAGCTAGGAACTAACTGATATTTTGTAGAAGTGTTGTTCAAACACGGCACCGGCGACATACTTAAATCGCGAACACGGGTGTATGATGAAGTTGTCAAGTTTCATCTGCCGTTGCAACTTTTGGTGTATTAACGTGACAGAGTCGAACACCTTAAGCGTGAGCTTGTTCACGGTGGGTACGAATAGGAAGAACTCGTAGATGGCTTTTCTACGTCCGAAGGCGCTGAAGAACGGCGAATTTCGTCGCCCGCACAGGCTTCGCTGCAAAGCCACTGAGTCACCCATTACCAAATCGCACGTCACCATATTGCCAGGTGTGTCACAC
>QVRM01000917.1:22500-45000 GCA_003439945.1 Dermanyssus gallinae
GTACTCAGCAGGACTGACAAATCGCCTACGACAGCCGGTCGGAAGCATCGGACATCGGATACATCATCGTCATCACCGCTCTCAACGACGACAGGGATCGGCGTCTCTCTCTCTCTCTGTGTGTCTCTATCCTTCTCGTTGCACCTCATCCCACGTTCACAGTGTTCACACGTTCAGTTCGGTTCCAGCGCCGTCCGTTTGCCGCAACAGCTGTGCTGCCAAGCATGCTGCTCGCCGACTTTGCAGCGCCCCGACGCCCGCCTGGGAAGGGCGTAGTGGCGGTGGTGGTGGTGGTGTTGTTCGGGATCGTCGTCGCGTGCCATGCCCGTCCTACGACCAAGCCGGAGCAGGGCGCAGAATCAGAGGGCGTCGTGTCCGCAATCGGTGACGCTGCGGCGAGCTTCGTGAGCGGCCTGTTCGGAGAGTCGGACGAACCCGCGTCAGCGCCAGCGGCTATCGAGGCCAAGCGGCGCCCCGTAACCCCACAGCCTGCTGCCGGGCCCGCTCGAGGAGAGCCCTTAGGGACGGATGGCAGTCATCAACATATGATTGACTTTGATGGCGGTGTCAATAATGGCGCCGCGGCTCCAGGCTGCTGCTTCTCCTACTGCTGTTGTCTCGGGTCCTGCTTTTGCTTCTGCTCCTACTTTTGCTGCTCCTGCTGCGGCTGTTGTTGTTGACGATGATGACGACGACGACGATGACCGCTCTCCATCGTACGGCAGCCGCAGCCGCGGCGGACCGGTATCGCCGTACGGCCGGGTGCCATATCGAGCTAAAGGTGGTCATTGGTATTCTAGACACAGCCATTATGCAGGAAAGTGATGAACTCGGAATCGATTGCCCACTGTACATACAGCCTAATAAATCGCGTGTTTCTTCTATACACAGCTCGTGCGTTGATTTGCCCTTATTCCTTGCAGTTAGTTAGTGAGTTAGCCAATGAGTTGACAACACCTGTCCGTATCGTTGTTGATATAGCATACGACGAACATCCGATCTGCAAGCGCACACACATGTTATCGGCGTCTTGATCGGCGACTGAGCTTGCAAGATGCTTGCTCCGCCGAAATACTGAATAAACCTATTGAAACTTTTGAGAACGTCTTTGTAGAGTCTTGAGTTTATGAGTCTTGTCCCGATTATCCGCCCAGCCCTACTCATCCCTACGAACTAGCTATAAACAATTCTACTAGAGATATAGGATATCTCTAGTAGATATAGGATATCTCTTGATTGTCTTGAAAGGGCGTTACAATTGTACTCGTACATACCTTCAAAGTCAGTTACAAAAATAGGCTGTTATGGGTAGGAAATAGGCTGTTAAGGTCGGTTATCGTTGACAATAATTGCCAATAAGAGGCATAGCGTAAGTATTGTCGTATTTCCGCCAAAGTCCGCTGGGTATTCCATTGAGTAGATTCTAATCACGTACAGTGACGATCAGTTCCAGATCGTCTGCGCAGGTGGCAAAACAGATTTAGGGAGAATGTGCAAGTCTAAGTACTCCATCGCAGCTTATACTCCATCTCATAAAAGCTTGTTTAATGCGTGTTTGACATCAAATCGATGCAATGCGACCTGTTTCCTTTTGGCGCATTTATTTGTTCTTCCGCTATGTTTAGCACTTAGTGTATGACTGAGTGTGTAGAATGTCGGGCTTGGAAAGCGTGGAGCCAGCCTCAGCTGAAGGGATGCTAAGCCGCTAGAAAAAGGACACGTTCTCTTGTTGATGCTAGACTATTCAAAATTTCTCGCGTGGATTTTTTAGGTTTTCAAAATGTCAAGCTAATGTTGGCTCAGGTACTCTCTTCGAGGTCCGAGATCGAGTTGACTTCTGACAGTGGTATCTGCAACCGTATTTGCTTTTTAGTTCGATATTTGCATCCTCGTCAATGAGTGATTCCGCCAGGGAGCCCAATAGATCCAGGGATTCAACGTACCACACTGCAGCTATTACTGTGGCTCTTCTCATTCCAAGACCTCCGTGTAAAACCTCGCTTAGAATGTCTCTGGTGGTCTTGTCATAGGCTGAAGGACCTTCAATATATCTGAGAGTCTGGCATGTAGACAAACCTTGGACCAAGACTGTGTCTCTAGAGTCAAAGAGCCACCTGCGGTGGGATTCTTCAGTCGTAGGCAAATAATAATAATAATAATAATAATAATAATAATAATAATAATAATAATAATAATAATAATAATAATAATAAATACTATCATCAGGAGGCGTTTACCTTTAATGCTCATTAGTTCAGCCTAGAGTTCCCACAATGAAAATCGCGTTTTCCCTACATACAGCCAGAGAGTACACCTATCTTAAAAGCTAGTTATTCACTGCAATAGGTATACAAATGTGTCTCCCAGGACCATTAATCTCACTCTAAGCATTTCCATTATGATCAGGTTTTAACCTGTGCGTGTGGTTTTTAACGTGATTTCAATAATAACTTCATGAACCTACCGCGCCAGCAATGGAGACGGTTTTCCTTATAAACAGCAAGGAATAATAGTTAACCCAAATAATCTCGTTCGTGCCGGTCGGTCATTCTAGCTCCTATTAACTTGCGGTTAATTCCGTGTTCTGAATAAACTAGAATATTTACTTTTTTCCTCTTTTTGCCATGTTACTCTACTCACTTTGGTTTTAGGTGCACACACATAGTACAGAAAAATGGTTTGCACATAGATGCTCCTATATAGCTTTCCTAGTCTTATTGCATGAAAAATATTTATTCACTACAATTTAGTTGTGATAACAGTTTATCTATGTTATGAACAATTAAAAACGTTTTTACGACAGTCATAAAAGGTAGAAACGCCTTGGTATCTAGCTTGTGTGACCTGACCCATAGTATTTACAAACATAATCGTCAATTTCACATTAGGCATTCTGAAGACTTTTATATTGGTGGCAGCAGTGCGAAATGGTATGTCAAATTGCAAAGTGACCTCAGGAATGGTTAAGTTAGTGACCCGTGGATCGGTAAAAATACTCACAAGTTATTGTGTTTGACTTAATTTCTTAGTAGAAGGTCTAGTGTTTGACTGAGAATAAATGTATATATTTCGGTCATGCGTTTCATATAATTCGCTAGATCAGACCACTTTTATTTAGAAAGCATTATTATAAATTTGTTTGTTTGATAGTGTATTGTTTGATTGGGGTCATAATGCGAGTTTTTGCTTAATCTTGCAAAGATAACGAGAAAATGAACGTTAACACATGTGAATTTTTCTCGGTTTCCCGAAGTCCTGCTGTGTACGGGGTAGACACATTGTCTTAAACTATTCCAACAGTTTGTGTTAAATCTAGGTATGGGTCCGTCTAGTTCTATAGATATGCATTAGAAAAGTAGTCTCGGTGCGTCAAAATATGTAGGTATGCACGGTAAGAAAAGTAGACTCTATAAATTTGCAGCGAATCTCATAGGACTATTATGCCGTGAGTATAATCCTCTGAGATTTGCTCCACCGTCGCATGGATCAAGGGAAACGCCACAAAATGTCTGCCAGTGATCCCTAGACGTAGTTGCTAAAACCAATCGTATGTAATAATTTCTACAACGGAATTCCTCAAGCAGAGAACCTGCAAGAACGAGTGGACGGTAAAATACGCGACAATTTGGCCCTAAAGATCACCGGAAAAGACCCGGAAGGATTGGAACTAAAGGCAAGCGATGCCCTAGAAATGGTGTCCCCCTTGATAGCAGAACACCACCTGAAGACCGAGGCTATTTTATTTGTCGGCCGAAACCAAACGAAAAAAATAAGTATACGACCCCGAAGCCAGAAGCTCGCTTTAACCACCAAACAGGTCAAATATCTAGAAATGGTACTTAATTTAGAGATTATCCTTCGATTGCCACTTGGGACAAGCGTGTACCAATGCTGGTAGAATGCTTAGCGGCTTGGGAGGGCGTATGCCTTGTTAACGGGGGGGGGGGCCTGGAGAAAACGCAAGAGGACTATTACGTGCGGTATCAGATTGAATTGTGTTTTACCCATCACCCGTCTGGGGCCGGCCGGTGCTCCATTAAAGAGGCACGTGGAGTTGGTGGCGCTTAAGAAGCACCTAACGGCAACTGGCTAGAGTCTGCTGAGCTCCTCGAACGATGAGGACCAGCTCGGCTTTAATTATCGACAGGCTTAGAGCTATTATAGATGCCTTTCCCACAAAACTAGCAGAAGGCCAGCCGACTGGCTACTACTATGTTATAGAGCTTCAATAGCATGATCTAGCGGTAGTTCCATGTGGCTGCTGGGGTGTAGGCAACAACGGGGGTGGTTTTACTAGAAATGTGTATGTACGTGCAAGGTACACATGTCAGGCAAACAATAAATCAATCAATCAATCAGGTATTACCCGTGGCAACACCACGCAGGTCGAGTCCTAAACCATCTGCAGAAGATCATAGAAGTGCGTAAATGCATTTCCATAGAAAAAAAAGACGAATGTGGGAACTGTTTTTCCCCCCGTATTGGCAATAGCCTTAACAGCCCTCGAATGGGCCACGACAGGATGGCAATATAAATTCGTTGCCAACCAATCTCTATCGTATGCCCTGCCCCCCGTTAGATGGTCACGGGAGTGTTACTATTGGAAGTATATACCGTCTGACTAACTTACATAAGGGCTCGTGAAGGTCCCCGCAGCGCGCGGAAGTCGCGCACCAGCAGACCAAGCCGGTAAGAAAGTCATAGTTACACCACCGGGCTCGACTTCGCCTTGTACCTGCCTGATGTTATCTGTTCCTCCTCGCCCACATAGGGAGGTAGCGAGGGGATCTCGTGAAGCGTTGGGTGGGCGCTGTTTAATAAAAACTGTGCAGCCATTCCAGTCTCTTTTGTTTTATTTTACCAAAGGACTGTCTGCTTGGTTGACAGTATCTAGAAGGAGTTCATCTACGTGTGTGCGTACCTTTATTGTGCATACTTATTATATAATCTGATATAATAAGTCTGCATTTTTAGGTATACTGAGAAGATTTTTTAAAGGTAAGTAAAATGTTGCGTGTTATAGAGAAAAATATTGTCAAGCGGTGTACAGTCAATAGCGTAATTAAAATAGAAGACTGCAACATAGGTAATTAGCGAGTGCCGTGCCGCATTGCGCCTGACAGCCTGTGAGTGTGTTTATTTCGTCGAACGACTAGGTAAAAGACCGTATTGTTCTGATTGCGGACTCTCATGGCGATTTTTGCACAGGCGGCTAACTATTAGCGACGCTAAGATTTTGTATATGACGGTAGTATATGCAAAACTTCTGAATTTCTAAGCACAGGGCAAAGTCTGTAGGACCCGAGGTGCTTATAGACGATACAATAGGGTCCTACAGACTTAACTATACTTTCAGAATTATTACCAATATAAAGGTGAACGCATCTAAAAAGGTAAGCTTCACATATTGCTATATCGTACCTGTACGCGTGCTAAGAATAGCAGCATGAGCGAAGCAGAATCGGGGTCGCGTCCAAGCATGACCAGAGCTTCCGCTTGCTTAGTTGCGGCATCTCATACACGTTAGCAGTGTTCCTACGCCATAAAAGCTAATCGTGAAAAACCATAAAACCTCTTTTGCTATAAAGGCTGTCTTTAGTTGAATCGATATTAGTTTAATTTTGTTAATACACTAGATATAGATGCGCGCTGTCTTAGTCTAGACTTGTTGCATTTTGTCTTTAGTATTAATGTCATTATTCGACAAAAGATGCCGACACAAATACTTGCATTGTTGCCCAACATACTAAAGCGGAATGTTGTACGTAATGACAATGATGTAGTGGTTGCAAAGGAAGCTATACAGACAAAGGTTATGATCCAAGGCTATAGCTTAGAGCACGCAGAGAGCGCTTCGGACGCGGGGGGAATCGGAATAAGCAACCAGGGCCTGAAAAAGGCTCTCTAATCTGAACGTTTGGGGTGCCTAAAATGCTTTATAGCACAGAGCGCTAGAGATGGAGACTCCGAAAGCTGGGGGAATGACCGTCGTTATCAGAAAAACCAAAATGCAACATTTAAAAGAGTATTAAAAGAGTTCGGAAACAAAGATTTGTTGGGCACGTCAATAAACCTGATTGATTGATTGAAAAAAAGATCAACGGAATCGATATAGAAATATATGGCACAGCTGCGGCACTACTAGAGCCAACGTCTGGAGGAGGGTTTTAAGGATATAGGTTATAGGCATTTTACGACGAAGTTTGTAGCTCAAAGATTTACAAACCGCGGGCGTTTTCACGATCCGAGCGAGGAGTACTAATGCATACCGTCTGGGAACGGGTGAGACAAATACTATGAGGCAAGATGTCTACGTGCCCAACTGATAGCAGTATTATCCAGGACTAAAAAACGATATACTAGTACTTAAATGCTTTTTCTTATTTTCTTGGTGCTTCCTTTCATATAGCAGCATAACTGAGTTTTGCTGTAGATAGTGCGCCATACCAAGACACAGCATACACATAAAAATGTACCCTAGCTGTTAAATAAATGCCTTAAATTAAAAATATACTGACGGTACAATTCATGTGCACACCAAAAAGCCCCTTTCACCAGCCTAGTAGCTTAGAGATTTGATGTCGTAATGAATATTTGTGTTTATAGAGTCAAGCACTCCGAAGCTCATTATTTATAAGTTAAATAGATAAATGCCTTATCCTTTCATGAGAATAATTATGAAGGTGATAATTAATAATATTCGGATGACTCTAATTAGACAAATATTTAAGGTTCCGCAGTTGGTCCTGCAGTTTTCGCTTATATTTGATTGTTCATAGCTTTTATAGAATATATGTTTCTTACATGTTGGGTTCCAGTGGTGATGAGAGCAGCTGAATAGTATATACTTCATCATAAGGTGATGACAAAAAGTGACTTTCGAATGTCTTTAACACTATAATTAAGTATTGTTTTACTGCACTTCATAAATGACACAATTGCATATCATTGAGAAGATCTCTTTTGAGGCGCCACAAGGATCTCCTTGCTGCTTGTGAAGTACACCAAGGAGACCCTTGCGTAAAAGCTTTGTTTTTTTCGAGGTGTACGCAGGCTTATCAAGCAGCTGGAGTCTAAATTTAAACTCTAGTATTTAGACGATGGAACTTCGGCCGGTAGCCTGGCCGGCGTTTCAACAGATATGCAGAGGGTGTCACGACTGAAAGCCTAACAAATCAGCGGCATCTGTGGGCGTACGAAACTTTGTTTCGCTACATTAATGAACAAACGTTTACTTCACTAATCGAAAATATTCCTGTGTTGGCGGCTACCTACCGGCGGCGATTGGGTAGAAATTCCTTTATTCCATTACTTATTATTGGATGGGAAGACGGGCGTTACTGCAAAGAACGATGGCTCCCTTTGAACTGCAGTAATAGATTATTTTAAACGTCTAGCTCTTTCGTGAGCTTCTCCAATGAAACGACCGTAATCTGGTCTCTCCGCTGTTAGTACACTCATACGGGATGCTTCGTATATTCTCGTAGTATTATTATTATTATCATTGTGATACAGCATCTATACGTCTGCCCTTTGCTCGCTGGCCATAGCATAGTATTCAATTAAAGTACGTAATATCTGCAGCGTTCCCTCGCTATTTTATGTCTTGCGTTAGTAATGCCAATACTGCAGGTTTGTTTTACTGAGGTGTTGTCTTACACATACATCTTGCCTTTTGTCGATGCCGTCATGTTATATATATATATATATATATATTTATATATATACGTATATATATATATATTTTTTTTTCTTTTTTGTATTTATTATTAGCAAGCCGAAAAGGGGGATATTTATTTCTAGGTAGATTGTTACAATTGCGCGCTTGGCGGCTACTGCGCCATGCAAAACGGGTCAATATTGCACCTGTATCCAACGTGTTTTAAAAATCTGTTTTGTATTGAGTAGATAAGTTTCTTGCGTCTCGCAAAGGGGACGCAGAGGGGTGTTACAAACAGGGGACGCATACAGTATCCTATATACTGGTAACGCCTACTGTTTGAAGAGACTTACATAGAGCTTAGCATCAGACAGTTAAAATGTCCGCAGAATTCAATTAACATTCCTGGACGCGCGGGCGACAGTTTCAGTTAAATGTGCGATATATTTTAAACTAGGACAGATCAATACACCTAAGTCCCTTCTAAATGTTGCAGCTTGTAGATGCTCACTAGCAAGGGTGTAGGAGTATCTAGGATTCGTTCTACCAAAATGTAGATGAGCGCATCTTTGTACGGACAATTTGAGATCAAGTTTACAAGACCATTAAAAGAAATTGCCTAATACTGTTGGTAAGGCCGCAGCATTGGCATCATCGTCAACAATAGTATACATTAATTTCGCCTGCATAAATTTTCATACGTACACGTTTCGGGACGACGTACTTAAGTAAATCAGTGTACAATATGTACATAAGTGGCCTAAGTATGGCGCCCTGTAGACAGCCAGAAGTGGCTCGATAGGCACCCATTGTTACGGACGCGGTTCTGCCACGTAACAATGCAGCTATCCACTCGGCTATCTTTCTACCAACACCATAACTACGAAGAACCTGCAGGAGTTTATTCTGTGTGACCTTTATTGTGTGTGACGTTTATTGTGTCTCAAAGGCCGACTTGAAATCAAAATAAATACAATCAAATGGCCTGTTGTTATAGAGCATCAAAGCCCAATCATTTTGTGTTTCAAGGAGTTGCAGGACCGCGGGGCGGCCTGGTCGATAGGCGAACTGTTCCCTTGAGATGAGTCCCTGAAGATTAGCGTTGTTGTTGATGGCTTAAGCGATTACACTCTCAAAGAGTTTGCTGGCAACAAAATAAGCGATACAGGCTGTTTATTTTGTGCATCCGTCTTGTCCCTTTTCTTATGCACTAGGCACACGATGGCACAGCAATACAGATCAGGTACAGTTCCTTCTTCAAGAGAATGTCCGAATAATAGCGATAAAGGTGTACATACGGGTGAACGCGATAATGGTGAGCGGCCGCATTGCTCATATACGAATGGTTGTTATTCGAACGTCGAGGCGAACAGTTGTTGTTCGAACGTCGATGCGAGCGGTCACGTTCTTCGAGGTTCCTGCCTTAGAGTGGTGTTTTTGGTGTACAAGCATAGTTGCGCTTCACAAGTCACCAGGAAAACTGTCTGAGGATTGTGTATCGAGCTGAAGGACGGAACCGTTTTGTTGGAAAGTGGTGGCTGGAGTGTTAGAAATAGGATTTCCGGCACTGTGTGGATATAGCTGTTTGAAGTGAACACTTGGAAGGCGAAAACGTAAACAAGAACAGTTATACAGTATGTGCTTTGGAACGCATTAGGGCGGACGTGTAAATCAACGTGCGAAGAGACGTGCAGTGTTGACGTTATATTTGCATATATAAATACCACGCGTGCACCATGTTTGGAAAGAACGGTGAGATGTCATCTGACGGTGGTGATAACTCCATGAATATGCTTGGAGCCGTAAACACACGGAGTGGCGGTGCGTCAACATACGTACTCTTGAGTAGAATACCTGTGTGCACGTGTGGAAATATGATAGACAGGAAAAGAACTGCAGAACGTGATCCGCCATTTGCTGGTTGCACGGAATGTGCTACACATCGGCAGATGAATGCTGAGATGGCAAAAGTAAGAGCTGAGGCGGATACGTGGTGCAGTATTGCGAATGCATTGCAAAACAAGTTGGAGATGTGCATGACCGATGTGCAAAAAAGACTTGAAAAAAGAAGAAACCGCTTTGGGGGAGAGGGAGGAGAGGATTGCCGCGGTCAAACAGGAGCTGATTGAACGACTCAACAGCATCGAGAGAAGAGTAGAGGAACGCCAGCGGAGACAGCCTACAAGTGCTGCTGCTGCTGGTGGAGAGAGCAGTATTAACGACGAGCGGAGGGAGACATTAGAGGAAAGAGTTACAGCTGTAGAGAAAGCGTGGCTGGACGTAACGACCGGCGTGGACTAAGTAAAGAAATGGATACGGGACAGAGAGGCAAGAGAAAAGGCGAGGCTAGCGAAGAGGAGGTGGTAGATCTTGAGCTGAATCGTAATGATGAGAATAAGAAGACTGACGACATTGATAATCACAACACGGACGAAGACGAAGAAGTACGCGGAGGCGACGACCGACGAATGGTGCAACAGCAGAGAAGAGACGATGATGTTGTTGTTGATGTGCTATAGGAAACAACGCACCAGCAAAATAAACAGCTGGAGACAGGGGATCAACCGCGAACGTTACCACCAGTGGGCAAAAGGGATCGTAATTGCTGAGGATTCAAACATATTAAGAGTAGAACAACAGTTGAGGAAGATTATTCGAGAAGTACAGCAGAGCTAACGATTATTGGAGAAAGAGGGGGAACATCCAGGGCTATTGTAGAATTAATTGAGGACGATATGGATATGTTTGAGAATGTAGGACAGAGATTGGTATTTCATGGCGGGCTAACAGACATAATGCAGGCATATAGTGAGGTGGAAGCAGTTAGGGAGGTCAGTGAGCAAGTAGAAAATTACTAGGTGTTTGCACTAAACGTAATATCAAATTGACGGTATGTTCAATGCCAAAAACAGTCTATAAAAAGCAGGACGAGACTATAGGGGGGGGGGGGCTTGCAGGGCTGTTAACATGCAAATAGCTCCCTTGGTGCGGGCAGTAACATTGAATACCTACCCCTAGAATACATACAGGATACCACTGGAGCCATGGCTCCGGACGGTGTTCATTACGGTGAGGTAGGTGCTCAAATGGCGTCACGACCAATAGGCCGGAGAGCCTGTGAATGGCCTGGAATAAAAACGGCAACTCGAGAAGTAGGGAGAATAGACACAAATATACAGGAAAGGCAAAAAGAATATCCACCGCGATTTGTAGATCACGGACAGATGTCATATAGGCATGTAACGAGGCTAGCACAGGAGGGTAATCATTGGGGGTCGGGAAATGGATATATAAACAGGGAGGGATACTACGGAGAAAAACACAACAAATGGATGGATGGGGAAACAGAGGCACCGCATACAACATAAATCAGGGACGCACTGGGGAAACATGGCTTTAGAAGACAAAGAGACACCAATATTTAGAAAAAAGAGCACACAAGGAGTACAGCAATCGCGGAATGCAAACACAGATGAAAGCGAGACAGCGGGGATTGTGGGAACTGGAGGAATGTGATCCGGCGGTTTTGGCCAGTGGGCACTTTGGCGAATCTCAAAAGATCTTAGCAGACACCGAAAGGCGAGATAGAAAGAGGGGAGTAAATAGGTTAGAGGAGTTGGTGTATTTATTAAGAAAGCATATTAGGTAGGGAAGTGACTGACGAAAATGAAAGATTAGTGGTAATTGATATTGAAGAGCTTAGTGGGGTGATGATTATTACTCGCTTGAAGGGAAAACTCAGAGATGAGGACCAAATAATGTATTTCAGCGGGAGGCTGAAGAAATGAAGCTAGAATAGAGGGGCTTCAGCGAAACTAGCTGAGGGAAAGCTCCGGGGGGGAGAAGGGCCAGCAGAGATGGCAAAAAAGGCCGCGGACAGTGCTCCCCTGTGCTCCAGATGCGGTAAGGACATGAATGAAGGAAGGTCCAAAGAGCTTAGGGTGGCTCAGTCGGATGAACAGCTACTCGCGGTCCTCCAGAAAGACTGGCCCGAGAAGATGTTCCAGAGGGCTTCGCTAACCCAGCAAGGCATCTTGTCAGCAAGGGAGACCCGGGCTCTTATCATACGGGAAGGCTCAAAAAGGGACTCAGCGTTGCTGGCCCAACTAGTGATGCAGTTCCCCTCGGCCCCAGAGGCAGCCAAAGTCCCGGTGGATAGGCTCGCGGTTCTCCGAAGCAGGGATGCCTTGGAGCTGGAATGTGATGAAGCCGAGGATACTCCCATGAGTGTCAAGTGCACGTCACGCACTTTAGTCGTTGGAGTAGTCCCTGAAGGGGCGCCAGCAGGCGGGTTTTTCAGGCTACTCACTAAGGTGGTACTGAAAGCAAAGACGGAGCTAAATGAGAAGAGGTTTACCCTTCAGGTGCCTGAAGAGTACCAAACTGATGGCACACCGGGTGGGCTGTGACGCCGAGTTAGTCACTCCAAAAACTCCCACACATGGGTCGATAAAGCCTGGTAGTGCTGGGCCCCCTGTGGTTCAAAGCACTATCAGGATAAAGACCGCTGAGTGGAAGACTTTTGAGGAGACCCTACAGAGCGTCCGGCCCCTTGTTCAGCCGGGGGTGACGGGCCTGAAGGTTGGCGGGGTCTCCAAAACCAAAGAAGGAACAGCTCCAACCTGGAGGTTGACCGGAGGGTAGGCGGGGATCCCCAAGACCATTGTTCTTCGGAACAATAACCCTTCGCCGACAAAAAGCAGATAGAAGCAACGCTACTGCAGGCGTTGGGGCTGTCCGAGGACACCCCCCTTCGCACTGAAGACCCCCGCATGGGGAAAAATGGCTATTGGCAGTATCTGGCAACGCTGCCATCAGCTGCAGCTGCCAGGCTTTTGTCCAGACGGAGCATCACCATTGGAGGCTCCGTTTGCAGATTGGAGGAATGGGTCTCCGTGCCCATGTGCTACAATTGCCAGTATGCGGGACACATAGCGAAGGACTGCAAAGAGCCAAAGGTGGACGCCAAGCGATATTATCGGTGCGGAAACGAAGGTCATCTCGCGAGGGCATGCGACAACCCACAATTCTCACTGTCACGTCTGTGATAAAGAGGGGCACTCGGCGGCCTCAACGGCCTGCCCGGCGTTAGCTAAAGCTCTGCAGGAGCGACGCGAGGCTGTAAAGCAGAGGGCCATACAGCAAACAGAAGAGGAGAGCAACGAGGATAGAAGAAAGGGAGAACGATCTGGCTAAGAAGAAGCGGAAACTGAAGGCCAGGGTGCAAACAGTCGACGAGGACGGTTTCAAGGCGCCTAGGACGACAGCCAGGAGGCAACAAGTTAGTTCCGAGGGGATCGAGAGAGGGGCAGGTAACAACTACAATGATTAGGGTCATACAGGTCAACCTAAACCTATGTAGGGCAGCCCACACCCTGCTGGACCAAACAATCCAGCACAGGGGTATTGAGCTTGCTCTAGTATCGGAACCGAACAAAGGCATTGCACTCCGGAAGGGTGCTATCAGCCTTGATACGGGAAATGACTCAGGCACCTGGTGGACGGGGAATAATAGGCATTTATCGGCTAGAAGTCGGGGTTCCGGTTCAGGGTTCGCATGGGTTCCACATCGTTTACTTTGACTTTTCGCGTGCTTTTGATCGGGTTGACCACCAAATTTTACTAAGCAAGATGGAATCGCTAGGCATCAGACCTAGGGTTCGAAATTGGTGCCAAGCCTATCTCACTGGCAGGAACTTTAGGGTCAAGATAAAAAATGCTATGTCTGGTACTGCTCCATGTCAGTCTGGAGTCCCACAGGGCTCCTGCCTAGGGCCGCTCTTGTACGCAATTTTTGCTCAAGACCTTAAACTCGTTCTTGGCAGGCTCGAGGTGATTTACAAGCTTTATGCCAACAACCTAAAGATATACATTGAAGTTAAAGACGACAAAGACAAGGCCCAGTTACAGAAGGCAATTAATGCCGTGCTACTATGGGCCCACTTGAATAGAATGGAAATATCCACTTCTAAATGCGCCGTGCTGAAAACAGTCAAGGACGACATTTCATATTTTATGAACGGCCATAGCATACCTGAAGTGTCAATATACAAAGACCTAGGTGTTACATTTGATTGCCAAATGAAGCATACTTCTCATATCGCCGAAGTTGTAAAATCTGCGTCTCGGCTGTGCAATCTCATTCTTAGAGCGTTTATCGGGCATGACCCAGCAATGTACAAAAAACTGTATAATACGCTTGTTGTACCAAAGTGGACATATTGTTCACACGTGTGAGCGCCTTTTTATAGAAAAGATGTAGAGCTGCTCCAGCGAGTGCAGGATAAATTTGTCACACGAGTTGCATGGCGCTGCAATGGAAGACGCGAGAGTCTCGTACTCCCAACAGTGAGCGAGTACAAAATGCAAGTTGACGTGAGACTTTTTAAACAACTAATCCGGAGTAATACATTTAGTACTTTTTCACATTACGTCCAAATAATCTACGTAGTGGTGTGTCAGTTACTCCACCGGAAGTTGCTAATGTCGAAGTTGTAAATAACGCGTTTGCATGGAGAGTTTCGCGACGTGCCCATCAGTGTAAAGACTACTATGTGATTTTAACACCCCTTTTTCAATAAAGGAGACTTTGTATTGTATTGTATCGGTAGAAATAGAAGGACTAGGGTTTTCTATTCTTGCTATTTTTACCAAATAGGGAACTTAGGGATTTCAATGTGTTTCTCGATAGTCTGGGGCAGAGCCTACGCGTTTATACGGAAAAGGGAATCGTCCTCACCGGGGACTTCAACTCAGCCAGCGTCGGGTGGGGTACCAAACCACAAATGATAGGGGCCAGATACTAGAAGAATGGATGGCAGAAAATGGGTTGCTTTTAGTAAACGACGGGAAAGTACCCAGCAAATGACATAGCCTTCCCAAAAATATCGGGTTGGCAGGTTGATGAGGAGGAAAACGGAAGGACGGTGGACGAGCGATCGGCCGACCTCCTGGCGTCTTACGGAGCTGCCAGACGGACACTGCAGAAGCTCATTGAGAAGAGTAAGAGCGCAGTTTTGGAAGCTTTTGATAGAAGAGGTGGCAAGGGACCTATGGGGTCGTCCCTACCGGATCGTCTCGGCCAAGCTCCGGAAACCACCTCCTAGACTACCACCGGATGTGCTGAAGAAGACGGTTCGCCATCTTTTTCCAGACCATCCGTGGAGAGGAGAGGATGAGTTTCTGGTTGCCCCGGAAGACATTCCGGAGGTAACGTTAGATGAGGTCGAGCGAGCAAGGAAAAGGTTGACACCCGGAAAGGCACCCGGCCCGGACGGAGTTCCCCCTGGAGCGGCGAGTCTGCTAGTGAAGCGCTGGCCAAATGTCTTTCAGACCCTGGCCAACAGACTTCTCAGAGAGGGGCGTTTTCCGAGGCTGTGGAAGAAGGCTAACCTGGTCCTGATCCCGAAAGGGGGAGGGAATGCCCCCGCAGGAGGGCCTGCCTACCGTCCCATATGTCTTCTCGACACTATGGGTAAGATCTTGGAGAACGTGCTGGTTGACCGGCTTAACGCCGAGATCGAAGCCAAGGGGGCTCTATCATAAGCACAGTATGGCCTTCGGAAGGGACGGTCCACGTTCGACGCCCTGGCAAGAGTACTGAGACGGGCAGGTGAACAGCTAACGAAGACTCCCAAAACACGGGACTTTGTGCTGCTCATTCTCCTAGACGTCAAGAACGCCTTTAACTCGATGAGCTGGAAAGTGGCAATGCACCTCCGTCGAATGATAGCATCGTACTTGTCGGAGAGAGGCCTGCTGGCCGGCGATCAGAGCTACGCAGTTACTGCAGGGGTCCCGCAAGGGTCGGTTCTGGGACCGGTCCTGTGGAACCTCGCCTATGACGGGGTTCTCGAGCTGCAGGGTCTGCTTAGGGGTGTCGAGATGATCGGTTATGCCGACGACTTGGCCCTTCTGATCACGGCCCGTAGTACGGGAGCACTAGAGTCAGCCGCCAATGAAGCCTTGCTGATGGTGACAGACTGGTAGGAAGACCATTCTTTAAAACTGGCACCGCACAAGACTGAGGCGCTGTAACTACCAGGCACAAAAAGGACCAAAAACATACAAGTCGAAGTAGCAGGTCACCTAACTGTTTTGAGGAAAAGAGGCAAAGTACCTCGGGGTGATACTCGACAAGGGACTGACTGGCGCAGCTGCACATACAGCACGTCTCAGCAAAGGCCCGAAAGGTGGCCAGCAATCTGGCACGCCTGATGCCAAGAGTCGGAGGAGTTGGAGAAGAAAAGCGCCGCCTTTTGGCAACTGCTGCAGAATCCGTCGCCCTTTACGGAGCACCGGCATGGGCAGACAGGGCACTTAGGACGGCATGCAACAGGAGGAAGCTGAGGTCGGCGCAACGGCCGGTGGCCATAAGGGTCTGCCGCGCATTCCGTACCGTGTCGACTGTGGCACTACTTGTCGTGTTCAAGATGCTGCCATGGGATCTGCTGGCCGGGGAGCGGGCAGAGCGAGCGCTGTACGGTGATCTAAACCCCACACGGGCCAGATTAGCTACTTTGGACTCTTGGCAGAAAGAATGGGCGAGGGCAGCAATTCCTGGGGGGTCACCAAGGGTCGCTGGACTAAAAGTTTGATCTCTGACCTACGGCAATGGTACGACTGCAGACACGGTGAGCTATCTTATTATGCGTCCCAGGTGCTGACCGGCCACGGACAATTCCAGACGTATATGGTTAAGATTAACAAAGCCCAAGTCGACTCCTGCGTGTAGTGTCCATCACCCCCATGACCGGGCGGCGACCGTTACGAGTTCGCCATTCTCTCGCTCTGCCTGGCTCGCACCAAGTACTACTGATTTATTTATTCTCATGCCTCCTTATATACTTAGAGATTGCCCGCGCATTTAGTGACTTCCCGCGTCTTCGCTAGTAAGGTGGCGACATCTTCTATTTGGCGCCATGTATTTAGCTTGCTTCGGCATTGCCGCCAACCGATGCGGTCTATGTCCGCGCTGCTTAACGGACACTGCAACCCTACTAGAGAAAACGCGGGATGTCACTAAATGCGCGGGAAATCTGTGAGTATATAAGGAGGCGTGAGAATAAATGAATCAGTAGTCGTTTGTTCGAGCCAGGCAGAATACGTGTGTTGTTTGAGCGAAACAATGGCGAACTCGTAACGGTTGCCGCCCAGCCATGGGAGTGGTGGACACTACACTGCGTACTATGCGACTCGAGGGAACCGGATGATGTAGAGCACACTGTTCTTCATTGTGGGGCCCTCCGGGAAGCGCGGGAGGCGGGGGCGGCCGCTGTGCGAAGCCGACCGGTCAACGAGGTCGTCACCCATATGATGACTTCAGCGGCGGCCTGGAAAGAGGGGGTTAAAAAAATACAGTAAGTAAAAAGTGCAATGAGAGTAAAACAAAATGGGACAGGAGGGTGGAATTTGCGGCAAAACAGATAGTACTCAGCAGTAAACAATGGGCAGACACTGCTTTGTCCAGTGGGCAAATCGAAAGTAGGGTAAAGGCAGCATACACACAGAAGTGGCGGACAGCACGTATGCAGAAAACTAGATTAAAGAAAGTATACGGGAATATGAAATTAGAAAGGGGTGGAGTAGCATGGTTATATGATAATACAAGAGGCAGCGGGCTTAGCGGGCGCGAGAGCCGGTATGTTAGACACGAGGGTACAACGAAACTGCTACGAGGAATTAGAAACAACGGTTTGTCGGATATGCGGTAAGAGAGGAGAAACGGTAGATCATCTGGTTAGGCAGTATGAACAGTTGGGAGGGACTAGGGATTTCGAATTAGGGGAGGCGCTAGGATTAGGCAAGGATGCAGAAAAGACACAGGTAGAGATTACGAAACAGGTTATCCCGATGGAAGGTGCTCAACACATATGGGCAAAAAACACAGGACTACAATATTGGTAATTAATATCTGCAGCGTTATGCGCCCCTGATATAAAAGGGTGATATATGTACATACACCTATCAAGCGAATAAACCAATCGATCAATCAATCATTCGAACGCGATAAAACCATCCGATGTTTTGCTGTATTTATTTGAGAGCTTCCTAAGATGTCGAGTCAGGTTTTCAGGGAAACTGTCAACGTTCTCAACGCATTTGAGATTTTCAGTGTGTGTACATCAGATTGCGGGCGACGGGAGCGCTCTGCTAATTCACTAAGACGGATGGATTGAGGCGAACGTTTAAGGTCGCCAGACGATTAGTAAGACGTTTGATAACTTAGTCGAACCTATGCGCTTTGCCAACGGTTTTGCATGGCACCAACAAATCTTGCGGCATGTGCATGTTTTCGAGAAAATTGTCGTACATCTCGTTTGTCCGCGCAGGTAGAAAATAATAAGTTCCAGACGGTAGCGGGAAGGTTACAGGCCATTCCCTTCGTAGTCGTTCCCTTCGTAGAGGAGATGGGCCCGGACCTATCGTGAAGCGAAATCTTTTGTGATCACTGGCAATAGGAGCAGGAGTACAAACGATACTGTTGATGGATTCGTCGTTTGCGAACACTAGATTAAGTAAGTTTTGGCCTCTGGTGGGGTTCTTCACGAGTTGATCGAGATCAGATGTGCTAATAAATTGAAGCAGAAGATTTCCCTTACTCAGTCGTCCACATTCGTCGTCCCCATTGCTGTACTTATTGGACTTGAGGTACGAAGATATGGAGTTAGCCCAATCGATGTCGCCTTGGTTGTGGTCAATAGTAACAACGACGCTGCTGCTGATGGGGGTGAGATATTCTAAGTCGGTGACAGGATTAAAATAGGAGCAGATGGGCCGCACTCGGCTGTTGGTGGCTTGTCTTAGATGATGTCATGACGGTCACCGGGGCACAGGCTGTTTGGGCTTTGACTAAAAACAGAGCTTCACCTAATTTGTAAGTATGTTGTTCATTTTAAAGATTTTTTCAGGCTAGATTCACTGTTCTCCTCACGCCTGTGTTGGGGATGTGACGATCTCCCTGACAGGCATTGGACAGAACCGGAGTCGATGACGTCACTATCTCTCAGGCGGCCGGAGAACTCTTTTATTACAGCACCGGAATTCCAAATAGTCAGGTAAAAAAGTTTATCGGCACCGCTGTCCGGTATCTGCAAGTAGAACAAACTGTAGTGGAAACATCTAGTTTTAATTTTTCTTAACGACAACCGTAAATGATCCAGATGACGATAGATGACGGCTTAGTTCTGTTGCGTTTTTCTAGAGATGAACACCATTTTAGTATACAACAAATTACAAATACGAATGGACTCTCGCGGTAGGGTCGCTGGTCCTTGATTAGACCGGGCACTAACGTGCACCACTCGACGCCGTCTATGTTCTATCTTCTTCCAAGACTCACTATTTTCGGTTTTCTGCTTTAGGGTGACACTTGGCAGTGAGAAGACCGGTGCGAGAATGACTACTCCGATTTCGATTTGGGGCCAGGGGACGGCTCAGACTGCGATTGCGCGACAGACTTGCGGCACGGTTTCCTTCTGCCTGGTTATTTTGCCTGAACGCAAATATCTGTTAAGACTGCAGCAGTTTGTCAATTTTCTTGTCCAGGTGGTCGCTCTTCATTTCTAGTTCCGTGTTCTTTGTAATCAACCGGTCAGCTGGTTAACAGCTGACTGTAGCGTTTGCACACCGCGAAAAACGGTCAGCTGGCTAAAAAACGATCAAGTGTGCCCGGCAGAGAATTTAGAGCCACAGCTATCAATGAGGCTCCACGAAGAGCGTTTACCACACAAAGGTTGTCACCAAACGTTATTGATTCAGGCTGTTTTTGAGAAAGGTACTGCTCGGGAGGTACGCGGCCACACGAAGAAGGTCGCGTGCAAGAGAGACCACTCTACAAACAGAATAAACAAAGAAAAATTACACTTTTCAGAAGCGAGTTGACCGTAAACAACGGAATATATATATATATATATATATATATATATATATATATATATATATATATAGGTAAGCATAAGAAAACGTTTGAACCCGTTAACCTCATCGACCTAAGTATTGGCAAGAAATGCCCGGACTGGCTATTCCTCCTTTTCGCGAAGCCAGATGTTACGAACGTGCCGCACTTCGAATGGTCGATGGTGGTTTATATCAGGTAGATTCTAGAACTTCTTCCAACAGCCTCCGCCTGGCGAACACACCGGTTCGCGCATAGACCGAACGCGGCTACAGACCTACCGCGTAGCCTCAAACGTCTTGTCGTTGGTACAGCCACGACCCGATGGTGGTGGGCCACATCCAACACATACCTGTACATATGTATGTGACGATGCATGCGGCGACGTGGCCTGTAGTCACGTTCGATCAACGCGCGAACCGAAGCTTGTTTCGCCACCGACCGAACTTGTTTCGTATCGTAACGTCTAGCTCCACAAGAGACACATTCTGTTGTGCTGTTGTTCAAACACGAGCAACGTATAGATTCGCCATAGGATCCGCTGCAATTTCCGGCTGCCAGAGTCTGCCTTCGATGGCGCCGTTTGCCCTTGACACCAACTTTGTTAAGTTTCTGATTGCCTTGGACCTCCTCGTCCGTCGCCCGTTGTTCAACATGCGTCTGATTAAACCATAACTATGTAAACATGTACACAATCTATAGATAAATAATTGCAATAATACGAGATACTACGGTGATAATGTATAAAATCTTACTGTAACTTGTGCATATGCTTCGCACTAGCCTGTGGCTATATGAAGTTGTAACAAAAATGAGAAACTACAATTAAGTATCAATAAACGTCATATCATATCACATGAGTGCCGTGCCTGTCAGATCTTGGTCAAAGGTTATGCCTAGTTACCTGGCATGCTTCTTAACGGTTATGCTGCATCTGTTTAAACGACTGTTGAACTGACCGTATCGCTTTCTCGCGATCAGTCGGATTGCCTCGTTCTTTCCGGGAAGAACAACGAGGCAATTTTGCTTTATCCAAACGGAAGCTGTTTCGAGCGCTGCATTAGAGCGAAACTCGAACGTCAGCTCGTCTTTAGTTCACGCTATTGGAGCTGCCGATCGCCCTTGCCGAAACCATATTTATTATTCGCAAGGGCAAACTTTTCCTTGAGTTCTTCCGTTAGGAGCTCTCGTCGATAGCAGCTTCTATTGCCTTTCCCGACGTGCTCAGTAGGCAAGAACGACGATACACCAACGGGTTGTGTGCGAGCTTTCCTAAGTTGGTTTGGCTTTTTTTCTGGGAACTCTCGGTCCAACAGAAGTCTGTCGGCGATACTTTTAAAGTCTTCAGGCCAATGTCCCAGTTTTACCAGTAGTTAGACCGGCGGCTTCGATTTTTTTGGGTGTACCGCAGGACAGGCTTTCTCACAGGCGTTCTGAAGAACGGCAATAAGGTAATTTAAGTCTGGGTTGTCTCAAAGCGTACTGCGGTCGCACTCGATACTGTAGACCATCAATCAGCTAGCGATTTTGTCGCACCACGGCAAACCTCAAAATATCACTGGGCAGATTTCTCAATAGAGGCTTTTGTCACGATCATTTTTGACTATCCCAAGCATCGTAGCTTTCATTCTCCAACAAGCCGCAAAAACAAGAGAAGCAATAGCATCGTACCATGGTACGCTAACCCAAACATGTTTTTGCTTGCGTGTTTTGCCCGTACACAATTGCGTGCATCGGGCCAATGCATTTTAACATTTAAACGACTTACCGATAACGGCAGCCACACTTTCATTCCACCGTCACTAAATTACGTTTCAAAGCGGGTTGCGTGTGGCCTTTCTCTCTCTCTCTATCTTTATATATATATATATATATATATATATATATATATAACAATTCAATTTCAATTTATTTTATATATATTAAAAATAAAATATTAGCGTTTACTATATATATATATATATATATATATATATATATATGAAGTACAAACTTTATGCGAGGAATTGAAATGTATGCTCTTATCAAGCAATACAACTTGTAACAACCTTTATTATCTTGTACACAAGCAAGTTATGTACTTGTGTCTAAGTTTGCAGAGCATGTTGCTCGTGTAACGCCAGATTCAAATATGATTTGTAAACTTAGGCATAGCGCTCTCATAGTCACAAACTAGCCTTATCGTTCACCAATATGGTCGCCCAGGTTATCCTGTAATGGCAGCTTAGCTTGACTCTAGTGGAGCAAATATAACAGTGTCGCGTGTCGGCAGCATTATTACCGATAGTTGTGTTTTGCAAGTGGCCGGTTTGCGTAGGAAGGCTGACCATCGTGCAGTCAAACGACTATTTGTGGCGATCGAAAAGGACCGCCGCATCATCGCAGTTAAAATGCTTTCATGAGAGCAACTTGTTTTAAACGTTGCACACATAAGCATTGCAAACAATATATTTATGGCTGGTTTCGTTGTCTGCGTCGATTATGTATGTTGTTATTTTGATTGCACTATTTTAGGCCAAAAGTTGTTCAGGTGTCCAGAACTCGTAGATCGCTACGGATTGACGGGGCATCGAAAATTAGTATGAAGTGAACCCGTAGCTCCTTGCTTTATATATATATATATATATATATATATATAGATATTGTAACTCGTGGTGGGCGATGCCGTGTCTATCTCACCAAGCACAAAGCAAACCCTTGCGCGAATAGGTTAATGGCGTTTCCTGGGGAATAGACCTGAGCGCACCAGAAACCTGCACGTTTCACATTGTCGTAAAGGACCTATTTTGTTCTTCAAAGAATTCTGCAAAATGTATGCGAAATAGACAATACGTATAGAAAAGAGCATTTCTGTCACATGTAGGAACTCGACTAAAAAAGAAGGCTTTTTGTATCTGGCAAGCAAGAAAGAGAATTTTTCAATGCGCTTCAATTTATTGCGCTC
>QVRM01000917.1:47500-139669 GCA_003439945.1 Dermanyssus gallinae
TCGACGGTGACCAAAAAGGAAAGCTTCGCCAACCAACAACTTCTTCGCGTTGTTGTCTTGTCTTCGGCGAGAGCCGGCAGAGCAATCGAACGGCAGAGCAACAAAGGCCACTTTGCTTCGACAACAGCAGCACCAGCACAGCAGCAGCAACAACAACAACAGCAACAGCTGTGGTGGCAACGACGACGACAACAACAACAACTACAACAACTCCAACAACAAAAAACACACCATAACCACGAGTAGTGGTGGTGGTGGTGGTGGTTACTGTTGTTGTTGTTGTTGTGGTGGTCAAAGACAGTTGAGTTAGTAATATCTTGATTAGCATTGTTTCTTCTTTGCGTACCGTTTCCTCTATCACTAGTCCACTCTAAAGTGTACTGCTGCTGCTGCTCCTTCTGCTTGTGCCGCCGGTAATACTTGTTTTTTTCTAACGGCCAGTTCGATCGGTTTCGTTCATCAGACAGCAGAGAAAGATCGTCAGCCGAAACTACTGAGAAGCGTTGATCAGTACAAGCTGCTTGACAGCCTACTACTGCAGCATAGCATCCTAGATGTAGTTGTAGGTGGTTGGTTGTAACTGAGATTGATCGCACGCGACAGGTCATTCATTGTCTCTCATCGTATCGTCGCACTATCAGCCAACTACTACCGCCAGCTTACGTGACATCGAAATCTGTTCGACTTCTTCGTTCAGAGAGAAGCGAGACGCCAGAATAGCGCCAGAAGGAGCGGCGCGGAAGGTCAACGCGCAAGCGGACTACAGAGACAGGCTGAGCAAGCAGAGCATACGAGCAAGCGAACTGGAGAAGGCAAGGGAGAGAAAGATAGAGATATATAGAGAAAAAAAAAATATACTATATATATATATATAGAGAGAGGGGGGAGAGAGAGGAGAGAGAGAAGGCGGGGCAGCGCGCATAGTGAAGCATAAGGCAAGAGTGTGGGTGCGCGCGCGGAGAAGTCATAGCGAAACGGGTCCGCGGCAGTGGCTGTGCTAAACGTCGTCGGCCTGTTGTTGTTCTCTGTTCTAGATTGTTTAGTGGTTTACTTGGTTTAACTTCTAGCACGCGGTTGCCTATCGTCGCGTCGATATCGACTCGACCACCAAACAAGTTACTTACCACTTACTGTTCGATGTTCAATGTGATTCGCAGTGGAACGCGCAGTTTTCGGGCCGCCGTCTGTGCGGCAGGTGTGAAAAGCCGGGAGGAAGAAAAAGATTGCAGCAGAAAAGTTTTGTGGCCGGCCGATGCGAGCTTGCTTGCCCGCGCTCGCCGTAAACGTCAGCGTCCCAAAGTGCAACAAAGCCGATGCAAAAAGCCCTTGCGAAGCACGCACGGGATCTCTTGCAGGGATTAATTAATCAACTAATTCGATGAGGAGATATTACGCATAACGTGTGGAAAAGAAGAAAAAGTGCAAGTGAGTGAGTGCGACACGAACATTTACTTTGTACTACAGGAGACGCAGAGCTCAGCCGACCTGTCGCCAACATGTCTGGCGGAAAAGGTGGAACCTGCAACGGCTGCTCCAACCTTCTGGATTTCAACAAGACGGCAAAAATCCGCAAGGTTCGTATTCTAGTATTCTGCCAGCAGCGGCTACACAATATGTAGTCGTATTCATACGCCGCATGCACCACGTATTTGTGGTAGTCGGACTAGATAGAAGTGATACTGCTTATTATTGTTCCTGTAGTACTTCGTAATACGTTTAGATTTCAAGCCAATTGCACACACATATATATATATATATATACAAGTGTGTATATTAATACGCATCCCTCACTTGCATTAAGTGTTAGCCAGTTGCACTCGTGTAAAGATAACAGAACGCTTTGACATGTAACATGCAATCGCATGTACATAATAAAACTATTCCTTTCATAATCAAATATGTGCACGTAATAATGGCATACGTTAAATAGCTATCATATGTATACGCAGGAAAAGGCAAAGCAAGCCTTTAAGTAATTTTTATTTACACGCATAGGGCCCTATAGTCGTTTCTGGCCGACAGTTTACAATTTTTGCTTCAGCACTTAACCCTGTTCTGATTAACCGTCGTTATAACGAAACCGGCGTCCTTTACAAAGATAATGTCACCTCCCCACATATGTGTACGTAGACTCTGCACAGCTGTAACGGTCGTTATCTGGACGAACATGAAGCATCACATAGTCCTTCGCGGTGTTTCGCATGTATCGCGTCTGTTCGTAGTGCTTCTTACGTAGTATCGTTTACATCTCTACAGTTATATGCATGTAGGTGGAAAACGGCCAATATATATATATATATATATATATCTATATATATATATATATAAACATATATAAATATATATATATAGTTTCAACCTATATTTATTGAGGACTTATCATCAGGCAATAGCCGTATAATCCTTGCGACAGTAAACTGAATTCATTATGTTATACAAATCTGTATGGCGCTTGCGTAAATTATCTCTCAAATATATATATATATATATAGATATGTATATATATATATATATATATATATATAAATAAATAAATAATATATATATATATATATATATATATATATATATATATATATATATATATATATATATATGCACTCACAGCACGACGATTTATATCAACACCCTTTAAGAATTCATAATTACATGCCATCTGCCGAGAGCGTGGCTACGCGCGGAGCGACATCACATCGAGAGCGCTCAAAAAAGCGCATAGTACACGAACTGCCTCACGCGCGGCATGAAAACATGCGGCGTTGAGAGAGGAAAGAACTCGAGAGCAATTTGATGCCTCATCATTCATGTTTATATGACTTTGATCTCTCGAACAACTCTGTTGTAAGAGCAACTCCGCTCACAGTAGCAGCAAGAGCCGCAATAGAAAAAAATGCACGCGCGTTGGCGTGTATTGAGAATATCCTTTTTCGGGAGGGGACGTCCATTCGTCGTCGGACGGATCGAGCACTGGGCTAAAAGCGCGACGGATTCTTGGTTATGCGGCGACTGCTCGACAGAGACACGGTTTTCGGATCGGGCCCACCGATGATCCGATATAGCCGCGTTTGGAGACAGCGCAGCGCGGCACCGGACAAAGCGATACGGCGTAATGCAGCGAATTGTAGAGAGCAGTGCAACTGTGGATTTTTCGCTCTAATAAAGAGCGAAAAATCTAGGCTATATTCAGATTCGCTAAGGCCCAAATAAAATAGTAATAATTACAGTTTTACCTGAATATAATACTATTCACATAAATAATACAATTTTAAATAAACATAATATTTCTTTATATATTTATCCCCAAACAATTTATAGACTATTTCTTACTAACGTTCTAGGATTTATTTTTTATTATTTCAAATACATATGTATATGAAATATTTGGTCTGGGGCTCGAGCTATCTACGGCTTACCGTGCCGTATATACGTTATACGCACGGCAAACAAGTCACCGACGCAGACTTGCAGTCATTTAATCCGTTGTTTTCATTAAGGCACGACCACATTCACGTCTCAATGAACAATAACACAAGAGAGAGTCAATGATAGAACGACCAAGGTGCTCGATAGACTGCGTTTAGGTTGGTTATGTGAACATCGATTCAGCCACTGCCGTTTCTAGCTTGAACGAAAGAATACCGTTTTACTGGATGACAATTGATACGCTACTCACTGTAACCTAAGTCCGACTGAGGTTGGCTGAACTGGTTCGTATGACGCCAACGCAAAGTCTGTATTAGACCATGATGAGTGCTACCTCTACGTGAACGGTTACAGCTGCGTTATATCGTCGTAGATCTCGTACGTATATCGAGCCATCGTCAACCGCTAGAAAACACGCCGGCTCATTTGGTCGCCAGTACCTGACGGTGTCTGTCTCTCGCAAAAACGTTTGATTTATTCAAGAGTTGTTGTCACTGACTGAGATGAACCATTCAGGAAGTCTCAGGCAGTAATGAGGACACGAGTGCCTCCCCTTCCAGTTTCCCCACGAAATTCTTAACGCTTGTACCACAAAATGGAAAGCCATGAGACATATATGCCAAAAACAATATATATATATATATATATATATATATATATATATATATATATATATATATATATATATATATATATATTGTTTTTTGTTGAATGAAATTGAAAACATACGCTGCTTCATTCGGTGCAGGCACTGAACAGAATGGAGGCGTATTCGGTGCAAAAGTAAAGTTCCGTGCATATATATATATATATATATTTTTTTTTTTGTAGAATTGAATTGGAAACATACGAATTGTGTCGGCTTCTTCATTCATGCGTCTCCATTCTGTACAGGCACTGAACAAAATGGAGATTCGGTAAAAATAAAGTTCAATGCATAGTTTATATATATATAGTCGATGTGGTCATCAAAGTTATTGTAATTGCCATGGTTGCTGCTACTCGTCGTCGTTGTCGTTGTTGTTATCTTCGACGATGTTATTTTTGTTGGCATCCGAATAGTGCTGAATTGAGTGCCCCCGCCAAGGAGGATCCCTACTGGGTGTATCTGGTTACGCGTTGTCCGGCGTGACGTCAACCCAAACATATCTTTTTTTTTGCATTTCACCGGTGAGGGGGCGAGACAACGAACAAGTATGCCATATTTCTCTGCATTCGTCGTTGCCAGGTTCGGCAAAATGCCGAAGACGAATACCCAGAAAATGACATGACATCATCCATTGCCTCCAGAAAAACATACCTAACATACACGACAAGCGTACGCAGCGTGTTTACTCGTATGTCCACATTTTGGTCATCGTTATGAATTAGTGCTGGTATGAAATATTTGAAGGTTATTGTCTTAGACTTTAGTAGCTTTTGCGTCACTTTTTGCGCCATACTTCTCATGAAGTACGGCAGTGTTAATTTATTGTCTGCATCACAACTAGATCGATTTCGATTGGGTGACGAAATCACGCCGGCACAGGAAACTGATGACACTGCCACGTCCTTACAAAAAAAATACTATTTTCTTCATCTGACGCCTTCAAGACTGGGTCTCTAGAAAACGCACGGGGTTCTGACAGCAACTTCGAAAAACGTACAAGAAGTAATAGGTGCTTGGGACAGGCAGTTCCTTTCTTTAACGAGGTTTTATTCTTGTAGGAGCAATGTATTCTAAGCTATGGTTTCCTTAATAGACAAGAGCAAATAGCTTACTGAAATACAATAAGCGGCGTCCTTAGCTAATCGTAACATGGAACGACTTCTGCATTAGGTACCATGGATCGGGATGCATGTGGCCAATAAGTATACCTTCTTTATGGGAAGTTTTGGAAATGCATAATGCACTTGCGTCGTACAGCCGTTGGCGCAATTTTAATTATGCTCATTATTTAATTATTACTACATTACCCCCGAAACCACGTATTCTTCTCCACCTCTTCCAGGCTCTGAATTACGTGGCATTTCTTCGACACTATGTGAACACCGCGCATTTTACCGCAACGAAATATCCCCGAAACGGATTATAATACATATTATTATTGTTATCTGTTTTAGTGTTTAATTCTTAGAATTGTGTTGAATGAACGCTTTTACTATAAGCAGTTAGTTTCGTGTTAGCTCCTAGCGCGTATCGTAACCCGCGTTCCCTCTACATACAGCCAATGATACTATTTGCTTCAAAAACACCGCTTCGCGCCGGTCGTCCGTAATATTCTTCCAGCGTTTTGCGGTATTGCTCAAAACTAACATTGCGGTGCCGACATTTATTGCCGACACCCAGTGCCTCTAATGCAATATTCATAAAGTGGTGGTAGCTCCTTGACAGCTTGATATATGTTTTTTTCGCTAATAAAGGTACTCTTATTATTATTATTATTATTATTACTGCTGCTAATCTTGTGGCAATATGTGTATGCGCCCTGTTTAAAATCATGCCCGTGCAGCCACAGCAACAAGTCATGACCGCTGTTGCATAGTGCCATAATATATTATGGCGCACCGTCATCTAAATAACAGAACAGCTTCTAGGCGCAATATATTTCGGTGCGCAGAGGTGATGCGTGTGGTTCACGTCTATAGCATCGTCGCCTAACGCGAACCCACACTGAGACGGGCAGGCAAGACAAGCCTAGGTGTGGCGCCGAGGCCTTTCGGCCTTCAAGTGCTCTATGTTGCTCATTGTTCCGCCCTCCGGTGCGAGTTGACCTGAAGGCCCCGTTTGGTAAAGATTGCTTTCCGTGGGTAGCACAGTTCTAGGTCATTCTCTATTTCGCTCTCTCTCTTTCTCTCCCTCTCGATATCTTTCTTGATATATATATATATATATATATATATATATATATATATATATATATTCTGTTGTAGTGTAGGCTAAGGCACAAGCTTTGTTGCACGTTTATAAGCCTCTAACGTTAATAGTAGTAGTAGTAGTAGTAGTACTAATCGTGTGGTTTTCCGACTGTAGACCTGACTACACTCAACAACTAGGAAGCAAACACCTTATTTCTTGTGCAGCCCAGTGATCCTTAATCAATGTTCGGTTTATTTTCTTTATGATTTAACGTTTCGATTTTTTAGATAATCTATTCCGGTAGCAATATTTAAAAAAATAGTTTCCAACGAGCGTCAAATGAACGCAGAATTTTTCTGTAACACAAAGCATACGCACGCTTCCTATAGAAACAACCTTGTTGGACTCCTGCAAATAGGTAATAAATCCTGCCGGTACTGAAGTACTGGGTTCAATCTTATCATTCATTACTCGAATGGTCACTCCGAATGACTTGACGATCAGGGCGGAGTTCGTCATCACACTTGCCGGACCGTACGCAAGCCATGTTTTTCGGCAGGAAACTGGCTAAAGGCAGTCGATGCAGTTGAGCGTTCCTCATAGGCGGAGCCGTTGCTCTGGCCGAACCATGAGGTCGCATAGGTTGTTATGGGCAACAGAAAGGTATACCTCAATGTTAGATTATTCTCGCATATATTTATCAACAATGATCAGAGAATATTTCGCGCCACAATAACTAGTATATTATTCTATCCCGTTAACAATTGATATATTAATTAAATAATGCAATTTATCTATTTTATATATGCAAAAAAAAATATATATATATATATAATATATATATAACTATGTTTATTCAGCAAAATGAGTATGCTTTTTAGCACATAAATCCCTATCTATATATATATATATATATATATATATATATATATAGGGGGGACGGGGAGTGGAAAACAGCGACGCGGCATATGTGTCTACACACGTCCGTACATTCATTTATGGGCATACAAGAACAGCATAGGCGGGTTATTTCACAGTCGCTTATGCGTGAGCATACATGGTGGTGGTAGTGGTGGTGGTGGTGGTGGTACGTGAGACCAGATCGTGTGCAGAACCAAGGGGCATGGTGAAGATGATGATGATGAAGAACAAGATGATGATGGCGGTGATGATGATGATGGTGGTGATGATGCTGCCGGCAACAAATGAATGAATGGGCGTACGTGATCGCTAGTCGGGTAGTCATCGCTCTGGGCTCGCGTATCAGAAGAAACGGCAACGATCGTGGTGGCAAAGCCGAACTCGGTCGCTTGGTCGGTCGGTCGGCGGCGGGCGGGCTCGATGACTCGATGCCTGTTCGTATGGCCTTCATTAAAGATGGCGAACCACCAGTCGCCGAGTGACTTGTCTGTCGAACGGACCGAGAGCCCGAAGCGAGAAGCCAACCGAAGTGAAGTAAAGTGAAGTACTGAGCTGCTGCTGTAATACACAGTCATCAGCCCAGTCACTGCCACTGCCATGCTTTGCTGCTCTGCTGCTGCTGCTGTTGCCAATGCTAATGCCAGCATCTTACTCGTGCCGGGTTGGGTCGTTCGTCAAACAAAGACGAATATGACGACGACTTTGACAGTTCCGGCGTTCCTAGCGGCGGCGGCTGCTAATGATGATGATGATGATGATGACGATGATGATGATGATGATAATGATGCTACGCCAACAGCCCACCACAAGCATAGCCTACAGCCTATAGCAGTCCGTAGTAGTAGTAGTAGTAGTAGTAATAGTAGTCATATTATTATTCATATTAATTGTAGTAGCAATCCGGTTACCAATTGTCGACGAGGCGAAAGCGGCGAAAACTGAAAGCGATACGAAAACTACCGGAACGCGGACAGAGGGAGGGAGGGAGTCGTACTTGGTCAAAAACAATTTGTTTATCAGACAGCAGTAACTTCAAATAGCGACTGAGGTTTTTGATTAAAGACACCACTATATATATATATATATATATACTTAATAGCACCCCTTGGTAGCACGATTGGTAGCACCCCTCACAAGCCCAAGAGTAGTTAGATATTATATTCCACTGTAACTTCAAAATGAAATAAAACCATGTTTCACGAAAAAAAAAAATATATATATATATATATACTTTTTTTTGTCTCTCTCGCTTTCGCCTTTTAGTCGTTGACTCTCGCGTGTCGTCAATCACTCCCATACACTTCTAGAATCACAATGGCAATGATGTAATCTACGTACAGAGCTATCGAGAAAGAATCATCGTGATGACGCATGTAAACCTACACAGGAACACACACACATATATAGAAAATATTGTGATGATTTATTAATCATTTACAATACGTTTGCACACTCGGCAGTGCTCGCCTCAATATTTTTTTTTAGAAGGAAGGCCTGAAACTAGGGTTCCATGTTGGTAGCCCCGCGGAATAACCGCAATACCACTGACGAGGACCGAATGCACAAGGCTATGCACAGCTTAGTGTGCAAGATATTGATGCATAATCTTACCGATAATTTTAAAATACAATAATGACTTCGAGCCTTAGATCGGAGTTATTACTTATTTACTTATAAGCCACTTTACTCACTTCCCTAGCTTCCAGCAAATGTGAATAACCATTTTAGTCAATTGCATTAGCTTACTTATGATTTTATCCAGAAATGTACACTAACTAGATTTCTCGTGTGAACCGTGCTTTTATTTAGAAGATTTAACTTACATATATATATATATATATATATATATATATATAATATATATATATATAGATCTATATAAGATATCACAGACCACTTAGACCTCGATTTCGGGGAAGGAATTCCACCGATAATGCATTGTTTTCCCGCTACATCTTGATAGAGATTCTTTGGAAAAAAATATTTTATAATTCGCTATTTGTTTCATGTTTTAGGTTTCATTCAAATGGTCAAGTTAGCGCCCTCCTAAGTTTGGCCAGTTTATCTGAGCCTCGTTGGTATGGTACAGATCTACAACTGGACTTAGAGGACACTTTTCATGAGTAACCTTATACGGAAGCCATGCACTGCGAAACCGATTATCAGGTATCGATCTCTGCACTTTCAGCTAGTGCTCCCACTCAAAGATGTATTCGTTGAGCACTGTCTTCAGGAAGGTGTGGGTCCCTCAAAGGTGCCTTAAAAGGAGATGTTTCTTAAGAGACCGACTTTATTCAAAGTGTAGAAACTAACAAAAATAAACTAGTGGATTACGGCTGGTACGATGCAACGCTAACACATTCCTCAAGTTGATTTTAATGCCGTCAAGAGCTTTGAGGTTCTCTTAGTTAGATCAGACCAAACACTTGCACTCTTTACAAGGCTATTGGCTTCGTGTTAACGAGACCAGCGATTATATCTACCGATAGCTTGTGATGCTCTTCTACCCCGCATGAGAACAGCAGTCCTTCTTACGCACCCTTTCTTCTAACTCAAAGGCTACCCTAAAGTCCATAAACACTGTAGAGATGCGTCTTTGTAACTTGAAATTAATATAAGAACGGTACACACACTGACACCGTAAATCGGCGTATCCTGAATCCGTGTTGCTCATCAGAGCTTCCGTGCGTGGTATCTAAGAATCTGCAATCGATGAGCCAACATTGCTGAGAGAGCGTTATATAGAAACTTAAACTTCTATGGAAACTTCTCTAGAAATAGTAGTGGTCTTTGCAATTCCACAGCAGAACGAGAGAGCCAGTGGATCGTTCAAACCTTTTGCAATACCACTGAGTCAACTTGTCCTCAGCTCTGAGGGCAGACAGGAGGCCTTTCAGCGTCTGCTTCCTTCCCCAGCGGTGGTCTTCGTATCGCATTTCAAATATTCCAAAATAGCAACTCCAAAGGGCCAGTCTAGTTTCTGACAAGCCTCAGTGTTGCCTCGTTCCATACGAACACCAGAGAAGGGCACGACTAGGATTTACACAATTACCAGCAAATATACGTTGAAAGTGCTCTGCCGGCAATAATCGTACGGCGGTTAACTATGACTCTCTTCCCAGCGTATCTCCCATTGTGCTGCTGCGCGCTGAGGACACCTTCCTCTCAAAGAGAAAGTTGGCCGAATGTGTAAACTCCCGACAGTAACATTTCCTTGGGCCCGTTAAACGACGGAAACCAAGGCATACGATATAGATTATATGACACCGAATTCATATTGTTATATTGTCGTGGTCCACTCGAGGACTGTCAAGGCTTAATAGGCATAATAACGAGAGAGATTTTAAAAAGAAAGACTCGCAATAAAGCGTATACCTGCTTGTAACCATTTACACGAATGTTTATATTCATTTATGTACTACGAAAGTTTGGCGTCTCCTAGGAGCTTTCTCGGTCTTTCCTCTTCCGACTTTGCTTTGGCTTTATTTACTGTTCTCTGATACGTCTGCTGTGCTTTGATGTCGTTGGCTGTAAATTCAAGACCTTTGCCAGGATGCGCTCGTATGTCTCTACCAATAGACTGTTTTTTATGCCTTGATTGTTTGACAAGCCAAGAAAGACTTTTGCAGGTTCGGTTTAACAGTAGCGAACACTGTCAGCTTAGATCTCAACGATGACCGTAGGCGAAAAAAGCTCTTTTGACTGCTCTACTAACCTGCATGAGTCTATTATTATTATCTTTATTGGTGCGCTGTGTTATGTGCAAGTTGCGTTGATATATATATATATATATATATATATATTATAAGGGTGTGTAACGAGTTTGCGGAGATACTTGTTCAAATACTACAAGCTGTTTGTGCAGTACCTATCTCGCTGGGTGGGTGTGTATATGTATATATATATATATATATGTATGTGCCTATGTTTATACTAGGCTGTGGTTGATCGCCATAGACGGTGTGCGTAGATCAACATTGCTCGGGCGTCTTTCGACGTGTGTCAGCGGTTGTCGGTGTTCACTCGCGTCACGGTGAGTCTGGCTGCCGGCGCTCGCCAACGCCTGGGCTCTACAGCAAACGTCAAGGGCCCTTGGGTGCCTTGGGTGAATCTTGGGTCTGTGAACGGAGATGAATGCTCCGTTTAGCTGCAGTGAGGTGTGCCAACATCTACAGACATAAGAGAAGAAACAAACAAAAAAAAGACGAAAGAACAGACGAAGAAAAAGAAGAAGGCGAATTAAGCGAGGCACTTTGACAGCTCAGCGGAGAATGTGCTCGAAATGTGCCTTAGCCGTTGTCCAGCGTCGGTGTGTTAAATTCTAGCGGCGTTGGAAGCTCATGCCGCCGCCGCCGCCCTGTCTCGCCCTGTGACTCCTGTACGCTGTTGTCGACGCTCTGCCGTCGTTGGGTGCTAACTGAACTGAGCACGTAATCAAATCCAGTTAGTTATCCGACCGACCATCACAATGAAGTGACTCTGTGCGCCTCAGCCCGGACGTTTTTCATAGTCGTTCGTTCACCAAACACCGACGTCGACTGAAAGGCTGAACACGGTCGACGCAGACGTGACAATGTCGTCACAGACGCCCACCCGGCACTCCGATGATGTACGTCTAAGACAAAACGTCAAAACGGTACAGCAAAATAGAAAGAAGCTGACATAGATTGCTAAGAGAAGAGAGAAGACGAGCAGACAGATATAGATAGAGTGTGAGTGTGTGTGTGAGAGAGAGAGAGAGAGGGAAAGAAACAGATACGTTGAAAAATTGTTTAAATGCGCCTCATGATGGGCCGCCAACGTTTACGTCAAGCCAACGTAGTGTTTCTTCTGTCATCTTAATAGATTCACATAATCAGCTAAATGATGATCGATAAGCATCGACGACCAGGTCACCACTACCAGCTGGTCACTGGAGGTCGCTCACCCCCCAGGCATACAGGGGGGGTTGTGGGCGGCTGTATGCCTCGCTAACCATCGTCTATCCATGGTCGTAGCACTTCGACACCTTGTGTATTGTTGTCTGACCTTGCCCCACAGCACGTGAGGCAGCAGCAGCAGCAACAGCAGTGGGAACGTTTCGTTTCGTGTCATACCGTTGGCGCCCATGTCGTGTGCATGTTGCCATGTCAAGCCGCGCGCCACCGTGCGAATGGACCGGCATTGGGCATTCCGTTCTCTCTGTGCTCCTGGCTGTTATTGCTGTTACTCTATGCTGTTGTTCTCTTGTTAATTGAATAGTAATCTCTATGCTGTTGTTTCTCTTGTTAATTGAATAGTACTAAACGCGCACACACACACACAAGTTATGTGCATGTATGCTGTGCTGTCCGGTGCCGATCTTGTTTCGGGTGCGTGGTTGTCACTGCGAATAATGAATGTGTGTGTGGTGCACTGCCCCTTTTCTGCTGGCAGGTGATCCATGAGGCCAGGGAGCAAGGTTCGACCGAAATCGACCTCGTCGACAAGAACATCTACCGCTTCGAGGAAATACCAGGTAGGTGGGCAGCGACTTGAGCTGTGCTAAACTGCTTGAAGTGTCCGAATGTAGTACGGCAGCGACTCTGTCTTTGCTGGTGGAAGAACTTACTCACTCTTGTTTCGGGCTGACTCTCAGCTAATATTTAACGTGCATGGGATGGCCTGATTTGGCATTGATTAGCAAGTCGGACCTTAAAACTACAAATGTGGGGGCGGCCGGTCAAACCTTATACATACATATATATATCTTTATATATATATATATATATATATATATATATATATATATATATATATATATATGTGCGTGTGTTCAATAGCACTTATAGACTTACTCACATATAATCATACAGGTTGTCATTTATCCTAACAACTAAAAACAGCATATCTTGAATAAGAACTAATCTTTCTCAGTCTATTTTCCATCATATCCCAGGAATATATAATGTATTAGCTATATACTTATATGTCATTCTATAGAATATGTAAATAGAAATAGAAATGATAAGGACAGACGTCAAAAAATTAGCAAAGCTAGCTATCCATTCCTCTATCCCGGAGCCAATTGGTCCCTGGGAGAACTATACGAGAAGCCCTAAACCCACTAGTGGTAAGGCATTAGTATAGCATACGAACGCTGATGTGTCATCTACGGTGGTCAGCTAGAACAAATGGCTTCGCTGGTAGGAAGAAAAACAATTAGCACAAACCGGCGCCGAACAAATGGCAACCCACTGCTCTATTACATATAGATCCAGTGACGTTAAGACTAATTAGTCGAGAGACAACGCGTTCCCGCGATAAGCAGGCTACAACAACCACAAACGAAAACACAAGTAGCGAGCATGCATTGCGCTGTACCGCTACTGCGCTAACACTCATTGCTACATATCGTGCACAAAGGAACCGTGTCAACTTGGTAGAAACAATGCTGAGCAAAGAAATGCAAATTTCTACTGAATAGTTTTGTAGCAACAGAGTACGAGAGTTCCAAGCAGTGCACCTATAATTTAGCCCGGGCTGGAGCACCTCGAAACTTATCTACTAACGGACCACAAGCAGCCCGGTAGCATCGTAAACCTTGACTGGAGTACATGCACAATGATAGAGTAAATTGAACGACTGAGTTATTTAGTTGGTGCACTGTGGCTAGTGATCACAGCCAACAACATAGCATTCAATACGTTTGAAACGAGAATTTTTGGTTACACAGCACTTCAAGCACTCCCATCTTGTCGCGTATTTCGTATGTCTACACTGCAATGAGTTTACTCAAGTACGGCGTTTTCCGCTCAATTTACTCGCAACTCTATTCTACAGTAGACGGAAGAGAGTTCGTTACCAGTATCCATGGACCTCTTGATTGAACTCGCACTGACTAGAGAGACATTCGACTTCAACTGTTCCTCCTAACTGTTTTCCTAAACTTGGAGGACATAGAGGTGGCTGGCATTTAAAATAGAAGCATTTTATCTCAACTGTAGGTCAGCAGTCGAACACGGCACTAGGTAGAGGTATTGCGGCTTGCCTCTCAATGCTCGGTTGCTTGCGGGTTTTTTAGAGATGCTGATGTCCCATTAATACTCATTCTCTAATAGTAAATAATATCTCGATCCTGCCCAACCTAGGATTGTGTCCAACCGGTCCACCCGCACGCATTTGAATTGAGTCAAAATGTAGTTATGTTTTTTAATTCACTAAAGACATTTAATTAAGTATAATTTAAATATAGCGTCCATCATGTTAACTGCCGACCATCCTTACATAAAATTAGTCAGTTGGGCGTTCAAAATCAGCTCTCATAATGATTCCGTTCTTATCTTTTTGCCTAGAGTTCAGAGTTACAGTACGGGTTGATAACCACCTTATCAAGTTCTTATCAACTCCGAGCGGCGTGTCTCAGGGTGGTGCTTCGCCGCTGCTGTATCTTATTTTTGCTTTAGGCATAATCAGCTACCTGAAACCTGACTACTTCTCTCGCCGAAAGCGTGAAAGAAGATAGAGTATTATGAAGAAGCAGCTTGAACTGTATATATGATACTCAATCTGAGTGAAATAAATATAATTGAATTGAATTGAAACCTGACGTAGGGCACCTTCAATACACACACAACCTTAAGATCTATAGTCCCGTCACGCTCGCAATACTCTGCCAGATGCCGTTGAAGGTGTTGCACTGCTGACATGCAGAGAACCACCATATGCAACTGCTTCTCAAGAACGCAGCCTTTGTGAAGGCGTGCAAGATCACATTTAGAAAAAGGCTCCACCGAAGGTTCTCTCTAAATGTGACTGCTGTACACTAGTTGTCCCACTCGCTAATCTTTTAATGGCTCAAAAACGATATCGCCTCAACGCGGGTAGCCATTGTGCATCACCTTTTTGACGTCCGATCGAACGGTTTACGAAGCCACCACACCTTGATGACTGTCACAGCCGTCACACGCTCGAAGCACATAAACAACCGTTTTACTTGATCCACTTGGCCAACTGTGTATATAGTAATAATCCATCGTCGCTACTGCGTATGCTCCGCCCTAGAAAGTACGCCAACACATTTGTTAAGTTCATAACCCACCTTTAAGTCCATAACCACCCTTTAAGTTTGTGATGATAACAAATAATAAAGCCGTGTTTTACTTTATTCTATTTCATACCTGCCTACGTAATTGCAATAGTCTCATTTTTTGTCCTCTTTAACCATGGTTATGTATTTTAACGTGCACGGGGGCGTCGTTTCTGAGGATAGGCATTTTCAACATGGAATGGATCACCCGACTCTCTCTGGCGCACAACTACATCAAGAGTATACCAGCGTCGATTTCAAACCTGTACAATCTCGAGTACCTCAACGTAAGCAACAATCATCTCGAGGAATTGCCGTCAACCATCAGCACACTGCCAAAGCTGAAGATTCTCATACTCGCCTTAAACAGGTAGGCTTATGATTGGTGAACACGACGAAAATATATTGTCGAGGGCTAGGCACCTCTTTAGGAAACGATATCTGACATTGCTTTCGATTCTAAAATTATTCGGGGACGTTTTATTTTTTGTTCAGTTAGACGTTAACTGTCATCATTACATTGCTGGACGTTTGCTGGTTAATATGCTCAGTTTGAGCTGGCCAAGATAAAATCCAGCAGCTGGAACAGTATGCTACTAAGGTAGCCTTATTCTCCACTTTCGCTTCTTTTCTGGCCGTAATTACTAATGCTAGGTCATCCGCGTACGTCATCATCTCAAAGGACCTGAAAAAGAACAGCTTAAATGTCTGTAATAGAATACAGATAGAGTCATTTTCTAAATGAAGATTGATTATTTAGATTTCGACGTAAATTTCACCAATTTCTATATATGTCCAGAGGCGGTGCATCCTTGCATTGAAACACACCTCCAAATCGACGTTTTCCAGCGGCACATTGAGGGCTTCAGGCACCGATTCTCGTGTATCGAAACATTTTCCTATAAGTGTATTTATACTTTCCAAAAGAGGAAAAGATCACACGGTATCAAGTCGGGTGAATAGCTGGATGTTTAAGCAGCGTGACAGCAAATGCTGCAAAAATAGGCTTGATGTTTTCAGCGGTGGGTGGGCTGGCGTGTTATTGTGGATGTGAAGTCGTTTCCAAAGACACGCTGTAAAGCTCTTCCTGAGGAACGCAGTAAACACCCCTTGGAGGCATTTTGCGATCCAACGGTCGCCACGATTTCATTCCTGGAGAAGGGAATGGCAACAATAATCTTGCCAGCTAACGTTGGCGCTTCTATTTTTTGAGTGGTGCTATTCCAACGTCTGACCACTGTGTGAGCTCTGTGACTTGCTGTCAAAAGTCATTGAATTGTACCTAAGTACCATCGTCATCATCTGTGACGAGTCTCATGAAATTCTCGAGCCAGAAATGTTCCTGCCTATTTTTCGTCTGTGACAAGTCATAACGTATCCATATAGCAGATTTTCCGAGGCGGTCGTGCAGGATCTTATGAAAGAACTTGACATCAAAACCTAAAGTCTTCTCTAGCGATGCATGCTACGTTAAAATTTGTGTCAATCGCAGTCTTCATACGAGCCAGAATTTTGTCGTCCGTTGCTGTTTTTGGACCATCACGGAACTGTCGTACAGATTGAAACGTTCAGTATTCAAGGTATTCTGTACCATTGATATACCGGGCTTCAATGATCGATCGAAGCTCTTCCAAATACTCTTGTGAAGTTCCTCACTGGAAGTTGTACCAAAGAACAGCACGCAACCCGATTTTGTGGGTACAGTTCTTGTGACTCCGACATGGCTGTGCTCGCATGTGAAACGTGTATGTAATGCATTTCCAGCTTAGAATAATCGTTCTCCAAGCAGTTGGCGCATCTGGGTTTACATTGTGTGCTGCCTGCCAATCGAATATGCTTCATCAGCATACATTCTGATAACGCTGCCAAGAAATGTCCTGACTGTGCTGACATGGTTTGTGTCTAGTATGGTTTATTTAGTTAGGTGGACAGCGTTCTCTCTGTAACATGTTTAAGACAAAAATGCTGAGGAAAGTTTACAATAGTTTCGCAAAGGTTGTTTTTATATTAGTTTAGTCTCGTAACATAATCAGTAGAAAGGATGAGAATAAGGGCCAAACATGACCAGTTACCTCGCAGTTGCGTTAAAGAATAACGGCGAGTTGTTTACACAAGCCTGACTATTCTAACCTGCTAAATTACAAATGAACGTCCCTATCAAGTTAATTATGCTCACTGAACGCGACTAAGAATGCGGAAAAATGCACACGAAGAGTGGCTTACAATTCTCATGAAACATTTGTAAGCAAACTAAATCGAACAAAACACAAACCGCACAGACGTATCTGTGCGCGACACATATCTGCATGCTATGAACGGAATTTGGCAGGATTTTTCAAGTTGACAAAAATCATACTATAAACAAGATTTTCAATGGCACTGTGAGATACTGGGCAACTTTGTTCGTCCGAAAGCAAAAATACATTTTTTAGACGTATATTTCAACAGAAACCATATCTGCAGTATGCACACCCTAAATATAAATTTATATGTATATGGTAAATAGTAACAATATGTATAAGATGCAGTTTATTACTATATAATAAAAAATTGTTGGACACGCAGGTTGGCGGTTCTTCCGCGAGGATTTGGTGGATTTGCTGCGTTGGAAGTTCTTGACCTCACCTACAACAACCTAAGCGAGGCTTCAATTCCCAACAACTTTTGGAGTATGTCGACGCTGAGAGCCCTTTACCTTGGCGATAATGACTTCGAAACGTTACCTGCAGAGGTAAGAATCATAGAAATGCTCATATAACTACTGTTGTTTCTATATAGGCATTTGTTCTTACTTTAATAGATCCGTTGCTGTTAGCTTTACTGCTGGCCTTATTAGTATGACTGTTTTATTGTTACCAATGCTACAAGGAGCTGGCATATTGCTGTCAACGAGATGTATAGGGTGCCCGAATAAACAGTTGGCATCTTTAAAAATTTACCGATTTTATAAAGAAAATTATTTTTTTTCCGACGAAGCCAATTTCTAGCTGAATAGAAATGTAAATAAACAAAACTAGCGTATCTGGGCAACAGAGAACCCTCACGTGATTCATGGCGAGTTATTCTATGTGACTTATGTAAGAGCCTGGCGCAGTTCCTGGTCCAATTGAATCATTGGACGCAATTTTTGTTTACTCTGCGGTGAATAGCGAGCAGTATGATCATAACTTTTTGGGCCGAATTTGGACGTGCTACGTTGGTTCCAACTAGATGATGCCTCAAACCACATATCCGGCGAGACAATTGAGCTTTTGATGATGGAATTTTGTGTTTTACTTAAATGCCACGTAGCTAGAGCCAATACCTAGTCAAAATTTTATCCTTATGAGGCACTCCTTCCAATTCCTTTCTTTTCCGCTCCGAATAATTTAAGACATGTTTTCTAATATGTTAATATTCTACCCAGGTAAGCAACTTAAAAGAGCTCCAGATCCTGTCCTTCCGTGAGAACGATGTTATCAATATCCCGAAAGAAATTGGCACTCTCAACCGTCTAAGAGAGCTTCACCTGCAAGGTGGGTGCTTACAAGATATTTACCCTTGGATTTAAAATGATCGCGCTCATTCATATTACGCAAAATTGTAATTTTTAGAAAGGTCTTCCAAAGGAAAGGGACGCCGATCTCATGTTAGTACAGAGAACTTAGACTTGCGGGAAATAAAATGTCAGATCGCGCTAACATGTTCCAAAAGCAGGGAAATGTTCTGCCTGGGGCGCCACAATGTGTAAAAATCGTTTCATATTTAAGCTATAGCTTGATCCAACCAGGTTGAGTGGCAGAGGACACATAAACGAGAGACATAAAACATCTCTAGAACAGAAGATGAATATTAAATCATGTTCGTCAGCATGACAACGTTCACGAAGCTGCTCCAGTTGCCAGTCGGATAAGAAATGACACGAAGGATAGCCGTGGGGGTGATTACCTCAAGCTGCTCGTTACAGGAAGCGGTGGTAATATATGTATAGACTTCTCGATCGCCATCAAAAGTAACATTAACAATAAAAAATATATTAACATTAATGTGGAAACACACATCTACGGGCATCAGAGCTGAGCACATCATCTATGACCTGCCTTGACTAATTAGAGGTCGTGTTACACAGGAAATCGAATTACACTTATCCCGCCTGAACTTGGCATGCTCGACCTGATCACCCAGCGTTGCGTAATACGCCTCGAAAACAACCCGTGGATTCAACCCATCGCCGATCAGCTTGAAGTCGGCGTAAGTATTTGACAAGGCATCTCCTCTAGGGCCAGTTATCTACCACCAGTTAGCTATCTGCTAGAGATTCTCCCAGCAAGTAGATAGTAAAGACTACGATGGACACGATTTCTTGACTATTCCTGTCCAGAGCGTGCGGTAGCTACGGACGTACTTTTTTGGCCGGTTTGGCTAATCAGGGCGTTGAGGGCACGGAAACACCACCGACGGAATACAATTTATATGGATGGATAGATAGACGCTGTTTAGTGTCCGATACCCGGAGCCGAAATACTGCTGTCACCGGCGGTGATCTGCTTGGATACGTTGCAGTGCAGTTCAGTTGTACAGGTGTGGCTGTTTCTTGTTGGTCTGGTCGGTTGCAGGTGTCGCATGTGATCGACTTCATCCGTACGGAGCAGTATCGATACATCTACGAGAAGCAACTGCAGCATGGCATCACACCACCGCCGAAGACCAACGACAAGTCCAAAAAAGTCTCTCGTAGAGCCTTGTAATGGTTGATTCTAGAAGTAGTAGTAGTTGTTGTTGTTGTTGTTATTATTATTATGTTGTCCCAGCTTGTTATCTTGTAGACGTCGATCGATTGAAATCTCGTCCACGACTACGGCTACTAATTAATGTAGCCAAGCCGTTTGCCTATCTAACAACTGCCTCTCTCGTGTCGTAGAGAGCCATACCTCTGTTCGAAACGACGACGCCGCCTATACAATAACATTGATTCAGATGTGAAAGTCAAGCCGGCACACGTCAATATCAGCCAATGTGTCCAGTCGATTGTAAGCCTGACAAACGCACATCGTTACTAACATATCCATGATTAACTACATATGATATACTAGGGGAATTAGGGAGATATATGTGCCGGTACTTATAATATTGCTTTTAGGTTAAATGTGCATCTTAGGTGTCCGCCCAGACATACAACAGTATAGATAGGGTATGCGTTAAAGTTGGGTCTCCACGAAGGCTTAACCGATATATATATATATATATATATATATATATATATATATATAACGGTATTCATCGTAAGCTTTCCATGATCCATTGTGCTGCTATAATTTGTTAACTATGTCAGTCGAAACAATGATATATATGATTGTTTAGACTAATGAAAGCAACACAATGCACAGTGGAATAACTAATTGACGATGACTTAGAGCCATTTTAGAATCAAGTTAAGTTTTATCTTTCTTTATCCTCAAAACTATATATTTATGCACATCTAAACATATGGATAGACATAAACACATGCGCGGTTACACGGCCGGGGAATGTAACGGTGGTGTCATAGCCTAAACGACCACCACTTCCTTGTTTGTGGCCTTACATTACAATTACTTACGTAGGGGTTTGCTTCATTTGAGGTATTTTTTCTTGAAGTTTTCCCAATGCAAAGGGTCCAAGGGGGACGCTGTTCTGCTCGCTTTTGTTCTGGGCCTTGTTGTTAGCATCACTAAGTTATTTCCCATCATTGTTTGATAACAAATGGTAGTGTTTGCCGCCCTGCTTTATCGCAGTGTACATGACACGTGTGAGCACAGTTTTAAGCTTATTAAGCTGAGAGAAGTCTTTACCAGGAGAGGACATAAGATTCGTCTTGAAAGACGGAAAAGGTCAACTCTTCACTCTCATGCTATTCTTGTTCGTTGCAATCACGAATCCATTGTTCATCGTTAACCTCATCGTGTACAAGGGTGACTTTGTTAAAATGGCAAAGATGTGCTTGTTATAAACGGTTGTAATATATACAAGTTTTGTCATATATAACTTGTTGCTATAACATCAAAGCTTTAACATGTGATATACGTGCCATATAATAAAGTTAACATCGTTAAATAAAGCTAACTAAGCACGAATACGTCTTAAATATAAATACTTATACTTATACTTATACTGCACTGCTGGACATGCTGCGGCGTGGTATCTATCACAATGGCCTAAGCATCTCGCGCACCTACAACATGGAACCCGCGGGCTGCAAATGCCGTAGTTAGATGCATATTCTTATATCCGGCTGCTTGCCAGGTTGTACTCCTCATCGCTATCGTCGTGTATATTTCTATGTCTATATCCTTTAATTTTTCCCCCCACTTCATAGTGTAGGCCACGAAGGCCGTCGTCTTAGGTAAACCCCGTTTTACTTGTAATTCCTGTGTCATTAGAGCCGGCTGCTTATTGAGCAATTTAGAGAAAACAATTAAAGGACCGCGTTTTATGATTCTCCGAGCACTCACGTCGATTGTTCTTCCGCGTGTGCACTGTAGCGTTCTAGGAGTCCTTTGGGTGGTTGCGTCGTAGCACGCTACAGTTGTAGTAGTAACAGTAGAAAGTGATAGACGTGGTTGCCGCGCTGCCTACCGTAGCAGGTAGACAGCGGAGTACTTTGTGAGCGCAGTTACTGCTGACGATGTTGTTCTCGCCTGCGTTTAATGACAACTTTGGAAGAACAATGTAAGAATTTCTTGGTGGAAGCGATGACATGCTTCAAGGGCCTATTCTAAAGCTTATATTCTCGAGCTTTTCCACTACATATAGATGCGTATGGCGCCGAAGAGCTTTCCTCTATGCTTCAAGGCCGTTTATTACAGGCAAAGCAATCTGCGTTTAACATTTGCCATCATGTTTCAGTTTCCTCTTGACGTTTCTGCCCAGACGCGCACCAGCACTTAAGGCAAGCCCAATGAGCAATTAGGGAACCAATAACTTAATTACATTCCAATCTGGCCTAATGTATGTCCCGCCACGAAAGCCCTGTATGTGGCAAGGCTTGCAGCTGTATAAACCTTAGTGGATAAACATGAGAGGCCTCTTTTAACTTTAGTGGATAAACATGAGAGACCTCTTTTAACCTTAGTGGATGAACATGAGAGGCCTCTTCCCAATAATAATAAAGATCACAAGAACAATATTATGATTGAAATCAAGGCATATAGCATTTAAGTACTTCAGTGCATTTTGTTCCTACCCGTTCGCACTCTACAACTTTCTGTTATGGCATACAGTGCTCATTTGGAACAACTACGACTTCACAATATTTGTTTAGAAAACATATATCTACAGCGAACAACTTTGAAGTAACAATTGCAAAGTAGATACCACGTATACCCTTTATATAATTGTTATAGCTGCCAGCCCTAAAGCAGAAACCTCCAACATATTGGTAGCCCTTCTAGCTAGCCAGGACTTTAAAATACTAGAACTAAATACTTTAGGATCATTGTTTAGTCAATAGACCATATCCCAAAAACAAAATTTAAAGGTTAGATGCCACGCTCGCAAGCAGATTGTTTTGTCATGGCCAGCCTTATGACTGATGGGCTTTATACATGTTTTTAACAATAAGTGGCAGCGCGGCCTATGGGACTGGTGTCACGTATTGAGGTGTCGCGGCTCTTATTCCTGTTATCGATCGAATGATCTCTTAGGAATACTGCTTCGGGAAACTCTTTTAGCATACCCCGTGGGAGGCCATTATTGAGGGATTTGCAAATTAGGTTAAAGTTACTAATAATTGTATCTCCTACATTCAGACTAACTCGCAGTACACAGGGACACCGAATATACTAATAAAGTTTAAATGCAAAATATTTTTTTCATGGGAACGTGTGTGGTTATGAGTCGCAAAATTTATAAACATTATAGCATCTTCGAAACAACGGGTATTGTAAGTAAAATTTTAGTCACGACGTTTTCCCCCTCATACGCCAAATAATTGTCGAAGTGAGGTAGCTAATGTAGTGTTTCGATTGTACGTCAGTCATACATGATAACTGAAGTTAACGTAACGTAGTTAACGGAAACCTAAATATGTTTACATATCAACAGCATTGAGCTATGTAACTATGCTACACTGACGGTTTTAAGGTTTTTAACTAAAATATGCGAGCTAGGCTGGCTACAAATGAAATCATATAAATGAATGATCAAATTTCCTCACCGACCCATAGTTCGGGAGCTCGACATATCACCAAGAGAGCATTAGCCACGATTTGGTCTTAATGTATACGTTTACACTTGTATGTTTACACATATGTGTGATAGTTACGTTGTAACTGTTGTCTGTACACAGATTTTTTTAATGAAAAATCATTTTTATTCGTTGTGCAATTTAAGGGACACTATGCAACTGAAAAGTACGAAACTTAGCGGATGTTCCCTGATTGGTATGGATACGATTCTTGATTAGTGCAGTAAACATGTTCATACAGTGTCTGGGTTTGCTAGCTTATTTCTTTATATAAGCGATAATTAAAAAACAAATTGATATGTATTGATGTTAGCACTCAATCAGCGTAACACCCGCTAGTTATGATGCTAGTGCTAAGAAGTAAAGTACTATACAATATAAGAAAAATAAGGCTCGACACTGTATCAAAACTTTTGTATTTATTAATGATAGATCTACGGTGAGCAAAACAAATAGCGGACAACAAGTACAAGGCGGCTTGTTCAACAATGAGCTGAACAATGAGCTCTCATTTTAATATCCGTGTATGGGTAGAAGGTCTATACGTACGTATAAATATATAGCTTTAATTCTACGATTCGCAGATAGGCAATAGCGCTATTGTATATTATACCTAGACATTTAACTAAAATATCTTGGGAAAAAAAAAAATATATATATATATAAACACGTCTTAAAAATCACCACTTGATTACAAGCTATTCCGGTCTAACGATCCACGGCAGTCATTTTTCATTTAATCCTTTCTCTCTCGTGGTCAGCGAAAGAGGATGACTGTCAATGTACAGCCTTGTTTAATGTATCGCGAGATTCGCATTTGTGTAGGTATATCCATATACTTTCTCTTACGATACGCGTAGGTTGAACCGTTTACACATACACAAAGGCAAAATGTATGACCCGTTTTAGGCGCGCTTGCATTTATGACCGCGCCCTGCGTCCGCCGTCCACTATCTCACTTCATCTGTCTCAGTTGCCAGTAAAAGTGAACAAATAAATCAATGCCTCGAAATACAGCTTAGAGTATTAGGACAAGAACAAACTTCGCCAAGCATGAAAGCATAGTGGGAACAATGAAAGGATAATCGTTTCGTATATGATCTCTAATCACGATTATCCTACAAACGCTCACATCCTATGACTTAACAATGTTTATAAATGCTTGAAAGTGTAACAGGTAAGCATTCAACAAAGACAAACAAGGCCCCTTTGAGCTATTGCCACCATTAGAACACCCAGACACGTCCCTCCTGTGTTCTCGCTTTTAGCCATCTGTATTTCCTATTTCATTCTCTAAGAGAAGGCGGCTTTCACAGTTTGACTGGCGTTTTTCTTGTTATTATGATTAATATGGCTACTATTCGTTTCATTGCTTCAAACGCAGGCAGTGAAGACGAAAAAGGAGTTAATGTATATATTGCCCCAGTTTGTATCTGGTGACTAATGTTGCCTTCCGGTCTAGCTTCTGTCGGAACAAGCTTTCAGTCAGCCCCGCTGATAATTCTAGATGCCGAAATTCTGGCTCTGCAGACCGCGGCCGACTTCACAAATCGACCACAGGTAAAACCTTTCTGATCCTTAAATCCTTAAAAATTAAAAAGTGTTGCTCTTTATCTATCAATCTAGGTCTGTTTATCTACCTGGACTTTTGCAGTGCATACATTCTACTCTGCTAAGGCACTAACGGTTTCACTGCGGGCCATTGCAATATATCGTGCGTATACGGCCATTTTTATCAGGCAGTGCTATAGTTGTGCGCCGATAATTGCCGTCTATTGGAGCCACTAACTAACAAATGGTGAGCTAGTGATTCGATTACATATACACACGCATATACAGGTTCAGGCAGCATTGACAGCCACAACCGTCAGTTTACATCATGCTCTGAGCCGCGTCCATGCGCGCTTTGTCTAGGAGGTCGCGCGCTCCCTGCTTCAGTAGTCTTGCTGCCAATTCACTTCCGAGACGCGAAGCCGTGTCAACGTCCGGAGCCGTAAGGGCCGAGCACATAACGCCCACCTGCGCCTCCGACTGTGGCCTGAAATGAATCCAACAACAACAATAGGAACAGCACTATCATAAGTCGGTGAAAATCATTCATCATTTCACTAGAGAAAAAAGCTTAATTAAATTGACAGGCTGTTCAAATCGGGACGCAGAAGCCTAAGCGTGCGCACGAAAAGGAAGCCCCTATAGCTAAACCTCTCTAACTAACAAATACGGGTATTCCCTTGTGTTCGATTCGATCCGATCGGCAGCCATAATAATTAACACCTAGCCAGGCATCTATACTATATCCTTGCCATTTAATCACGCTTGAGTTTTTCCCGGTGTGTGTGTGACAATGCACCTTAAGTAGTTATTTCGGAAAACCAGAGAGAACATTTTTCAAATTCTGCAATATAAGACTTCTCACCCTACTTTGTTTCAGGGTTTGCAATTTTACCGACATCGTTTGGGCTTTTTTAACAACAATTATTGTGACAACGTGGAATGGCCAAGCACAGAACTCAAGTGCGCCACCAAAGTGCGTCATCTTTTCTAATGCGTTACTTATGCTTTCCTAGCATGTTCGAACAGAATAAATATAACCCCACACCTAACATCTAACCTGCTATCGAGCACCTAGCCAATCAACTCAGTTGATATGTAGCCAAGTGTGCAGGTCACTAGTGCCACTAGTCACTAGGTCACTAGTGCAGGTCCTATATTTTTACCGCCCATTTATTTTTTTACCGCCCATAACCTAATTTATATATATTGGCGGACCAGGCAGCATAACGCCGCGAATTATCAGCAAGGTCTGCGAGCCACTAAAACTGTCTGCTAGCAACCAGCGATCGGCAGATTTTTTGCCAAAACCAATATTGGGAGATTCATCGCAAATGGTGGTCGTGGCTCTGGGCACCATGCCTATATAAACAGAGCCTGAGTTCATGATAGAGTGAGGCCCTTTTAAGGCTATATAACACGTTGGTGGCGGTACAATTATATAAGCTCCCTTCAAATAAGCCTACATACACATATATATATATATATATATATATATATATATATATATATATATATATATATATATATATATATATATATATATATATATATACGGTAGGAAGAAAATTGTAACAGCTGACTAACCGAAGACAGGCGCTAGTGAGGCTGCACTGGCGCTCTTCGACGATGGCACTCTCTCCATCAAAAGAAAACACACCGCCCTTTAGACGGAGTACTCCGAGTTCACTAAGCGACGAGCTCACGCCTAGCGGTACGCTACATCCTCCTTCAAGATCCTTCATGAAACGCCGCTCAGCAATACACCTGAAACATATATATAAACTTCTAATTAATTAGGAACTGCGTTGATTGAAACTATATATATATATATATATATATATATAATTTGTAACTGACGATTGTTTTGACTTCGATATCTATATATATTTGGTGTGCAGAGAATTTAATCATCGTCAAAACCAAAACTATGAATATGCTCTTGGCTCTGATACACTCCCCTCGATTATTACTATCCTGCGATTTGCGCAATTTGAAAGTCTAACTTACGGTCGATCTCGGCGGTCACAAAATGCAAGTTACTAGAACCTAGTCTATTAAGTCAATATTATTTATAGGTACCTTATAAAAGAGTGCCTATACTTAGACATCAAACTGTACAAAACCCTAGTAATCAGCAAGCTGCTGTAATATTTTTTCGTATAGAAATTCTAGCAAACGAATTGTCTGAACTGAGAATGCGTTAAACCTCAGAAAACTGGCTTCGGTACAGCAAGTCAACATTATCTACCACCTTCGTGGAATCGAAGAGTATAAGAGGGCGCCACTTGAAAATCCTAACGACGTTGCGCGGTCGTGGCATGTAAAAAGTATCTGTGCTTGGCTCATAGATAAATCGAAATCGTTCCCCATAATTGTTACGTGCGCCCTAGGAAGTAAACTCAATAGCCCAATATCTAAGTCTCGCTTCTATCACTGTCCCTGCTAACCCTTTACTTGGCCAAAAAAAGATACTTCCTAATCTCTCTCTCTGTATATATATAACCTATTGCAGTATTGATCAAGTGCAATGCAGGGCAGCTTATAAGAGGTATTGTACAAATGAACGTTTAGAGGGCAGGACGTTAAAGAGACTTCTATGATTCAACAAAAATCCAATTTCGTTCGTGAACCACTAACACAAGTAAATGTACGACGACGACAACAACAACGACAATGAAAATAAATAAGACAGCCACAACCAGCAAAAGTACAAATAAACAAACCTCAATGCGGTTTCGCGATGATTGAGCGCTTTGATGAGGCCCGTAACGACCACGTCATCCGAGCGACACTCGATCGCCAGAGCGCCCTGGCCTACCGCGTGAAGGCATAGCTCAGGTGAGAGTGCGGAGGAGATGCGTGAACCCATGCCCAGCCGCCGAAGGCCCGACACAGCGAGTATCAACGCATCATAGTTCTGCGCGCATGGACGGACACACACCGCATATACACGTGTTAACAGTGCATGGATCAACATACAACATTTATACAGTTAGCCGCTTCTTAACCAAGGCTTGAACTCTGTAAAGTATTATGTTGCATCAGGCAATTATGTGACAGCCTGATTAGTGTAAGGAGTTCTGAAACACTCTTGGAAATGTCACTATATATATATATATATATATATATATATACATATGCGCACATATTAAATTAAATTTTCGCCAAATGCTATGAATTAAAAAGAAGTAATATATATATATATATATATATAGTGAAACACAATACATTATATCTGGTAACTTACACGTATATTTAGCCGTAACACATATATGCGAGCGAAAAAAAAAGAGTATAAACATTTAGTGAACTATCAATCTACAGGTTTAGGTAGTAACACTTAGGACAGTGTAATGCCCACCAATTTACCTACCTGCGGTAGACCAATTTACCTAAAACAACCCTACGTGACCTTATACCTTCCGTGCCACACTATTGAACATGCTGCATAATTACAGCAACAGTAGAAGCGTATGCTTATCAAACAACACTCTTTGCCTTCTAATTCCGGATAAATCAGTTCGCCTAAATACCACGAAACGTCACATAACAAACGGATTACTGCACATAGTTGTGCAAGTAGGGGTAATAATTACTATACCACAACCACTATATGCACTAGTAGACATAAATTGAAACGTCAAGGCAACGATTATAGTTAACGCGTGAGTGTAACATGGGTCATCAAACCTTGTCGTCAAGTTTGCGTAGCCGAGTGTTGAGATTTCCTCGAACAGATGTGAATTTGAGGCCTTTATAGTGTCTTCGCAGTTGCGCGATCCGCCGTAGAGACGATGTACCCACCACCGCCTGGAGGGGGTCACAACGGCAAACACAACAAGAGATAGGAAATACTTCAATTACAAACACAAACAACAACAACGACAACAATAGAGCCAACAACCAACAGTAGTTAAAATAACAGCACTTATTTCAAGGCTTATTTAATATCGTTGGTTTTGTCTAAGCCTTCATGAGTGTTTTTTTGGGGGGTGCTTTTGGGGGGAGTACGTTCAGTATGTCGAAATGTGGGATTAGCAACTTTAACATTTACTATGCATCTACTAACAAACTATGGTGGCGCATCCATTATAGAATTGCTCATATACCGCCGCTTATATAACCTATAATAAGTGCCTACGATATAACGCATACAGGCCTCGTAAACTTACTCCTTCTTTTAGGTCGCCCAAGCTAGTAAAGCTGCTATCCTTGGGAAATACTACTGCATCAGCAGGATCTTCGCGCTCAAGTATTGCACCTGTAATAGAATTTTTGATAAAGAAAAAATATCGAGTCATTTTAAGGGCTACTATTATGTTCCATGCGCTATACGAATACTAAATACAGACTCGTAAATCACACTCGCCTAAATAATCAATGCATGAAGAAATTCCAAGAACAAAGGCTAGGCACATACCAAGCAATCTGAGTCGGAAAAGGATCTCAACTGCACACGTACCGATGGAGAGGCCTTCGGGTAGCGTTGTAGGAACATCCTTAAAGGAGTGCACGATGAGATCCAACTGTCCTTCGGACAGGGCACTTTCTAGTTCACCGGTGAACAGTGCCTTTCCGCCTGAATTGTGAGTCCATGTACAAGTCACAACGGGTATAAGAAACTCTATGTCAGACTAAGGAGCATTAAACCCTGCAATAGTAAATCGAATAAGTAAACGTACTTATACTAAACATGCCCTGCTAGAGGCGACTAGTAATTAAGTAACAAGCAGACTTCTTGAGCATTCAAAACTTCAAGCAGCATAATCGAGTGTACACTGTACTTTTTCCGGCAGAAACGACACAGCCGACCCACTCCGACGACGAAGCTTGAAAGAAATGCCAGGTGAAAGTGGGAAACCCACAGTTATCAGGTGAAAATTGAAAACCCATAGTCAAACACATGGCTTGATAAGAAAGCTTATCACAATTTGATGTAACCGCGTGCTTCTGCAACGTAAAGACGGTACTAGTTTAGCGCGCACGCCCGGACGCCACCGGCAAAACAGAAGAAAAGAGAAAAAAAACACCAAGAAGAAAACTGCCGTAACTCTCTATGGCTGATAGTGTAAGATTGAGATTAAGCGGGGCCTGTGGGTGAACAAGCTAGAACACTGTCTTAATTGCATGTGTTTTGATACGTAATTATTACGCGTTAACACGGTAACGGTCACAAATCAGATGAGAGGCTTATCACCTAAACAAACGAATTCCTTTTCGGTTTTCAGTTGTTGTTCCAATTAAAATTCAGGGTTATTATTTATATTAGCAAATATTAAAACAAACAGCTCCTATATTCGAAGAAACGCCCGAATCAAGGAAATGAAGGTACAGTTAGCGTGTCCATATTGCTTCGAGTATATATATATTTATATTGCGCTAGAATGTACAACACCATTTACCACAAAATTCGTGTGATTAATGACAATGCCTGGCCCCAGACCTGCTATCGGACCCGGATTAGAACTGGTAAGATATTATTCGTCCGGCAGTTGTTCTGATGCGGTAAACATCGACCGGGCAACGTACTCAACCATTACTTGCAATCAATGGAAGCAAACGTGTGTCCAGTATCGCACACATAAGGTCATCTTTTCTCCCGTCGTGAGGAGTAAAATGAGAAGGAGGTGGTCTCCATTCGGCGTCCATACAAATGAGTACAGTTACGCGTAATATTAGTAAAACACACACACACGCACACACAAATAGGGAAAGTGCCCAGATCTGGTCCTACCATATGTGAATGAACCGCAGGAAAGTAGCGTGTCCAACAGATGCTGATCGTCTGGGTGACCCCGCAACACAAAAAGAAGACGTACACACAAATAACGGAGACGCCCTGAACGCTTCGTCGCATGGCGACACCTGCTTCTACGAGTAGCTCAGCCAGGCCATACGTCACTCTACGAGGAAACAAAAAAGTAAATGAGCTTGGCGCATATATAACATTTGTATGTTTTCCCGTTCAGCGTTGTCGTCATTACACTTGTCGCTGTATGCAGTGATGTTGTAGAAGAAACGCACGTTGTAGAGACAACACTCTATGACGTGGCCTCACTGACGCTAAAACAAACCAACCGACTACTTTATATATATATATATATATATGCCATGTTCTTCCCTAACCTTCTCCCCAGGCTAGGATTTGCTGGGTATTCTTCGACACCCTCAGGTGTTGAGACGATGGTGCCATCTCGCGGCTCGACCAAAGGTATCGCTATAATTTCCTTCCACCTATCCAAACCTAAGCTCAAGCAGCAAGACAAACCGTCGATCTCTGCGCCACACTGGCATTTGTGGGGGGAGGGGATACCAGTTTCGAGTTGAGACAAAGGCCAACGCATGTTCGCGTGGCGTTATTTTACAGTCTAGCAAGTTTGGTAGCTGCACTCGTTCCACCTAGAACCGAGCGATTGACCTTTGTGCCTCAAAAGGCGTCTAGAATTAAAAACAAATGTTTAAAGAGGTTGTTTTTAATTCTAGACTATCCTCCGTCCCCAACGGGCTCGGAGCTCACCGTGAGGTCTATCTTCAATGCACCGAGGGCCGGACATGTTGAGATATCTAGGGTTTCCCCAACAGTGCTTGTGGCAGCATGGCCGTTGACTATCAGCGGCATGGTTTATCATCTATTCTCAACGAGCATTGCTCAAAAAAATTTGATCAACAACAGGGATCGAACCGGCGAAACCCCGGCAGATGATAACCACATGAGTAGCGTACTAGTCCCCTGGACTACGCTGCCACACGTCGTCTGCCCAACGACAGAAAGGCGATTATCTTCGGCTCCGGCATCATTAATTTTGAATTCGATTCTGAAGTGCCTGATAGTCTTTCTGATCCACCCACGCAGCTGCTCTAACGTATTCCGTAGAGTCCGTAGAGCGCACGGACTCGAGCACACTCACATACAGATACATACGAGAAACGGTGCTCTAATAAGAATCAAGAAAAAATAGAGCTCATTGCTGCCCGTCAACAGACGACACTATGCGTCCTATATAGAGATATTTAACTGCACGAGTAAGAAACCTCATCTGACTTGATCGAGCTATTATCCATGCAGTTACGACAAGCCCCTTAATTCGAATCAACATCACCTATAGCACTGTCCACTAATCCATTCAGTCTCTTAATTTAATTTAGAGATTCGTTTATATAGATGCAACGGTAAATACGTATAAGCCACACTGTATATACGAATTTCCTATGCCCTGCACACAGTTAGTTGTGCACTGACCTGCAACCTCTCTCACCCTCTACCTGCTCGGGGGGAGACGCAATTCGGGCAGCGAATATCAAGCCTTCTATTCTGACGTCTCGTCGTGGAGATGCTGTGCTAATCGATCAAAATAAAGGAAAACAATGCTATGTTGCCGTATTCCAAGACGACCAAAGTTGCACTGCACTCTATATATGTGCTAGAACTTTTGCTAGTATATATATATATATATATATATATATATACAGATGGGTGCCATAGCCGACCCATGCAGGTTGACTCTTGTTCGAAGGCCACCGCTTTAAAACAATATCAGCACCAGTGCAAAAAGAGCATGAACAAAGCGCTGCAAAAGCCTACCGTTTACGGTCCACCCAGCCATACGCGACCTCGATCAGCAAAAGCGTCCACTTCAACAGCTTGAGGCTATTCCGGTCATCTCACTGTTATCGCGAATGTCAGCGAGTCATCATCTGGACACTACGGTCATTGCCAAAGACTATCCTATAGTATGACAGCTACCGTGGACGATAACCTGAAGCAAAGCTTCGTCAACCACTCGTTTAGCTTTCAATCCACTTGAGTCTTCCATATATATATATATATATATATATATATACACACTTCTGGACAACAATTGCAACACTCATCAGATTTGACTTTAGACATATTCTTAGGTACTTATAATTTTTTACTCACAAGCCATATTAAAAATGACCACACTATTCGAAAGAGAACAAATGAGCTGACAATTAAATAGTTTGTTTGTTTACGTTCAGCGGGAACGGGCGCACTCTTCGAGCTAGGTACTGACTTTCGTGTTCCGTAATGTTTCTTGGCTACTCTTGGGATGCGCCACCAGGTCGTGCGGCAGCGACGAACATTAGGCAGTAAACATTCGAATCGATGCTGTCAGCACACTAGGGTGGAAAAATGAAAGACTTCTAACCCGCCAAAGACCGCATAGTCTCTTGAGCGTACTTAGCTCCGATTTTTAATATGGAGATCGATGATTTTTAAATGATGGTAAAACTGTAAACTGTTTCGCTCATCCGGCAGCAAGGAAGAACCATCTCCGTCATCCCCCGCAGAGTTCGAGCGACCGTAGCCGACGAGTTGGTTAAAGTCCTTAACTTAGCGGTCTCATATAATGATTTGGCATCGTGCCTCTAAAGATTTACATCAGTTGTCTTCGCAATCCCTGTGGAGAACGTTAAGGGCAAAATATTTACCGCCTTAACAATTTTATGTATTAGCATTCTGCGCTTGAACCTGGTAGTACCAACCAACTCGGCTACAGAGTAAAGAGAGGCTGCGAGATTGCTGTTCACTCAGCCAGAGTACTTTTAAAGACGGCGAGAAGCTTATATACCGTTTTGACTATGTGTGTCATATATATTATGTTATGAATAAACGTCAAAAACGCCATGGTTTTATTATCTTTGTAATTGGGCTTATTAGTATTATTAGTAATAAGGTTCACACGCCAGACATACGAGTTTTATTGTTTTCAACTGGAAATGGGGGCATTTCATAGGCATGTATTCCTGTAATTCTTTCGTTTTGCGTTTTAAACAAATGAGCAAATACAACGGTTGTATAGACGTGTACTGCGAGAGGCACAGAATACATATTACCGTAAGCAGGAATAACGTCTAATAAACGATGTATTATCGTTATACATGGTAGTAGAACTCATTAAAATATTTCTCGTTTTCTCTGAAACAATTCCCGAGTGTCCGACTTTCCATCAGAATTTTCGAAATCAGTAGATTTCTCCTGAAGTCACTGTGATGGCTATGGTGAGTGATTGTAAAGAGAAGCTGTTGATACATATACAGTATTTGTGGACATTTGGCAGCATTGAGCACGGTGTCGAGAAATCCGATCTTATGGATCGCTACGAAAACCAAGACTGCCGCCGACATGTTTAGACATATTAATTCATATCTTGAGCAAGAGCATGAGAGCCTAAAAATAATGAAGCCTTAAGAGCATTTCTACTTCGAGCACACGATGGAGTTGCACACGGCCGAAACCCTCGGTTTTGCTCGTACCTGATCAGATACCCATTTTCGACAGTTCTCAATAGACGCGATTTTGTCTGAATAGTTCAGTGTTTCGATTACGTGGCAATATGTACACTCATGTGCTGTATAATATGGATCAACGTTTTTTGTTCAGAGAAACTAACATCTCTAAAAAGAGCCTGCTAAACTGGCAATGTAATGAACACTAAATTTCACTAGAAATGCATAACACAGAAAGAGTGGGAGCGGCAGCAAAGTGTTACTCTTACCAATTTTCGAGAGACTCTTGTCGAGAATCTGATCGCCGGTAGTTGTCATACCGACAATGACCCAGTCATAGTCCGGATGGAATTTCTTGAGCTTGTCGACGACCAGACGGCTCTGAGCCATCGCCAACGCCGACTCCCGGGTTCCGACACGAAGCACGACGGGTTTCGTCATTGTCAATGCGCGCTTGGCCGCCTCGTCCAACGGCTACCGTCGACACCAAGTGAGTAGTTAGTGGGCGTCGTGTGACAGCGAATTACAGCATCGAACGCTGTGATGATGATCACGATCAAATGCAATGCCCGACTATTTCCGACGGTCTCGAACCTAAGAGCACGCAATGTCAACAGCAGCAGCAACAACAACAACAGAAAACGCAACATTGGTCATGTGAGGAAACTTTTTTGGGGTGACCTCTCAGCCTACATTTAACGCCCACGGAGCCGTTCTCGCATTGCTTCTTGTACGACTGACCCCAGCATTGGTAATGTCAGAGAAAGCTATTAGAAAGAAGTAACAATATGAAACAGTACCAATATCGACATCCGCACGAGCACGAAAATCGACGACAATAATATCGATAGCAGTATGAGCATCGACAGCCATAAGCTGAACAACAATAACAACAGAATACGTAGCATAAGGTGGAGTTTAGCCACTTGCGAATCAAACATCAGGATTAGACGTTCAAGTCTTAAATTAGTCGACAATGTCCTGAAACATTATTCGGAACATATCATTGAGGTGACACGGAACGTCAATGGCTTCTAAGAACTTTTGTACTGAAACGGCCAGAGCTCACGATGAAACTCCTTGAGGCATATGTTCTGCCATTAATTACACCACCTGTATGGAAACTTGTATTAGGTGTGACCAGGATAGACTGCAAAGGATAGGTCGTATTGTATACAGTGTACTGCTGATTATAGAGATATTTATTTTATACCGGACTGTTATATTTTAAATGTTTATTTTGTTTTTTTTGTTTATATATATTTTTGTTATATTTTAAATCAACATGATGAAAATATATGTACTAACATTAGCAAATACGAAGACCGATTACCACAGACGTTCAATTGCTTGTACACAAACTTCATTAAGACCTTGAAAAAATTTAGCAAACAGTTACGGCAAAGAAGACTTTTGTAAAGAATGCATAACGGTATCATGCCAGAAAACAGAATTTGATATCTTACACGTATTCCTCGAGTCTCAATTATTGTTCTACCATTAAATATTTTACACATTATATACACCCATCCACCTTCTTCGTATGCAAGTGCTGCGTACACAAACTACACGACTATAATGCTGTAATACACATAAGATACGGTAAATAAAATTCACTTGAAAAAAAAAATATATATATATATTGAACGATTTTATTTCACCATAAATTCGTGACTATATTTATTACGGCTCCTCCTCGTTCAATATATATATATATATATATATATATATACATAAATATATATATATATATACATAATATATATATATATATATATATATATTTTTTTTTTTTTTTTTTTTTTTGAACGATTTTATTTCACCATAAATTCGTGACTATATTTGTGACGGCTCCTCCTATAATTTATGTTCCAGATAATGGAGCGTGAAAGCCGAAATATAAGAATTGCAAAAAAAATATTTTCTTGAGAATTATTTTCAATACAACATCTACTCTGCTACGAGCTTGAATGCTGCAATTCAACAGATGCAAACTTTTCTTCCAAACACGACTTGTTTGTCCATCGGATGACTGGGACTCTCGCAGTCGTAGATTTAGTGAAGATATGCCAGGATACAAAGCTCGATACAACATTTTTTTGGTAATTTCGCTCTCACTTCAGAAGAAGACATTTCTGCCGTCTCGTTCCAATGGAAAAAAAAAACGATTTTTCGCTGAGTTGTACTACACCTAAATGTTTGTTGCGCGAATTCTGGAACACTCTATATATATATATATTGATGTCACTCATAATGAGTATGCATATGTCGTTGTTACTTATACATCAGCTGCTCTCAGCATTTCATCCGAAAGAGGCAGTGCAGCGATCTCTTCGTAAGAGCAGGGCCACACAGGCGGATGCCTCATGCTTCGTATAGGCTCGAGAACACAGTTGACAGATGCACTCGGTGTTCCCTTCGTGGACGTTTGTATTTGAACAATCCAGGTGTTGGAAGCCATGAACTATGTACCTGGTATAGACATGGCGATTGTCACATTCAAGACCAGACCACACGCGAGAGGCACTAAGTATATTCGGGCCTCCAACGTTCCCCCTAAACTTTATTTTCCCATTCCAAGGCAAAGCTTCCAAATATGTAGTACTGTACCATCGTCTTTGACATGTGCACAATTGTAATAGCCTTCAGCCTCAATCGAAGCATTTAAATAAGCCGTGCAGTACACGATGAGGCTCGTTATCTGCATTGACAAGCAAAGTACTCGTTTCACGTACATTGCGAGCCCCTTTCAAGCAAATCAAAGTTTATCCTAGTGAGGTGTCCCAATACTCTGTCAAGTCCGCACATCAGCTTTGGAACAACCTTAAAGTGGAAGAGTGCCACTGCCGTTGGGGCCGAGAGTCGCCTATTTGTTTATTATTCTCAAGAGCGACTAGAGCTGTGCGCACTGTCTTATCGACGTGCGCAATAAAGGTTGTTCAAGTCTAATGGAGCCGAAGCTCCAGATACCTGATAGAGTTGACCAACTCCAAAAAACGTATAACGTCTTTGACCATCAATCGACCCCCTCGTCTGAATATATATATATATATATATATGAATGATTAAAATCAATTTTATCCCCATAAAAGTGACATTATCAAAAAAAAAAATATATATATATTTTTTTTTATAATAGTAGTAGAATTAAAACACTGTTTTATAATCTTCACACAATTAACCTACGGTACATTTAGCTGGACCATCATTCGCCGCAATAAAGATGACCCACACGCCTAGTCTTGGGTTTAGTAAGTTGCCAAAAGGACATCACGACATATGGCTGTTAAAGTATCAAATTTAGCAGAACACACACGTATGATACGTGCTATAATTACGTCAGAATCTATAGCTAGGTAACGACCTAGTAATTTGTCTGTTTGGTGCAAGAAGAACCCTAAACTTGAGTAACCTTGAGCTCACTCACTTAACAAAGATAGGAAACAATGGACAGCAGTTACAGCCATGATCCTATTCTCATGCATTAAAGCGATTTTACCGCAAATATATGACCACGAAACACTATAAACAAAAACATATTCTAGAGTCTGACATAAATTGCACTAGGTGCCCCACAGGCAACGGTGTGACAAAATGGCCAGCTTAAACTCCAGCGAGGATTAAATTCACACAAATGTGTCGAATTCTGATCAAACATTGGAGTGAAGACGAATCTCTGGTGTGTATGTATAGTACATAGAATTTCAAACTGCACATTAAAATCTGTGCGATGAATCCCGTGAAGGACATCCAAAAATAGCAACGGGCGTCGAAAATGAGGCTCTAATGAAGGCTTAGATGGACGAAAACTCAATAAACACATATGCATCGCTTGAGGACACTTTAGGCTTGAATGCTAGGTGCCTTCATAAATCCTGCATGATCACCTTGGGCTCACCAAAAAATCTGCTCGATGGGTACCTCTTAACTGGTCATAGGACGAAAAAGAGCCACGCTCTTTCTGAATCGAGAATTTCTGATAAAATTCAACATAAGCCGATCTTCTTTGTTCGAGACCACCCACGGCCGCAAAGGTCAGGCGTTGGCGCGCCTCCTTCTACAAAAGGTCAGCTGGCAAGGTGATGGTCGTCGTCTTCTCGTTCACGTTTCAGTACTGTCACACAATTCAAATGATATTACAAGTTCATTACGTCTCGAAAACTGCATTTGTTTTCGTTAATATTCGACATATTTTGAGAATATATTGTATATGCATTTATCCAAAAACTTTCACTGATCCAACACCCAACTATCTAGCGCAGACCGTCATAACTCATGTTGCTATTTAGTGCAAATGAGGCCGCAAATGTGCAACAACACTCATTGCAAGGGCTACGATCGTAGCCCGGTGGCGCAGTTTGTGGTGGTACCCGTGGAGGGAAAAGCGGCCGAGAGAACGTGGCGCTGCTTCATGAGGGGTTCCATTCCATGCATTGTCCAACATTGCCAATGTCCTATAGAATGTTCACACTCATCTTCTGCTCAAAACCCTATGTATGGTACGCAAAGTAGGCGGAGGTTGAGCACCACCTAAACTAAGCCTATCACTTCTCCTCAGGGTCCCGTGGATCTGAACGTTAATCTTTATACCATTGTGCTCGTTGCATGTCTCCAGCATCCTCAAGGCACATTAGATCCATGAACACTACTATATGCCACGGGGATAACAACACTCGGCACAGAGAGTTATGCGAACACAGAGGTAACGGACTATGGATGAGGCCTCGTAGATCAATGAGTAAAACTGAGGATAGGAGCGAGCTGAGATTATTGCCCTGGTGGTTAGCCAGTCGTTTGCAGGATGGACCGGTGTTCCTAATCGCCGCCACTTAAGATACAGAGTTTCTTTCAGAACTGCTACCAGTGTTTGCAAAGCTCGTGGGCCCATGTCCGCAGCGGCTAGCTTCTCCATGACGATCTTCCTGGGGGCAGTGTCAAGCGCCGCTTTGTAGTCTACAAAAACGTTTACATGGCTTAGTGCTTGACGGTGACCGAGCACCGCATGGTCTCTAAGAGCTTCTGAGATGCGATCATTGTTAAGCGTCGCGCACGAAATCCATGCCGCTCCTGAGAGATGATTCCTCATGCTTTACGATAGGAGACAGAAGACCTGTCTAATAATATCTTATCAAATCACCTAGTCAGTAGATGAAGCTTTTCTTTGCAACACAGCGTTCAGAGCTTGCTTCTATTTCACCTGCTTCTAAGCACTTGTTAAAAAGTGTTGTCCAAGGGAGCAGTGGGAGGAGTGCCAGCCTCGCCAGCGCAGACAGTCTGAAGAAACTCGACAACTAGCAAACCTAAAGTTCTTTCTAAGAGTGTAATGCGACTCAAGTCTAGCCCTCACAACCGTACGAGTTTGATTTCCCTGGGCGAACGAGATTTTCTTTTAGTGTATCAGCTGTTCGACGGTATAACCGACGATGTCTACAATAAAAGTCTCTCTAATCTCTTTTGATGTCCTCGCATGAAGGCTTGGATAACATAAACTCTCACTCTGTAGCAATATGAGTCAAACCACTCCGATGACCGACTTTCCCTCGGTGTGAGCCTATATATAGACAAACACACCGCTCGCGTCAAGATGCCGAAAAGCGGAATTAGTGGCATTTAATTCTAAGCGTGACTTATTTACTTAGCATATACTTGTGGTAGCGTCGTCATAATTGAAGCAGCGCCACCATTCAGAATTGCAACCGACCGCTCAAAGAGTGTATTTTAGTTCGCGTAGTAGCCAATACATCCGTTCGTGTAAATACTGTGAATGAGCAAAGCTAATTAAACGCGTGGTAACAATGGATGCATCCAAAACAGAACAGCGTATAATAGTACAATTTGTTGTGGCAGAAAGTGATCGTACTGCCAGTATTGATCGTCAAATGGTGGCTGTTTAGAATCAGCACTGTTTAGGGCGAACAGCTGTGGTACAAATATTGTAAGAGTTTTCAAAAGGAAAGGGGAAGGGCGGCGGAAATAAATAGCGGATCTGTCCAGACCAGGTCAAGCAACCACGAGTAACATCTGCAGTACGTACAAATTTGTGCGCAAGAAGTACGACGTCTTAATCCTGATCACAAGACGCAACGAATGGGTCTCAGTATGCAGCATTTGATCCGTTATAACGAAGATCCCGTATTTCCAACACGAACTGTTGCGAGAGACGAGTCATGATGCCACCAAAACACACCCGAACCAAATTTTTTTTAACATAAAGGTATTGTTTTGTCTTACTTGGTCCGCTTTTTAATTTGGACAACCTATATATATATATATATATATATATATATATATCCAGATTCACTCGCACCCCTGCATACAGCGTATTTCAAAAGATAGTTATTTTAAATATTATTTTTTGACAGGCTGAGAAGAGGAAATGTCGTCAGTACTCAAATGCTGAGCACGAGTACAGCTTCGCATCTTGCGCTTTTGAGACTCTAGGTAGGGCCTAGAGGCTCCGTGACGCAAAGATCGCTTAATCACATCTACATTAAACTAAGTAGCACCACGAGAAATAGAAGGTTAAGCGAATTTCTTAGCAGAGGATCTCAATCTTGATGTAACGGGGCAACAGAACGGCGATAATGGGGTCGTTGATAAAATAGGTCAGTCGTGGACGGGCTTTGCTCGGAGACTGATATATATATATATATATATATAGGGACAAATAGCAGCAGAGATTACTGAATAATGCAATCGCTACTACATTTAGAACAGCTAGGCCACCACCATTCGAACAAATCCAGAAGCACTAAGCACCCACTCCGAAAACTGACGACAGGGCATGTTATTTAACTTAAAAAGACTATTTCAATCATCTTCAACAATTTACGTCTACTTGAGGAAGATACACGGTTCACAATATAGAGCGTCCGTCACGCTAAATAGGCTCCGCCATCAAGCTTGACGTCAGCACACTACGTTTGATCGTCTTAGTACAAACAGATGTTTTTGAGCAATTAAAAAAGAGCTCATAAGAACAACTTTAGAACTTTATAATTTAAAAAAAGACTGTTTAAAATTAAACTGTTTTTCTTCGCGCAAGTTTTTTTTTCGTTCAGATAAACTCACACAAAGCCGTGATTTGTGAGCAAGTGTCCATCGCGATATATGTGAAGGTGTCTTTACTATAAGCTGACTAATAACACATATACACCAATCGCTGCTAATAGGTGGTTGTATTGTAGGGGGTAATATGCTAGTCTTCTAGGTAGAACAGACATTAAGCAGAGCTATCGATTGACAACAAGTATGACGCAATTCTGACTGTGCGTGACGGACTCTATGCTTATCCGAGTCTAGCAAGCGAACATTCTATTTATGCGCACCGTAAGCTCTATTAGTGAGGTCTGCATGTTTTGACATATACATATATGTGTCACCTGTTGATCATTTAGGCGTCCACTCAGCAAGTGTCCGGACAAATTCCATAAAACAGCTACGTCCAACTAATGAAATCGTCATCGGAGACAGGTGTTGCTAAATGAGCAAAGACACTGTAGATTATAATTTCGAACGACTTTTGTCATTGGTGAAGTTCTGGGATGAAACTTTTATGCCACACAATTGCTAAAGTACTGCCAGGAGGCAAGCTACACAAGAGATGCACATCTAATATTAACAAATCGTGACACCACCGGAATGTGCTTTTCTTTTACACATATCATTTCAATAGCCTACAATTACCGATAAGAGCCATAATGAGACAGTGTTCGTTTCTTAAGCAGGTAATCTCAATTTTAATCCAATGAGAGGCGCTCTGATTTATGCAGTATGTTTGCTTCCACTGATATCATCCGTAGAATGTATTCTTCAATGTTCCAGCTACGCATTGAGGCCGACGGCAAACAAGGAAAAGGACGTGACAATAACGAATTATGGGAAGTCCAATTTCGGTTGTATAAACCACTCTGACCACACAAAACTAAATGTACACCCCGACCCGATACCCGACGATCTATAGTGCAGAACGAGGCAAAAGGAAAACGGCAAACTGCGACTCAGGAATCAATGTATACAAGGTAAGCGTTGAGCAGTTGAGCGGAACCGTAGGATATGTAAGCAACACATCATCAGTAGCGTCAAACTCACAGGTAATGTTATTTTTCAATCGCCTGCAGTAAGTAGTAGCTGGCGGTAAAGCACTTTCCAAACTGGCGCACTGATCAACGCAGATCGGCCGAATGATGATGGAACAGTGGCGATGGTTTATTTAACCTTGCCTCTTCAATAAAAATAAACTAATGCACGCCCGTACAAACACAGAGCCCCGCCACCAACCGGCACGCCGGAATTTCGTTCTCGAGTCAAACCTCGTATCATTATTACCTGCAGCGTGGTTACGAACAGCTCACTTATCACATTCGAATATACTGCTGATTTGATGTACCTCGCAGTTAGTAGCAGAAACACTTTAATAATATGTAACGTTTTCTTTTTTTGTTGTTATAATGGGAAGTTTCTTTGTTGTTATATTGGGAAGTTTCAGGGAATACATGATACACATGTCGCCGGCACCAAACATCGATTAGAGTGAGACCCCACAAATCATCTAAGGCTGGATTTCTTCTAGCCCCGTCAAGCTCAAACTGTATGGCATTGCCTTGAAAGGTGATCTGCTCCAGTACTGAGACTAACAAATCGCTTTCACCAGCAATAAACCACTTATAACCTGGTGACTATATATATATATATATAAATATATACATTCAATCCATATAATGAATATATGCTTATTCATTATGGCGATCCATTCAGAAATAAAAGAGCTTTTTCGCATTGGAACGCAATTTTTTTTGGCGACCCGCATCTGATCAGGCATGCTGGCAACGTTAAGCCATCAGCCGCGCATAACTGAAACTGATTTTCACTATCAAATACACACTGCTGCACGGAGTGACAAGAATTCTCAATTCGCAACAATGCAACATCTTTAACTTACTTCCGCCTTCCCTCTCTCTCTCTCTCTCTGTCGCGGGTCGAGGGGGAGGATTTGTATTGCAAAGGCGGCAGACCGTTAGAATCAAGACATTGCCATAGCAATCATGAACAAACAAACAAAAAACACTATCTCAAGTTCAAGCCCGGGCCTGGCTGATAGAATTTCGGTTCGACCTGGTCCCGCAACATTGTCCCGCAACTACTTCCTCTGCTGGAGAAAGCCTATAAACCTAGTGTCCAGTCACGAGAGCGATTAGCGACATATAGAGGTGTAATTCAATGCTATCCTGCCAACTGCAGACATACTTTGGCTTATTACGAGCATGTTAGTACATGTGGTTGTCAGAGAGACAAAAACACGGCGACAACAACAACAACAATAACAACAACAAAAAACAATAGGGAACAACAACAGAGAATGTAGTACTTTGAGTGTTGTAGGTTGTGTGCGCGTTTTGCTGTTGTGCTTTCGCGTTTCTTTCTTTTTTTTTGTTTTGTATAATGTGCAGTGAGTTCCAAGAATGAACCTCGCACGTTCGAAACTTGAACGCGAATAGAACTTGAAGATGACCCCTATGTACACATACAGTACACAGAGTCACAAACACTGGACGAATTACTACTGCTCCTGAGCTGTTGCTTGTTGTTTTATCTATTATTCCTATGAGGCAAGTTACTGTGCTAGTTACGACTTGCCCCCGTGAGTAAATATATTGTCCAGCATTTCGCCACAACTTTCGACGATGAATATGGAACTAGTCGCGACGATGAGGTCATTCGGCGCGGCCTCATCAGCAGCACCTACACTACCGAGGAAGGCCAACGAAACCCTTTAACTTCTCTTTATTGATTGTGTATATATCTACGATAAGTTTAATTTGTAATCAACTTAACCACCGCCTTGGTTAGTCCAGATAGATAGATAGATAGATAGCCCTTTGCTGCTCGTGTCGATAGCCTTGTGGCCTATTGTCCTGTTTGCTGTGTCGACGTACCGTTCCGGATCCGGGGTCGTGGATCACCGAAGTACCGTTCTCGTTGTTGTTGTTGTTGTTGTTGTTTTTGTCGCTGTTGCGGCATCTAAGGCAGTTTGCTGATTGTAAACAGCAGTGGTAAAACAAGCAGAAGCAGTAACAGTACACCGAACAGTAAGTTTTGCCTGTGCCGCTATGAACACGAGGTCACACTGCAGCTGTTCCGACACACTACAGATAATGATCAATAATGATGACGATGATGCTTATTGTTGTTGTTGTTGTTGTTATTATCCGTGATTAATTCGGCAGAACGCACAGATATTCATACGCTGACACAAGCACACACCACACACACACACGCAAACACATCAAACGGCCGCCACCACCATATGTATGCATAGATCTTTCTATATATATATATACACACACTGCTTATCTATCTTCTAGCACCAGTGTAAAAAAAACACCAGTGTATTACTACTTCAACTGCTGGTGTAAGGAAGTCATATACAACATGCTGTTAGACACTGTTCAGCTCGCTCCTGAATGTAAATATGTTGTGCCACCAGGACAAAGTTTGTAATGCACCTCAGCTGAGAGCGAGACTGGGAAAGAGAGAGAGAGAGGGGGGGAGAAGGGGAAATTGGTGAGAGACATAGAGTTAAGAGGGAGGGAAAGAAGGCGGTGGTTGTAGCGACTAATCGAGTGATAGAGTGGTAGATTAGAACACGAGATAAAGACAGAGTATAGGTGATATTAATAGGGCGGCGGTACAACGCGCGCGAACGAGACCATTAACCACAACGTACTCGGCGGAGCTCAGTAAACGCTTTGACGCGGCACGGACGCTCAGTAAACGCTTTGACGCGGCACGGACGCTCAGTAAACGCTTTGACGCGGCACGGACGCTCAGTAAACGCTTTGACGCGGCACGGACGCTCAGCCTCCTCAGTCGTCAGCTGCTGCAGCAGCAGCAGAAACAGCAGTTTCTTCCGTGCGCTCTTTCCTTTGCCCTTCGACCACGAACGACCTGCCCCCAGCACGTCAGCCAGCCGCCACTACTCAACCAAGCACACGGCCGGCGGACGAATGGACGGGCGACCAATGACAGGAACTAGAGGAACCAATCAATGAAAGAAGGTAAATCATCCGAACTAGGACGGATGAAGGCGAGGGTCATAGAATTATTATTATTATCATCATCGGTGTCGCCGCCGCCGTCATAGACATGTGGCAAAAGTCCAGCTGCACATGGTCAGCTACGGAAGCATGCGCTCGAAACCCCCACTAGACTAGAGAGGGAAAGGGGAGTTTGAGAAGCAGCAACTACTACTAGGATGACTTTCTTTTATCTATCTATATGTCTATGTATTTTGTGTGTCTGCCTGTGCCTGTACCTGGTTGTCTACCTATTTATGTATCTATTATCTATCTGTCTGTTTATCTACCAATCTATGTACTCTGTGATGATTATGATTGTATATGGGTACACAATGTACAGGATCCAAATCGCACGTGAGACGCTAAATCCTAGACAGGCGTTCGAATGTTCCTCTGTGTCAGGGTTCGTTGACCGTTCGGGAGAGAGGGAAGCTACCGAACGTGCCACAAACCTACCACAGAACGACCAGTGTCGACTTTCCAAAAAAAAAACAATAAACAAATAAACACCCAATCCTGCCTTCCCATAGTCATCCATCGAGAGAGAAAGGCAGGCTTCATTTGCATGACAAATGAAAATGCTTTTTTTAATTGTCTAATATCATACGTGATGTATATAAACAATCATACGTTACTTGTCGTGGATGATGAAAACCTTTAGCTTTTTTACTGTAATCGTATAAGTGGAAGCGTTAGTCGATATTCCAACGCATGCAGGCCTTCAGTGTCGTTCCTGTGGTTGGTTGACCCAGCGCCGGTCCCCCTACAGACATTTAGGCAGACATCCACACTTTACGTTCGAACCATAACCAAGGCCCCAAGTTTGCTCTAACTAAAGGGCGAGATGTGATGCTTTTTGAAACCAAATCGCAAAATACAGTAGTAACAGCTTTGTATAACATGTTCGGAACAACAAAATGCGCGCGTCACGCATCAAGGTGAAACGCGATCACCTCAGCTTCAGAGGTCATCATCATTCGAAGCTGGTATATGGGTCAACTTGCTAGTCGTTTGAATATTGAACTATTTACTCTTCTGAACTGTCTGTACCAATTGGCTAGTCTGAAGTAATGGCTTATTTTACTGTAACTTGTACATATGCTCCGCACTAGCTGTACGAACGGCTAAATGAAGTTGTAACACTAACGAGAATCAACACTTAAGACTAAAACTAGGCGTCATATCATATCATTGTTTTGAACGTTTTTTTCTTCCACCCAGGATTGGACTGAGAAGAGAAGAACAGATGACCTAGTAAGCTCACGTTTCATAGTTGCGGCTGTTACGTTTTGATAGATATCATTTTTTTTGTTGATACATATTTGCAAAGTCGACCACCAAAGTCTAGTGAGCTGGCGTCTCCAAACCGCATTCTGCAATTATTCGTCTTTGGCAACAAAAACAACAAACAAAAAAAATTGATATTGAATTGTCGTTCTTTTAAAAAGGTTTGTTGTTTATTGAAATAAAAAAACTATACACGTGTTCTATAGTAGTATAAAATATTACTACTTCTTTGATTAATTTACTTTTTTTTCCTCTCGACGCAACGAACACAAGACCTTCGTCGTTCAAGCCCATAGGCAACCTCCGCAGTACAGAGGCTGGCTGTATGCTTTCGAGTGTATTTGCAAGTACTCATAAATAAAGCTATGTGTTTCATTCATGTGTTTCGTTCGTTCATTCAAACACATTGCTCCCAGTTGCTCGTCTTTAGAGAGCGCAGAATTGCAGTCTCTGCAGTAAATCGTACTTACAATAAATAGCAAAAAAAACCTACTGGGAGAGAAACAACAGGAACAATAACAAAACACAGAGTCGTCGAGCTTTGCCGTTGGCGATGGCGCCAACTAGCGATAGAAGCAACAGCAGTCGACAACGATATCCTGCCGTCATTATTATTATTATTATTATTATTATTATTATTATTATTATTATTATTATTATTATTATTATTATTATTATTATTATTATTATTATTATTATTATTATTTATTATTATCATTCAGTTATTACAATTGTGAGGTATGAACGTTTATGCCAGGTTTATCCTGCTCCGGTCGCTTTCTATCACTTCATGGCGCCTATGATAGAAGCCACATTTCCTCTACAAACGGCCAAAGACATCATCTGTCTCAAAAACATGACCTCGCGGCGATCGCCCGTAACTTCTGCTATGCGTTTTCCGATATCTTTTAGGATTTTCGCTGTACCTGAGCTGATTATTATTATTATTATTTATTATTGTTGTTAATGTTGTTGTTGTCGTCGTTTTCGTCGTCGCCGCCGCCGCCGCCGCAAAGAACCAACCAAACAAGCGACCGAGCCAGCCAGCCAGCCAGCGAAAACAAGCCGCTGTTTGCCGCTGGTTGTGGTACGAACTGGCGGCCGTTTCGTACCACAGGTCCAACGGAAAATTCGATGGCGTTTGGTTGGTTGGTCGGTCAACGGAGAGGAGACTCACTCGTCAGTCAGCCTTTCAAATTGCCGTGTTGACACAATTGGAAAGTGAAATGTTTACCACAGGCGTTGTTACTATTACGTTGCGTTCAACGAGTTCGTCGTGCGTGTAACTTGTTAAGGTAGGCCTTCCTCGATGACATCTTCAGTGTCGCTTCGATGCTTGCTCGTTGTAGACGTTAGTAATCGGCGTCGGCGACGACGACGAACGTTATGAGGAGGTCGCTTCTCTGCTCTTTTAGTTGCCAGTGCAATCTTCAACGTCATTGTTTTTTTTGTTTTACCTATTTATATGATCGTTTCTTCTATTGACATTTACACATCGTGACGTAGATGTCAATCATCATGTTCATTGTCAACGAATAGCAGCACCAGCTCTATGGTAGACAGTTGGGATACAGTGCATACTCGTCATTGTGCGTAATTGCGAGTAGTGCAACAGGTTCTGTCCACACTACTCGGATGCACATTCTATTATTACGGTTGTTTATACTTGTACTGGAAAGGTATGTATCAGTGTCTTGATGTATGTATACTTCCGTTGTATAGTAGTGACAGAAATCATAAAATCGAAAGACCCGCTGAATAAACGATTTAGGAGACGCTATATGCGCTTGTACAGACAGGCAAACATTTGTACAAAATGACGAGCCAATGTGACCGATTGAAAACAAGTTCAAGCACGTCACGTTATGCAACCGATTCAGACAACAATAGGAGCATTTTAACTTCAATAAACGTTTGTTTCTCTGTAGTTTATGTACGTCGACTATTCAAATAACCGTGCCGAAACGTGCTGGCTACTCTCTTCTCCACCCCCCGAGCTCTCCCGTTCTGCTTCACTATGTATCAACTGTAGTATCTCAGTGATGATTACGATTCAGTAATGATACGCGCTGCCAGACGTTCATTTCGCTAAGATCGATAGAGACAGATGATGTTGATTTGAAGATAGAGACAGATCATGTTGATTTGTTGGTCAACTAGACATGATGAACTAGTTAGTATCAACGCCGGCATTCCGCCGGGCCATCATCGGATGAGACTGCGGGCTGCGGATTCGTGAATTCGGGCAAATGTTGGCAAATTACGAATGCGAACATTATTACCGGTGTTCAAATGTTGTCAATCGGACGGTGTGGTGGAAATGTCCTCTGCGACTCTGATGTCATGAGTCGTGGGTGGCTAAACAATGAATATGGGTAATAGTAATAACCGAGCGAAATGACTTAGTTGCATGCAAGCCATTGCCGTGTGAGTTAATGTCTAGGTCGGCTGCTCTTGAAGTGGTACTACTATAAATAAAAAGATTTTCGGCGAAAATATTAAGTTACCCCTCTAGTAGGTTATCCCCCCCCCCCCTGATCGATGACAAGACTTAATTCTGTGTAATCCAAAGGTTCCAAATAAGTGTGTATACATTTAGATGCTGAGAAGGTTTACAGGGATTGCTTCAATCGAATGCGTTTTGTAAGCACATGGATATGGATTTGTATACACGCGATGTGTAGAGCAAGAGACAGTCACCGATTTTATGTTTTCACGAGACAACGATGCAGGCAACTCAAGTGAAGTGATATTGATCTCTTGATAAATAAACTAAAAAATAAAGCCCAAATAATGAAGTGATTCGTCTTCGGTCAACAATGGTATAAATGGGAATTCGTGTTTGCTCACACACACACACGAAAGTAAGACGTGAAGAAGAAGGCAAACACGGTGGCTACAAGCAAGGCAAGATGACTTGACGTGCTTGTCGTATGAATAACTAGAGTCAGCATGTTGTTTGGTGTTCAATCGTTTTGCTGTCTTAACGGCATTTAAACGTACAATTCGTTTCTCCATTTTTAATTTTCCAGATGCCACCAGTTAGTGTGTCCAGCTCTGGAACGAAGGCCCCGTTGCGTGGCAGAAGAGTGTTCCTTGACACAAACAGTTCCGCAGTGCAGCTACGCCGTCAGTTGGAATCGCTCGGAGCGCGCGTAGAGACCTTCTTCAGCAAGGACATTTGGTGCGTGATCACCGACAAGCAGATTCGCGAGCACGATCATCGGGGAAGTCTTGGACTGCTCTGTGGCACCATATCCCAGCCAGTCTCGCCTATAGAGTCCTCTGTTAACAAGGTATGCATGTTTACACAAGATATATATTAGTTTATCAACCTATATATATGTGGGTGTGTGTGTGTGTATAAGTAGTTCCGAATTGTTTGGAGTTATCCTGCAAGAATAAACAAAATGCGCAGATATAATCGCTGTCACGCGCCGCCATCCACACAAGCTGACAATATAATAGATAAATATCTCTTGAGATTTGATTTCTCAAAAGATCTAGCTTCCTGGGCTGTGTTTGTGCGTTTCGTTTGTACCAAATATTGACAAGGTGTTCCTTGGACTTATCGTTTTGTCTGCGTTTCAGTTTTATAGTCTTTTATTTTCAGCCCAATCAGCTACACTTGTATGTAGCGTGATTGTTATTAGCAGTTGCAGAAACGTGGCTATTTCAGCAGCGTTGCTACCCTGAGTTCAATAAAAATAGTTCCATCATAGCATATAATAGGAAACATACCTATTTGTAATACGTGTATAGAGCTTTTAGTAGTGTCCTACACCATAAGAATATTTAATATTAATTACTACTAGAATATTCATTTTATATCTATTTTAATGACGAACAGGAAATTGTTATCTCAAGTATCCAACTGACGTAGCCTTTTGGTTCTTCGTTATCTGCACGTCGGTCTTCATCAGCGTTCGCCTTTCCTCAACCGGACGCAAGCACTGCTACAAGCGGCTCAGCGGCGTGAGGTTCGAGAGACGAGCAGCCGAGGTGCATCGAATTCGCTCAGCAAAACCAAAGATGATGTGCAGAGCGTCGTCCAGGAGTGCCGACAGTGGGATATTCCGCTGCTGTCAATGAAAAGCGCCCAGCGAAGCGTCGGAAGACTTTATAAGAAGTATCAACTTGACTCTGCACAGGCTTCCACCAGTGGCAAAAAGGTACGCGGTATATGTGGTACACCATGTAAGGCCCCATCTAGGTCTGTACTATTTATATATGTTTCAATGGGCCTCACTAGACAGAGCGTTATATGTAGAGATAGGGGGACGTTTGGTCCCGTTGCGACCCATGCCACAGGCTTCTTCAGTGAAGCTATTTAAAATGAGCACCAATTCGCTCGGCAGATCTCCACCGTCTAGTATCTGCTCTTTTACTTGTTGCCGCTATTGCTATCATCAAAGCCTTTTTAGTCAGCTAATTGCTATATGTAAGTTTTGACTTTGAATTTTAGTTTGGTCGAGATTGTAAAGACTTGAACTAAATCCTATTAAGTGTCTCGAATTGCTGACAATACTACGGGAGACAGCCCATTCTTACAGCCACTGCTGGAATGCTGGAGTTGTCTACGGCTGGTCTCAACCGGGGCTGGCTTAAGCGGGGTTTAGTTAAAAACAAATCCTTGACTACACAACTGTGAACACATCATAACACTAATATAACAAAATTAGGTTCAAATGTAAATGCAGCTTCAAATCGAGCGGCATAGCCATGATTCGTGTTCTGTAGTCATATAATAATGGCGCTGTCTTTTTCTATTGTCATCCAGGAGAACTCTTTATTTTAAAGGGCTCGTATTTTGGAATCGTATCGGAAACAACTGGTAACAAAGGTAGAACCTCTCATGATTTCTGAGAAATACGTATCAGTATTTAGAGATTCTTATTATTAGGCAACACCTATCGCAAGCGAGTTTGAATTCGATTGAGACGTGCTTCATACTATACATAAAGCGAGTACTTTGCCTTTCAATTAAGGCGAGAGGTCGCTTCGTGTCTGTACTATCGGACTGTGCGCCGAGGGTGGAGTTGCTTCGGTTTAGGTTGTGTATGGTTGTGACGAAGCCACATCGTACACGGGTTCCATCACTTCGTAGGCTCCCGTAGCTAGTTTCATGAAGACTATAGTACTCAGTGTATTTGTCTGTTCTGCTCGCAACCATGCGCTAAGTATCACTCGGTTGATTGTCCAGCACTGCAACGAAAGTTTTTGCACTTTATTTCTCGGTGGAATGGCAGGACAACACATAATTATGTTTAATGGACCATCTTCTACATACTCTATTTGAATGAAATAAATATGATTGATTGAAATATTATTATTTATTGCATGTTAAGCAATGTTACAGTTGTGAGGTCTGAACGTATTATCGTAATTCTTTTAAATAATTACTTTACTCCATGGCGCTTAAAATGGATGCCGCGTTTCTTCTGCAAACGGCAAAAGACAACGTTTGCCTCATGAATTGTCCTTCTTTTCAGTCGCTCGAGACCTCCTAAATTCGTTTATTTAATTATTTGAGGAAGGAGCTCTTCCTATTTTTGGCAGGCAATTTTAATCCCCTTTAAGCTACACGCTAAGGTGCAGTCCACTTTATAATTACTCGATAAAATAGATTTCTCCCTATCATACTGAGTATCAGTTGCTGCTGTTTTGCACACATTCTTAATTTTATTCAGCTGCACGCATATATTTTACAGACGGTTTGTTTTTATTCATAGGGTATGCATTTGTAGAACCTCAACACGTAGAAGGAATCACAAGAAATCAGTGAAAAATATTGCATTTCACTAAAATAGTGTTTCTCTGAAGATTAATTTAGATGTACTATAGATGTTAACTAGTGCTTAGTTTACATAGAAAATGTTGCACATGTACTAGAAACGGTCCATCTTAAAAATCCTAGCTTTAGTAAAGCCTAACCGTGACCGTTTACATGCGCCTTTGAAATAACTTTGTGAGATGCTTTGCGATCATAATACAAAGCATGCCAAGTTATCAATGATTGAAACATGCTTGAGTACCATGTTAAAGAGCCTTATTGCTATGAACATATTTCTCTCAGGTGTCATCGTCCGCAGTCCTTCGAAAAACGGTGAGCGACTCTCACATCGGCAAAAGTACTCGGTTAGACGATGGTGCGGAGTTTATCAAGCTTGAGGATACAAAGCAGTTGCACAAGCCGCTCTACAAGACATTTACGGTTAGTATCTCTCAATCTCTCACACACACGCACATCTTACTTGACATATATAGAGAAAGGCGGCTTCAAAAGCTTCTAAACTGACCAGCAGTGATAATTAAAGGATAGACGCTTCTTTGAGACCTGAGAAGCGTACTAGTTAATTGATGTATTACTGGAAATTTATCAAGGGGTCCGTTTTGACAATGCTAAGGGAATGTCAAGGTATGAAAATGGTGTGAGCGAAGTTCGTCTTAAAAAGTTGGCTATGCGGAAAGCCATTGGTTGATTGAAGAAGACATAAATATAGCAGTTCGACTGTTAAGGTGGGTGAATATGCTTCTTTGTCCTCTATTTCTGATGCTATTCTCGTGGTAAAAAAAACAGCCCTGGCCGTTTTTTGACACAAGAAGGTTTGGTTCGGCTTGGACCTTATTCACTCGATATGTTTTTTTGAAAAATCCAAACAGCAGTTTGAGGCAACAGATCAGATATAGTAAAGAGTATTTCAAACACCGAATTTAAGAAATGTTCTATATGTTTTGAGCTTTAGAAAAGGCGATGAAAAAGATCGGCAGAGACTATTTTGGGTTTACTCTCTGCGATTTTTAATATTCTCAATTGTGAAGACAAATAGTGCAGAAGCCCCCGAGACGATCTTACCTGGCAACTCGCCTCGTGATATTACAGCAAGACTGACGCCAATAACAACACTGGCAGAAGAATCTTCTATAAGCAGACGGTCACGCTAGTAATAAGGACACGACCGGTAGTTAATGTCACGCATATATATATATATATATATATATATATATATATATATATATTATCCTTATAGCAACACAACGTTTCTTATACCTACAGCGTTTAATTGCGCTCTTGTGCGTGTAGGGACAGCAGTTGCAGTCATGGCCGCAGCTACGGGTGAGCGCGCCCCTGTCCGGTCTCGGAGCGACATTATGTCCGTTTACGCCCGCAGAGGAATACGAACGGTATGCACGGAAGCGCAAGGCAGTGGTCGGCGAAGATTTTGGAGCCGAGAAGAAATCTCGCCAGGACAACCAAGCCCAAAAGGAGCACTTGCAGGAACCGAGCAAATCACATAATAAAATAGATCCGGCACATGGTACGTGCCTCTTAACTGTTCTATATTCTTCTGTTTATTCACTGTGCAAAATTATGCCATCTATATTTTGTTGTGTCTGTGGAGGGCCGTAGTGAGTAGTAACTCTCAACTGGACATGCATTCATGTTTTTTTTTGCAGCAGGGACCGCTGGTCATCTGTGCAAACGTAAGAGCGTATCAAGAACTGCGGATACGAAACAGAGATATTGTGAATTATGCCAAGAGTTCTTCGTTTCACTGAGGATGCATCTTGAGTCATCGAGTCATCAACGAAGATCCACAAGTGCTGTTATCGAACTAGAGAGGATGGCCAACGAGTTTCAAGCTGACATATTTCAAGTGCGTTTTCCAAATTGTTTAGCTTATCAATTAAAAAGATCGAATTTGAGAATTAATGAATAAGCTGATTTCATTTGAAATATTAGTTTTCACAGGCGCAAACTTATATTACTAAGTATTATATATATATATATATATATATATAGGACCAGTGCGATCTCGTTTTGTAGATTTGCGAGTAATATCAATATGAAGAGCGGATATTTACTGCTAAAGTCGATCTTTATGAGTCGACTGATGGTCTCAGCGTAGCCTTCTACCTAATAGCATGTTGTTTCTCGTCGAGGCTAACAAATGACTAGTAAAAATATCTAGATTCGGTATATTTTGCTGCTCGGGTTGTCGAAAAGTGCCAAAGCTAAAAATATGGATGGTCGTAGTCTTCGAAAGTTTTGTAAGTTAACGTCTTTGTTTAAAAGTTCCGTAGTTTCACTTGGTTTGGCGATGAGCCAAAACCAAAATGAAAACCTAAGAAGTTTCAATATGTCTCTTTTGCCTACGCCGGTCTATTTTTCAGGGTTCGACGCCGTTGCTGTCATTGCTAGAGGACGGGCAAACAGTAACGAATATGGCGGTACGTGATGAGCCCATTTCGCCAGACGGCGACCATACTACTGCTCCGGCCGTCATCTCGACCAAACCACGCAGACCAAGTTCCGAGCGGATGATTCCCAGTGTCGAGGTGTGATTGGAAAAGCGCTGGCCTAATCAGCGGGGCGTCGTCGTCGTCGGGGCCTATGGTGTATATAATAACGGCGATGTCGAGCCAGTTCGTGCCGATGAAAGTCGCCTAGGCCGGCGTTTGCTCTTTCTACGTTGGCTATCCAGTCAGTCTCGTGGTTTGTAGCGGTGGGAAGAGGGCACGGAAGGATTTCGTCGTACCGAACGAATCTTGTGCAAACCAACCGCTCAGATATTCGATTTGTACATTGACCGTAGTGATATGAGGGCGTGGCAACCGACGACGATGCGTTAGATGCCAGTCAGTTATAACTGGTTGCAATTGATTTAGATTTTAGTCAGCACGAAGCTCTCCGCCTCTTCCTTTATCTCTCCGATCTCCACACTTGGGCTGTTGGCCAGGACGTCTAAGGAGGTCTAAGTCATCCGGTAATCGTTAGAAATGGAGGTCCTGGTCACCTCAGTCAACGGCTCCAAGCACTATGGCAATCCTGAATAGCATCGAAATGACTGTTCCACATCACGCCGCAGCTGTGCTTTTCCTTTTTCTAGAGCGCTTTGGTAAACTCGGCGTTTATATTGAAGGAAAACAGAAAGAGGGAAGGTTATAGATTATGGCAGGCTCCGTGGATGTCAGAGTCAGTCATACATCTATAACGTGCGACGGCTATAGGTGGCTTTAACTAGAGAAAGGAGCGTCCCCATTCAAAAATTACGATATATATATATATATATATATAAAGACAATTTGTTCCAAAGGCACTGTACAATTACGCAAAAGAGAAATATTCACTACAACGAACTGGAGAATAGGCCGCCAATCGAGCTTGCTGTGAAGCTAAGATATCGAATTTACCTTACTTTAGGCGCCTACCAAAACACCAGTAACTATCTTCAGAAAAAGCCGTCGTCACATTAGTGTCAAGCTTTGAGGGCGTAGATGCAACATAATTTCTCAAATGAGTAGAGCGCTAGTCACTAAGTATCCCTTCCGTTCTTTAATCTGATGTGTATTTGCGTGTGCGTGAGTGAGTGAAGAAAAGTGCGGCCTTTTGGTAAATAATAGGTTTTAAGCGCCTAAAAGGGGCTAGCTATTATGTGCGCTTACGATAAAGATTTCCCAAGAACGAGATTGGCTAGCAGGCCTTAGAACAGAAGACAAATATCCCTAGAGCCAGTAGGAGAACCACCAGAGACAAAATTAAATCTATCATACGGACTAAGTAACTGTCCAGCGTATACTGCATACGATACGCTCCAGGATCAGTTTGTCCACTTGACGTAGGAGTGAAAATTTCTCCAGTAAGTAGAATCCAGTACTGCGAAAAACAAATTTCACTTCCTTGCGCTTAATTGTCAACGGTGCAATGACAGCCTGCGCCTCGGATCAGAAGCGCATGTGCTGATTATTTGTAATTCTTTGATTGTTTTCACTGTGTTTCTCTTTCAATAGATATCTAATTATCTTAAACACAACGTTGCGTGCGAAGAGAGCAGTGCCTAATACATTTCGAATATTTCAATTATTCAGTATTTGATCTAATATTTCAAAAATAGTAAAATATAGCTTAATGCTATGCTTTGTTCCTACGCAAGCGCTGTAGCTTGAGCGTATATATATAAACACATACAATGCAAATGTTACAATACAGGTGTAAGCATAGATAATAATGAATAGACATATGTTGAAATACAATGCTGTTAAACCATGCTTTTGAGAAGCCAAGAGGAGCGGATAATTTTTAAATATATTGCCGTAGCATTGGAAGAAGTGTTAATAGCCTTTATCGCCACTGGTTATATGATGTCTTTTAACAGATACGACACATCAATACTGGCAAACGAACTGACTAGCAAGCTTACTGAGATAATTTTTTGAGGTGGTTAATGAATTCAAATATTACTACAACCGGTTATTTGCAGTAACTGTGCTACATCAGCTTAAACATGGAGGAGCAGGCAAATATTACTTTCATCTACCTCCTTAGGGAAGGTTCTGGACATCGCCAGCTAGAATCAACTAATATAGAAAGAGTCGTAATGAATTGCGAGAGCACGAATGAATAAGTAGAGCGTTTGAGAGACTCAAGTGTTTTAATTTTTTGGTCCGGCTCCCAGTGCTGCTTGAGCCAGACCAACTGTCAGAGTCAATCAAGGAGATGTTATCGTGTCAGCGGCAACGACCTCAGCTTCGGGGTTTCGCGCCGCTAGGAACGACGTGATTGACTGCTCCTAATAATATCACCATTAATAATTAAAGAAAATAGCTAATTAAGAATAATCATTCAACTGCCTACAATAAGCAAGGAGAGAAGTGTCTGCGCTTATTTTTTTTGTAGCAGTGCAGCCTTGTGTAAGGCGTGTATTAAATGTACATAGGAGAATGTGGCAACAGGAAACGCAAACCCGTACGCGTTTGACGAACTGCATATTCTACGTGAATAATTACCTCTCTAAATGATTAATGCCTCATCTCGAGTGGTGTCATCCGCTGCATGCACACGGGTGTGTCTGTTTAGTTTATATGAGCATCACTTTGTGAGGAATAGGCTGAGCAAATGTCCGAAACGACCGTTCGAGGAAGGCACATACAAGTCAAATTCCAATTGAGAGCAATTAATTTAGTGAAATTGAATAAACATGCTGCGACCTATTGCAAACCTAAGTGGAACACTTGTGTTTAAAAACGTGTATATATATATATACATATACATATGAGAGAGTGAGGTGAGCGAGTATTCCGTCGACCGAGCGCACCGGGTCTAAAGCCCGACTTCGTAATAATAACACCTACCGAGGTATGAGTTTTAGATGCCGAGGTTTGCGGCCCGAACAGGGACCTGGCAAAGGCGCAGCAGGACAAGATTACCAAATATGACGTAGAGTTCTTAAGAGCGGCGCTCCCCGACCCGCAAAAACCTCGCTGATTTAGATCCATCACTATCTCTATGAGTGGTGTATGGGACTCCAAATCTGCGAGTATGCTCTTGGGGCTCGGTGTCATGAAGAGGAATCTTATAGATCTTTCCTTCTCAACGTTGCAAGGGACTTTGAGGATATACCGCTCGCACCGAGTTCATAGGAGCGGGGGCTGCCATCAAGCAAGGACACGGACAGCTGATTCTTAACCTCACGTGGCACCTTTTTACCACCATTTTTATTAAGGCGAGCACTGCTGAGTGTGCAAACGTATTGTAAATGATTAATAAATTATCACAATAGTTTCTATATATATATATATATATATATATATATATATACGGTGTTGCGAGACATATGCCCTACAAATAATAATTTAATTATAAAAGCTATCAATCAATTATATTTATTTCACTCAAATAGAGTATGTACAAAATATTTCATGTCATTATTAAACATAAATACTTGTTGTTCTGCCGTTCCACCGAGAGAAGAAGTGTAAAGATCATCGATGCAGTGCCGGACAATTAACCGCGTGGTACTTAGCGCATTGCTGCGAGCAGAACCGACAAATACACTGAGTACTATAGTCTTCATGAAACTCCCTACGGAAGCATACGAGGTGATGGAACCCGTGTACGGTGTACCTGGTATATACATGCCTGTCATCGCAGGCCACCCCGGCCCACAACCAAGGAGACTTAAAGACGTCGAGCGTTTTTACCTCCGTCGCTGCTTCCGTGAATTTACATCGCCACTCTCCCAAGAAATGGTTAAGTGGCTCCGTCAATGGCATACGCAGCCTAAGCCGAAGCATCTCCACCATCGGCGCACAGTCCGACAATACATACACGAAGCGGCATTTCCGACCATCTCCGACCCCTCCGTAGGTAGCTGCCAGTGCCGAGTTAACACTGTGCTCGATGTGTGTAGTGAACGATGTCCCCTGTAGTGAATCCGGAGACCCAAGTGTGGGAAAGAGTTTACAAACTTCAATGGCCTCTCGCAGCAACGAATAACGTCGTTTGCAGCTAAACGCCCACCGCGACGAAACTTAATTGCCTTGGTTTTGCGTGAGTTTATTTCTAGCCCTTTTTTCATGAGATACGCCTCTACCATGACGGTAATGCGCGAGATGGCACCAATGTTGCGATGAGCAACAACGATGTCATCAGCATACATCACTACCACGGCATGTTGAAACTCTTGACGCACGTATTGAACAAGATCGGCCAGAAGCAGCGTGAACGAGATGCAGCTTAGTGGGTCCCACTGAGGAGTCCCAACATTCTGCGTTAGCTCATGGCGGCGCCCAGCATAGGCGGCTTCGTTTGCGGCTCCGGCTTTTCAGCCGATTCCGCCTGGAATTTGTGTTCTGGTTGTCACTTGGTGGCCATACACAAGGACTGTGAAGAACGAGGAACATCTGAAGAGGTTATTCACGTAAAAAAGTGCGCGGATTGTTCGGCTCGGGGTCCAGGCACAGTGGTAACGCCAGAATCACTGCTGCGGCAGCTGGCAAGGCTACTCTTCGACACCAGGCTGAAGCTCTTCGGCGCCATTGAGTGAACGTTCGGACTAACATTGGGACTACCAGCAATAAAGGCAAGAACAACAAACGCGACACCACACTCAAAACCCGGAAAATAAGGCAGCAGAAGAAAATAGTGATTTGAACGTATGTAAAGTATTTGCAAAAATCAACAAACCTATTATCAAAGCTCTTTGAGTAGAAGGACTAGTTGCAGATACGTCGGCAGCGGACCTGCGAGGCTGGCTGGCCGACAAAGATGTTAAAGTTGATTCAATATTTAAATTGCATACAACAGGTAAATGGGCTGTATTTTGCGTTGTACCAGATAGTAAGGACTTCGTTCGGTGTTCCAAGGAGGACTTCTGGATGAAGGGTGTGTATTTCCGTCGCTGGAACGGCGCCGCTCCATTCGAGAAAATGGTCATGCAGAGCTTTGTGGCTAAAAACGGTCCTCACCCCTCGAAATGACTAGATAGTGGTACAGAGGTGTGTTCGGAGGCAACCATACCTCGACGAATACTATTGTATAACTGTGAGGGTCTTAAAGGGGAATGGATTTTGCAATTGATGCCAGATGATTTGTTTCCAGAAATAGACATTGCCCTCTTGGTAGAGACGTTCCAGCGGAAAGAACTGCATTTCGATGAGATGCAAGGAGTTCATCAGTTGGCCGCCATGCCTGTTGAAGGATTGTGCAGACCAATTTGCAACCAGGCAACCAGTGCAACCAGGATTTTCTGTCTATCTACGTAACTATTTGTGCCCTATGCGATGTATAAGAAAAGATTAATACTATATAAAAGCTATCGAGTTGGTTCAGTCTAGTACACCGGCTATAAATTAAGGTCTAATGTTAGCGTTTGGATACTTCTGATGTCCGTATCCGAGTCGATCATCCTTTTTGGCTCGCCCGTTTGGATGTTGCCTGCAATGGACACAGACGTTATTAAAAAAATCCTGAGGAAGGTCCAGCGGATCGGAGCCCTACGTATCATTCGGGGGTATCGCACCATCAGCACGGCGGCCTCGCTCGCGCTGGCGGAGACAGTGCCCTGGGACCTAAAGGCAGCCGAACGTCGGCGCCTGTGGGTTAACCCAGATAGGGAGTTCGTAGAAGAACGCGAGGTGACACTCGATCGGTGGCAGAAGGAGGGGGATAGCATCCCGGACGGGCAACCAGAGGCGCTCGTTAGAAACCTCATTCCGAACATCCGCCGATGGATGAATCGTCCCGGGGGTCGTCTCACATACCACCTGATCCAGGTCCTCACGGGTCACGGCGATTTCCAGGTGTATTTACATCGGATAGGGAAGGTTGAGACAGCGCAGGGTCACGTATATGCTCACGTCGGTCAAACACTGCGACGCGGCTGCAAAGCCCATTCAACGTATCATGAAAGCAAAAGAAGAAGCAGGAAGAAGGAAATGATAAAGAAGTTAGAATGACAAAGAAAAGAGTTGTTGCCAAGGCGCGACTCGACAAGCAGGACCTACCAAACTAAGACTTCCCCGCCGCCTGTGTGTAGTTACTCTTCTGCGTTAAGGATCCCGCAGGTCGTAGGGTCATCTTAAGGAGTATACATATATATAGGCACTGCTATCTATATATGTAGGGTTTAGTGTGTATTGCCTAAATCCTTCGGCTCGACTCTTGTCAGGCGCCAAGACTTGCCGCTAGGTGGCTGAGTCCACACTGTCTGAGCGTTGGCATGTTAGGGGATTTACCAACTCCTGTCATGCTTTCTCCCAGTCGTACGTAAATGTATTTTAAACCCTAAACCTCTTCAAAAAAATTTAAGAAGCTCATATGCTGCCTGTACAGGAAATATTAAATCGCCAGCAGCAGGAGCTTACGGTGATGTAAAACGAGATTATAATAAAAAAAACTCAGTTATAAGATAAAACCCTCAGTGATGTAAAACGAAAGTGTACCGCTGAAAATATCAATAAAACCCTAATAATATGTACATACTTCAAAGAGTTTTCCGGTCTAATGCGTCTATCACAGCTGTGGTTATCGAGTGCGTATCCAGCTCGTAACAATGCAGTACATAATAACGGTCAGCATCACACGATTCACAAAATAGTTTTTACAAACAATAATTATTCAATTGCCGTGTCGAATAATTATCGTTTGTATAATTAACAAAGCCTTGAATTCACTTTTGATAAAGGGCATAAAGGCCGACTAGACCCAAGAATGGGCCAGAATCTTACTATACGCTGATGCCACGGGTGACGTGCTTCAAATCAGGGGAACAGAAATAAAAATTGTAAAGCATCATCGCAGCTGTAGCTGTTGTTTGATTTGGCTGATGTTTATTGATTACATATATAATCTGGAGAGTCTCACATCAGAGACCCACTACACAGTGGTACATTTACGCTTTAGATGTTTTTAACATCCGATAAGCTCACAGCTTGTACATGTTTCGCTGATAGTTACATCGCTAGTCCCATGCTAACTTACAGCATTAGATCACAAGAATTGACAAATTTCACCAGACTGGCAAGTCTGCTGTCAGCCATTCGTGCTGATCACATGTGTCCGTCCTCTCCAAGCTTAGTGACGGCCTTAATCCATTGTGCTCTTTCCATTTCATATTTCCTGCATTCCGTAAGAATGTGTATAACGTCATCATATTTGTTACACTGCTCGCACATGGGTGATGATTTTACCCCAATTTGGTTGAGCGTGCTTCCGCTCAGACCCTTGGCACATCTCAGACGGTGAACCGTCACAGCTCATCTACGGGAGGTCCCGCTTAAGTCATGCGGTCCTGCAAACTTTATCCCGATCCCCATATTGATACGCTTTTGTGATTTCCCGTTTGCCAGTTCCTCCCATTTTTGACAACTGTGTTTCCACGCTTTAGCTTTGACATGACTTGAGGAAGGCGGCCCCAGGCATACGCGATCTAGCTTCTGCTTCTGTAGGGCGTCTCTGGCGACCTCGTCAGCTGCCTCGTTTCCTCGTACATTTACGTGAGCTGGAATCCACTGTAGTCGCAGCCGTGCCTTGAGATGGCCGGCGCAGCGAAGAACGCACTGGATGAGATTTGAGTTGGGACCCGATGGGTCTGCCGCTGTGATAGCTTCCAGCGCCGCTTTAGAGTCGCAGAAGATAACCGTGTCTTTGGGATTATCGTCTTGAAGAGCGAATACAAGCGCCTCATGCACTGCCACAATTTCGGCCGTGGTTGAACTCTGGCAGTTTCCGACATGTACCGCTATAGTTGTCCCGGTTTCCGGTATGATAATTCCTGCTCCTCCGGTAAAACCTTGCTGTGACCTATCGCTGAACATCACTGACGAGTACTCCTGTGAGAGTAAGCATATGTGGTGCTCGGCGGCAGTCTTCAGGTACCAAGAGTCATGTTCATTCTTTTTGTGGATGTTAGGTATTGATAGTGACACAGACATGTGCTCAAGATTTTACATATCAAATACATGCTTATCAGGAGCCTGCATGCCGTCGCTCAGTTCGGGAATGTCCTCTAGGGCGGCAGGTATTTCGGCGTTCGTCCTGGATTAATCTCAGGAGCTTATTGTCACTTCTGGCTAATCTGATTAATATACACCTCATTAGAAATTCTTGTCCTATGTTAGTGGGCATAAGGCCACTTTCTGCCAGAGCGGTTTGCGTACTGGTCATAGGGAGTAAACTCAGCGCTGCTTTAGCACATACTGGCAATTAAATGCCCACATATGCTTTTGGTTCATGCAGCAATCGCTCTTTTCGGGATACAGAAAGCACCCATCGCCGCATATGATATTCCGCTAATACGGATTAAGGTGGGAGTAGACGAATTGTGTTTAATTGACGGGGTGAGGTTTTTCTTTCCAAGGAGGGTTTTTGGGCTATCGAGTACATGCAGGAATAGGGTAGTTCACGTGTTGGAGTGTGGCCCGCTGCTGACGAAATATCTGCAAAGACGAAGGAATCTGAAGAAAACGTGCGCCCTTGACGTTACTATGTGGAACTGGCAAACCAAAATTAGTAGAGTGAACATAGGTATTTTTAAAACAACAATGAAGAGCACTGAGTGGCGGGATCGCGGAGTAAGAGATTAATGTCCCTCCGGGGACACATGTATACGCGGACGTTTTCGTCGACCGGTGCCTGGACGCGGGTCCCTGTCGTCGTCGATGTCTTGGAATTTGGGAGCCTGGACCCAAGAGTCTGGGCTGCACATTTCCTGCTGATCGGTCGCGCCGCTCTGTCATGGGCCGGGAACAGCGACTGACCGCGTTCTCGCTCGACTGCGCTCTCTCACGACGCAAGTAGCTGGGCGAGGGAGCAGTACTTAAGATTGTGTTCTAGGTGTCTGCTGCTACATGAATAAAAAAAAGGCTGTGCGTTGACAGCTAGGACATCTAACTATGGCCTTTGCAGCCCACGGATTTAATCACGTTCTGTGCAACGTGGAAAGTCTTCATGAACCACAGGATGAATGTCGATGCAGGCTGTGCTGGAGCAAATGTGATCGATACCACGCCGCGGTATGTCCGGCGGTTCGGGCCATAGCAAAACTAGCAAAACGCTAGATTGTTGGTTGTCTCGAAACATTTTGATGTAACATACCAACATTTACCCAGCCCGGGTGTTAATAAAATATATGCTATCTGGATTAAACTGATATTTATTCTAGACCAGTTACACCAAAATAGTTGCCTTTTGGCGCAGTTCTGAAACAACAGCAAACGAGATATTTTTAGGCAAACCATATATATATATATATATACGTCCAAGACGTTTGCACACTCGGCGAGCACTGCAGGGTATGCAAACGTATTGTAAATGATTAATAAATCATCACAATATTTTTATATATATATATATATATATATATATTAGGAGTATCGCCACGATGATGACGTTGAAGTTTTGGCATAGAATGCGGTGGCCTTTATACGGGTTGGAACGATCAGTTGAATTCGAACCATACTGTCTAGATGATGTAGTGTGCGGTTGGACTTTTGTTTTACTGCCTAAAATAAATCGTCCTAGAAACGTAATAATTTGACTAATCCCGAAGCTATCTTAATTTGAAATTGTACGCAACTCTTGAGATTTGCAGACGATTTTGTTGCCAGTCAATTGTGCATTTGAGTCATTGTTGCCGGTGATCATATTCAGAACTAAAGATATAATTCGAATAATTGATCAGCATTATTAAGACGTGGCTAGATTTGATCTGCCCGCCTGAAGGAAATTGGTCGCCAATATCTAGAGCGAGAAAGGCGAACTTTTCTGTTCCTACTGGCATCGGGTAAAGCAAATAGGCAACAACACTGTGGCGTAATATGATTTGTTATAAAAAACAAAGTTGGAACAGCCCAAAATGTCTCAGCTATTTGACGGGACTTGTGGAGTGACAAAAATAAACATCAGTGGGGAGATAATCAATATTAAGGATTGACAAAAAAATAAAATTAACATTTGCATTAAGTTATCGTCGTTTCTAGTCGTTAAACCTAGCAGCAGGCAATCAAATGAACATAAATAACTTGACTTTGACAAATTTGAGCTTTAATTTTATGTAACCGTTCATATTTTTTTTTAATTAACCGGGCAATTGCCTTACGGAAAATCTTTAAAAATATATATATATATAATATCTAAAATAGCTACCTAAAAACATCCAAGAAACAATCCGACGATTAGTTGACTGTCTGAGTTTTTTTTTTTTCGGCCAAGTTTTCCGGCCACGAATGTCTATCTATGAAAGGGACAAAGAGATCTTTCTCTAAAATCGAGCACAGCCTAGATCTTCTGAGAACGCCATTGACCCCAAAAGCGGTGCGCTTACTTCTCGACAAGATCGTAGAGCATACAGCCATCTTGCTGGAGAAACTGGACCTCTTCGACGTGCATCAAGACATTCTCCTACGTCGATCTGTTTATCGGCCTAGCGCATGCAGCCTCCCACGTGGACTGACTGTCAAGGACCTAGTTTTTGATTAACTGGTATTGTTTCTCAACTGACGAACGTCCATTAAGGCCCGTACGCAGGGTTTTTTTTCTCCACCTAGATGGCGAGATCTTCGAAGCGTCTGGAAGTTGGCGAATTCGAGCTCTCGCACCTCCGCTGATAGGCTGCCTCAAAGGATTTAGTCCTCAAAGAGGCCTGCTATGCTGCTGCTCACAGCCGTTCGTTCGCTGGCGGTGACTGGGTTTCTCCCGAAAAACGCGGGAAGAACTCTCTCGGAGAACCTAAGTACGCAGGCTAAACCGCTGTCGCATTAGCATAAGCTCCCTCTGACCTTGCCCACCTAAACGTGCGGGAAAATAGACAGGGATAAAGGTGAGTTAAGAAACATGGCAGAAACGCCTCTCCCATGGCTTCGAAGCAATGCAAAGTAATACCGAGCCGGGCCCGGGGGGGGAGGGAAGGGGAAACCCGAGTTTAGTGGATTTGTAAGTCAAACACTGGTCACGCAAACTGCTAGTGACACACGGGTTTTAAGTAACACAAATATTCGTGTAGGATAGCAGCTTTCGTCAAACAACGCGGGTATATACAGCGTCGGTTGGCGGCAATGCCGAAGTAAAATAAAGACATGACGCCAAATAGAGTAAATGCCGCAACCCCAGTAGCGAAGACGAGGGAAGTCACTAAATGCGCGGGTAAATCTGTGATATTGTAACGTTGTTGTGTTACGCTAAGTCAGCTTGGGGATGTAGACTCATCCGGACGTGTACTGCAGCCCGAGGGTCTCAGAACTGATGAATGACGACATGTAGCATTGGGTCTAATGCAAAGGACAGCCGAGCAACGGATGGTTATTAAGCCATGCTGCTCAGTCTATTTATTGGTTCACGAGGCACCGCGGCGTGCTGACACCCCAAAAGGTGTCAGAACCCGCTTTCCAATCGGTCGAAATGTACAGCAGTTTGTGTTTGTTTCGTATAGGAATACAGGTTAAGTGACTGTTTGACTTGGACTGCCGATCATAGGTCGACCCTCTCCCGGTGTCGGCCGATGATCGTTTGGACGGCGGAGGACGTTGGGGTTTCGGCGCGAAAGGCCGTGGCTGTTCTCGGCTGGCTGGTCGAGACATGTCTTGTTCGGTTGAGACATGCATCATTCGGTGAACGTTGTGTACGTTGAGATTCTGGCGCGGGCGCTGTAGCCGTTGGACGTGGTCGGTTAGAACTTATTTGAATTGCGCTATGATGCGTACACAGTAACTTCGTTACAATATAAAAGGAGGCATGCGGATAAATGAGTTCGTCGTCGTTGGTGCGAGCCAGGTAGAGGACGTAGGTCGTTTGAGTGAGAGAATGGCGAACTCGTAACGGTCGCCGGCCAGTCATGGGGGTGGTGGACACTACAATTTCACAGCAAAAAAATCTGGGCCTTCGCACGTCGGCCATGCTACCTGCCAGACGAGCCATGCACGCAAAACGAAACAAATACTGCAGATTAAAACGGCTAGTATTTAACCTTCTTCAAAGATGTACTGCATATACGCATACAGAAATCAGAAAACCCTATTAGAGGATTCCTGTTTGTGTCTACAAGAATATGCGTTTGGATTTAGAAATGAACCGAATTAAAAGTGCGCGTCGTCAATTCAAGTTAGATGAAATTATATCGAATTCAAGCAATTCGCTCACTCGAACGGGTGCTGACTGCAACTCCATAGTACTGTTAAATAGCATAGCTATCTTTCGCGTAGCATCGCCTAGCAATCATGCTCTTCATACAGGACGATGTAATATACCCTAGTGTAATTGTCCTGTCCATGACTCTGCGTAACGTGTGTGGTTTTGGGATGACTTGATTATCTCTTGATTGCCACCACCAGCCCGTCTAAACGTATAAATTAATACAATTAATATATGCTAAACTATGAAATCCAGCAGCGACAGGTGTATGGCAACCTCACAACTCCACACACACACACACATGACATTCGCATTCGTCTCCCCAATCATTCTCCACTCCCCGCTTAGACCGTTAGAAATTGTCCGGTGGTGGCGTGGGAGGTGCATTCGCGTCTACCATCTGCGTTGGGTGTGCATAAAGCATTTTTCTCGAGCCTCCCCCCCTATAAAAACCCCCTATAGAACCCTATTAAAAAAAGATGCATTTGCGTACGCCTTCCGACTGGAGGAGGTACACAGGCGTACATAGAGTTCGCCGTTGTACATTGATATCTATGGGGTCTGTCTTACGAAGCGATGCGAAAGCACCACTCCACTCCGTCCGAGCATTGGTCAAACATTGGCTGAGAGTCAGTCCGAAAAATGACAGGCTTTTAGGAGTTGCGCGGATCGAGCCCGGTAGTGTGGTGCATTCCGCCTCCGCCTTGCGACCGGAGAAGACACATGAAGGTGCGCGGGTTCGAGCCGCACCGTTGCCCCACCGATTTGTATGAATGGGGGTCCGCGCCTATGAAGCAATAAGGTGAAAGGCAGTCCCGTGGACGTTAAATCTTGGCTGACGTTCAGCCCGAAAAGTCTTTTTTGCGCGGGGCTCACTTGGCCAACAAGGAAAAGTGCTCTGTAGAAGCAGACGACGTTGTCGTCGTGGTCGTCGTCTGCTGCTAGCCGCGACAACGGACGGGCGGTATTTGCAGACCGGCCGCCGGCCAGCCCGCGCGGGTGGGTGGGTGAGTGGGTGAATGCCAAACACCCACTTCAACAAGGAAGAAAGCGTTACGCACAGCCAGTGGATGGTAGTACTGGATACGATAAGCATCGAGTGCTACCATCCACTGGGTGCGCGTAACGCATTTTTCCTAAACCTCTCTCTCTCTCTCTCTAAAAAAAAAACACGGACACGGAAGCTAAACAATCAGTCGTCTCTCAATGCAGGTAAGCAGCGGCGTCAATCGAGTCCATCGAGTTCCTGCAGTTCGTCTGCTTTTAACGTTAACTAATGGGCGGGCGCGCGGCAGACGATGATGATAGCCAATTAAGTGGAAAGGACCACTCACCCGCTCACCCAACAACAACAACAACACGAGTGGTAAATCACAACCCTAAGCGATAAGAAATGGCGCGCGTCCTAGATATGATACTAGGGCCGAAAAGCGCACCGTGAGGAATGATTAATAATTATAGAAATTCATATTATTACTAGCAACAGTGCTAGGCCTAGCTGTTGCTTGCTTTTTCTTTCGTCGTTATGCACGTATTTATAATAATAATATCCCCATCACTAAGATCTTGGTTACAAAACGAAAAGGAACGAGAGGCCCATGCGCGGGCATCAGACACCCTAATCGCTGCTCGCTGACTTCCTATACAGTGTGCAGTGCCGTGTGCTGCCGTTAGCAGTCGGAACTGATATATATATATATATATATATATATATATATATACATATATATATATATGCGCGTATATATATATATATATATATATATACATTGCTACGACTTGCAGCTGAAGGCGTTGAAGCTTACCAATTACGTTACGCTATACCGCGTCATCCTATTTCATCTTTGATGGTTTATTCTGCTCCTGCTGATGTTGTTGTTGTTGTTGTTTCTCACATATGTGTTGTTATTGTTGTCTTGATTACAAAGCCTGTGGCTTTTGGTGGCTGCTAATGCTAGTGGTACTTGTGGTACTTACACTACCTGTTGGTATCGACACCGTCGACAACCAGCAGAAGCCTAGTGTTTTTTTTTTTTTGAGAAAGAGAAGAAGCCGAGTGTGGTGGTCACTGTAGTAGCTGTTGCTGCTGTTGTTGTTGTTTTGGCTGTTGGTACTTTGGCACTACGAGACGTGGTACTACTGCCTGCTACTTACTATGTACAACATGTACAAATAGGGAAAGTGTTCTTGTTATTGTTTGTTGATACACGTAGACGACGACGACAACGACGACGACCGCACAGTGTGTTATGATGATTCTATATCGATGATATGCTAGTGAGTGGTGTTTCTGGTGTTATTATGGCGGCACGGTTGTGCTGACTGATATTCGATTCGTTTAACACAGAGGGTTCAACATCATCAGCAACAGCAGCAACAACAACAATAACAACCGCAGCAGGAACAACAACAACAACAACAACCGCAGCAACAACAACAACAACAACAACAACCGCAGCAACAACAACAACAATAACAAAAGATCCCGCAGTTCACCCTGGCAGCGATCCCTCCAACCGCCGATACGAGATGCCAAAAATACCATTCGGCGACCGTTGACGAACCGGAAAAGGCCACCAGAACGAACGACGACAACAACAACACAGTGCCTATTATCTCTGTCTGCTGCTGCTGTTGTTTGTTTGTTTATCTCTATATATCTACCGCAGTATCCTCCTATTTTGTTTACAATCTCGGCATCGTCATATTATGATTCTTTAGTTCATATAGATGTTGTTGTTGTTGCTGTTGTTGCTGTTGTTGTTGTTGTCAGAATCACCGATGGTGATGTTCGACTAAAGCTTGCGACTTGAGAGAGATTTGCTGCCACGGCGAGTGTCGTTGTTGTCAGCGTTGTCGTCGTCGTCGTTGTTGTTGTTATTGTTGTTGTTGTTGTCGCTGTTACTGCTTACATCAACAAGTTCCATCAGCCATCGGGTCTCCGAACATCTAGACGACAGTTGTTTCCACGTTTGGTTTGGAGCTGGTGTTACGGCATCGATTAACCTGTCCGCGCCCATTTTCCGGTGGATGTTGTAGTTGTTATTGTTGGTGTGGTTATCGTTGTATGAGCCACTGATCGCCATTGCGCCAAATCGCGAGCGTTATTCTTCCTCTGCTTCTTCTTGCTAAGCGGCAATAGCATCATCCCTTCGCGTTGCCGGTTCATCTCATCGCCATGGACGCCGACAAGGTAGGCTTTGCAGCGGACTTTAGTTTACGTGAAGCGTTGACATTCCTCTTGCTTTGTTGCTATTGTTGTTGTTGTTGTTGCTTTGCTGTTGTTCTTGCTGTTGTTGTGTGTTGTTGTTATTGTTGTTGTCGTCGTCGTTAGTGTTGTTCTTGTCGTCGTCGTCGTCGTTGTAGTTGTTATAGTTGTTGTCGTTAACTACTACGACTCCGTCGCTGCGTCGTTTTGTCGTAGGCGCGTGTTGTTTCTCGGGGGGTTGGGTGCGCCGACGTTGTGGGTGACTACTTCTACTACTACTACTACTACTACGTTCTTCTAAATAGTAGTAGTTTTTTTTATTTATTTAAAAAATATATTATGCCGTAATAATCCACATTATTACGGCAATGCTATGATGTGCTTACGACGATGGCAGCACGCACAATGCGACAACGCTTGCGGTCCATAAACGGAGATTAGCGGCGCGGACGCATTGTTATTACTGTTGTTGTTCTTGGTATAGTTATTATCGTATCGTAAGCGCATTGTCGCTTTGCCGCTTTGGCTGGAGAAAAGAGCATCACGATCCGCGATCTGGCCGTGGATGAGGTTGCACCTCTGCATTCTGTATATTACATGCTTTCTCATCGTTCCTCTCTCCTCCCCCTATCTCCTCCCCCTAGCTCTCTCTCTCTCTCTCTCTCTCTCTTTCTGTATCATAACCACCTCGATCAATGGAAACCGTTCAGGTTGCTTTACACAGTGTCCTATTGGCCTTTTGGCGGTTGGGGCTATTGTGACGTACGTGATAGTATAGTGACAGCAGTCGAGCCCGGTGGCGGCGTGGTGGCATGCGTCTGCGCCTCGCAACTGGAGGAGACCCATAGATAGGCGCGCGGGTTCGAGCCCCACCGTTGCCCCACCGATTTGTATTTATGGAGGTAGACCGTCTATGAAGCAATGAGGCGAAAAGCAGTCCCATGGACGTTAAATCTTGGCTGAGAGTCAGCCCCGAAAGTATAGTGGCAGCAGATCTGCCACCTAGCAGACCAGTTCGATGTGGCAACCATGGCAAGTGTAAACCTGCTCACTATGAGTATGCTACACGATCGTAAATAAAAGCGCTTAAAAGACACACACACACACACACTCACATCATTGCCAAGAACTGTGGTAGTGCAAATAAGCTGACTTCTTGATGTACGAGCCGCTCGGAGGCGGTTTTGCTACACCGGTTTTCTTACAGCAGTAGCAATAGTGCACATAGCAGTGGGGTAGAGTCGAGCCCGGTGGCGTGGTGGATTGAGTCTCCGCCTCGCAACCGGAGGAGACACATAGGTGCGCGGGTTCGAGCCCCACCGTTGCACATTTGTATTTATGGGGGTCCGTCTATGAAGCAATGTGAAAAACAGTTCCGTGGACGTTAAACCTTGGCTGAGGGTCAGCCCGAAAACTTTAGCAGTGGGGTAGAAAGTACTATGGCCGATTGATTCAGGCACTTTTCCAAATAAATGTTTGTTTTTTTTAGATTTCCCGTAAGGCAATTGCCTGTGTACGGATTTCTCATGTCATGGCTAAGTTTACTCCACTCCGGCATTTACCTTGTCTAACTTGGAAACCATGCAAACCAATTTAAGAGTGGCCGGTCTGGGTCTCGAACCCAGTCCTCCCGAATGCAAGGCAAAGGCTTTGCCACTAAGCCACCTTGCTCGGTAAAAAATCTGCTGATTGTTTTCAAAAGTTCCTTGTGAGCTAATATATATATATATATATATATTTATATATATATATATATATATCGTCCCACGGTATCGATCCTTAACGACTGGACATTGCCGAGCACATTGATTCCAATTCAATCTTCATTGGGAAGGGCCGTTATACTCTATTCTAGACACACTTGCCCGGCCAGCCGATGGCTAGTGGCTATGGCGGCAATAACATGAATCACAAACGGCACCCGTACAACATAGATACTGCTGGCACTATGCTCTGTTTGCACTGTGGCCGTTAAGAAGACACTTAGTGAAGTCGTGTACGATGCAGATAGGCTTGCTTTACGTCGTCTTGTGTTCTTACAAAATTATCGAGAGAGAGAGAGAGTTTTGTGATGAGGTATCGGAAAGCATTTCTAGTCACACAGATACGTTGACGCGTATTTAATTTGCCATGCCAAGGCGTTACTCTTTTATAAGAGCACTGTGGTACTCTAAAACTTTATTAAAGTTTTTTCGCTAGTTTTAGTGTCTACCTTATGGTTTTTAGAACCTTAGTGCGTAGCTTATGGCAAGCATACGTATAAGGCACACATGCTCAGTATGGTCTCTTTCTATTATCTTCAATGGGAAATGGTTCTGGAATATATCTGCAAAACACCCGAATATGTTTTGCCGATTCTTATGTGTGGAATTATGAGTAGACATTATATATATATATATATATATATATATATATATATATATATATATATATATATATATATATAGGGCAATATTTTACCTTTTGCGGCAATACAGTCTAGCGCTATTTCCTTACCTATGCCTTCATCTAAGTTATGAATTAATGTAAATATATTAGTAGTACCACGTGATTCCGAACTTGGGCCGGTGGGGGGGGGGGGTATGAGTCCTATACTTGTTTAGTGGGGTTATGAGTCCCATACGGGTTTAGTGGGGTTATGAGTCCCATACGGGTTTAGTGGTGTTATGAGTCCACACTAGTTGCTGATAACTGCCAGCGACGCGTGTGCACTATGCATTCCTGAGACCTCCCATATAAAAAAAGGCATTTTAGTAAGATGGACTCACAGAGGCCAACATCAATCAACGCGGCGTTTTCGTTTACTTTGGCGGTTGTTTATTTGTCAACGACCACCCACGGGTATCTCGTTGTGTAGAGCTGTCTAGTCCGGCTGAGACAGTCGAACGGCGCAACAAACCGTCCCGGAAGCAGCCAATGAGGAAGGAAGCCGCTTTCTGCTCACAGCGAAATTAGTGGCAGCGGCCGTAGGGCGTTGTCTTCCGGCCGGGACGTGTTAAAAATCGCAGGACAAGGCTTTCTGGATGGATAGACAAGCGAGTTGTATTTCTCCTTTGACTAACAGGGGAGAGACACGGGTATCAGTACATTAGGAGTAACAATTCAGTTTTATTTATACAAATGATATACGCATTGTATTGTAGTACGCCGTTATCGAACCATCTATCATCTTAGTGCTCAATACGCTATATATATATATATATATATATATATATGTGCCGAGCAAGATGACTCACTGGCAAAGCCTCTGCCTTGCATTCGGGAGGAGTGGGTTCGAGACCCAGACTGGCCACTCTTAAATTGGCTTGCATGGTCTCCAGTTTAAAAAAGGTAAATGCCGGAGTGGATTACAAATTAGACATGACATGAAAAACCCGTATACGGGCATTAACCTTACGGAAAATCTAAAAAAAAATATATCTTAGTTATTTATTTATTCTTCCAAAGCTCCCGCCCGATGCATTGCGCTTACGCCATCCTCTTTCCCACTCTTCGATACATATTTTAACGCGTCTTTAGGCACCAAGTTGCCGAGTTGCTACTGTGAATTCTTCCTCATAGTCTTGAAACGTTGCTCCATTAATTTTTTTGCACGCGGGAGAAGGAAAAAGTCGCTTGAAGCCAGATTCGGTGAATAGGGAGATTGCGGAAACATGGAAAACGAAAATCTCGAAATCAGTGGCGATGTGGACGCCGGTGTGGTTATGGAAGATCCAAGAGTTGTTTGCTCAGAGTTCAGGCCTCTTGCATTGGACGTTTTCGCATTGTCTTCTTAAAATTTCGTGGTAGTATTCTTTATTGACAGTAGATTCAGGTGACACATATCATGGAAGATGAATCTCTCGTAGTCGAAAAACGTCGAAGGAACCTTGTTGTCAGACCTTTGTTCTGGCGGCAAAATTTTAAGTATATGGACTTGCCGTATGTATATATATATATATATATATATATATGCTATTTTTGTTTCTCATTATTTCTCATTAATACTCTATGTAAATAAATATATTTATGTTTTTTTTATTAATTACTTTTGATAGGTAAACTTAAGTTATAAATACTATTAAACATACATTTAATTTACTATGTCAGGCTGCTCAGTGTGGATATCTTCGAGCAGTTACCAGCACGATGATATGTCTCGCACGGTTGTCCACTTAGTTTATTGGGGTAATGAAATACCACTGCTCTGCATGATGGCAAGCATGCATTGCGTGCGATTCGGGCCCTTCCAAGCCTCATTTATTATGGCCACGGCCAAAAAGGCCAGTTGAGGTCTACCTCGGCCATCTTCTCTTCGTATTGACAAGGACATCTATAAAAGCTGTGTAGGCCGACGTTTTACGCAGTTTGAATTAACGTCGTAGATCCACGGTGAATAGCGGTGTTTGGATAGACAAGTAGACAAGGCGGTGTTGGGCAGTCGTGCATAGGAGCCCAGGGCTCTCTTTAGGTCTAAGCTTATCCCAGATAAGTCGCACGCCACATGAGGTCATCGGTGCAATTTTCTAGGCAAATACACGGAAGACTGTACTCAGGGAGAGAAGCGGCGGCTTCTCTCTTCCCGTCGCTGGCTACTAAAGCCTTAGGCATTTTGTTCTTTATTTTGTCTTTTCATTTAAGATTTGTAGAGAAAGCATTTTATAAAGATTAATCATTTTTGGCCACCTCGAGAAAACACTTTCTCGTTTTACGTTCATACAACACTGGTTGCCATTGCAGAAACTAACAACTTGTTAGTTTGTCAGCCGCCGTCAACGCGAGAGACTTGACTACTCTGCATGACATCAAACTATACCAAAACCTTTATTTAGTTAAGGTCGCCACCGATTAGAGCCACCAATGAACTGTAAATGATTGGCTGGAGGAGGATAGGAAGATGTGTATATATATATATATATATACGTTTTAGGTAGAAACATTCGAAATCGACGAAATGCGCACAAATGTGATACGAGCTGGCGCTGCTATGTTGACGGTGTGGAATCGACAGCCGTTGTTATCGCATGTGTTGTTGTGATGTCGTTCTAGATAGTATAAACCACCGCGGAAGTTTTTTTTTTCCTCAGCTGCCGTCGTAATCTCTGCCGATGCAATCTTTGTTGCTGTTTTGCTTTAACTGCTGCTCCTGCTGCCATAGTTGTTGTTACTGTTGCGGTTGGTGTTTTTATCCTCGTTATTGCTGCAGATGTCCAATATCTCCATTGGTGGATGTAAGGTTTACGATGATGGTAATGGTAATGGCGGTGGTGATGATGGTGATTATTGTGATGATATTTTGCCTCGTCCAATTGTTATTGTTGGTGATATATATATATATATATATATATATATATATATATATATATATATATTTATAGCGGTTCATCCGGCAATTAATCAATATTGACATAAGCTAAGCTAGCAATAGACGAGTGGGTCGATAAAAAATTACGACCTTTGTTGTTGCTGCTGCTGCTGCTACTGTTTCAAGAGCCACTGTTCATGGTGATACTGTTGTTATTGTTGTTGTTGATGTTGTTGTTGTTAGTAGTAGTAGTAGTAGTAGTAGTAGTAATAGACTTCATCTTGCCATAGCACATCAGTAAGTGGTCAGTAAGAATCGTTTCAGCCGTTCAATGACGGTCCATTGATTCTTCATTCACATAGCAAAAGAGTCGCCGCTGTTGAGATAATACTCGTTGCGTCTATTCTGTCGTCGCTGAACGCGACTGCAATGAATGCAGTGTACAGCCGTCGCCACCACCACCGCCGCCGGTTATAGTTGGATTGAGCAACAAAACGCTTGCGAAAGCCGACGCGAGCGAACGCGAGTTGTCGATGTCTGATTTAGACGCTTGTCTCGTTCATTCGGGCCGATGTGCGCGTGGTGGCGTCGCATAGTAATTGTTTTGTAATCACACCCCGGTTGCAGCCGGGTGGGTACACAGCAGACAGACAGGATGTTAATAATGATTCGAATAGTTAATACCCACACATCCTTCATACATTCTTTGTCGTTGGGCGTACGAACGCACATAGCTTGTTTGTCGAGTAGTAGATTGAGAGAGAGAGAGTCGAGCCCGGTGGCGTAGTGGATTAAGTCTCCGCCTCGCAACCGGAGGAGACACATAGGTGCGCGGGTTCGAACCCCACCGCTGCACATTTGTATTTATGGGGGTCCGTCTATGAAGCAATGTGAAAAACAGTTCCGTGGACGTTAAATCTTGGCTGAGGGTCAGCCCGAAAACTTTATATTTTAGATTGAGAGAGAGAGAGATAGCTTTATCGTGCCTTCCTCGATGGACGAAAATAACCGGTTCTGTGGATCCGTCAGGAGACGCTACCACACACCGTGATCCAATTCATTCGCATGCATTCGGTCACCAGCCATACCATTTTTGAAGGAGAAGATTTGTTTTGCATTGTCGAATGCAGCCGAATTGTCAGTTCGGACGCGTTTATCTTAGCCAGCATAGAGCAACACAAATGCTTTTAGTCGTTTAGGGGGAAAAAAAAACGTTTAAGGTCACTCAGTAGGGCTTATCTAACCTCAGGCTACCATAATAACGGCCTGGGTCAAATGTGTATTAGGTTTTCATATATATATATATATATATATATATATATATATATATATAATAAAGCCGTTATAATGCTAGCCTGAGATTAGATAAGGCATGCTGACCAGGTAAGCCATACGGAGTGAGCTCAAACTTGTTCGGGGACTGGATCTCACAGAAAGCAATAAGTTCGGAAATCGCTTCGTAGAGGAGAAGAGGTTTCTGAAGCAAAGAGGTTTCCTGTGATACGCGGGAGGCCCTTTAGTATGGATCATGTGGTTGGGTGATGCTAAGCAGGTTAGGCAGGTCAAACGAGCGTGTTTGTTAATATAAATATTTGTCCTGTTTAACATCGATAACGATATGCAACGGGTGCATATATATATATATATATATATATTTTTTTTTTTTTATGGCTGACAACATTTTTAATGAATGAATGAAACACATAGATTTATTCATGAGTACCTGCGAATACACTCGAAAGCATACAGCCTCTGTACTGCGGAGGCTGTCCAGGGTCTAGACGAAGATTTTGTACACTCTGGTTCTGTGTGAGCCCGGCATTGCGTTGCTGGTCTGTTTTCAGCGACCCATTTTTTCCAATGCTTATTATTGGTACTAATATCGGTTAGATTTATTGCCCCTGGTGCTCTGTATTACTGAATAGGGAACATGATGAGGTATATTGTCATGGGCGCCTGAAGCACGCAAAAACCTCGGAATCATGATGTATTTTTGATGAATTTGGCTTTTTGGGTATTCTGACGACCCTGGTCGCAGTTCTGGGGAAATATATATATATATATATGTACAGTAATACAGAGCACCAGGGGCAATAAATCTAACCGATATTAGAACCAATAATAAACATTTGAAAAAATGGGTCGCTGAAAACAGACCAGCAACGCAATGTCAGGCTCACACAGGACCAGAGTGTACAAAATCTTCGTCTAGAGCCTGGACAGCCTCCACAGTACAGAGGCTGTATATATATATATATATATATATACATATATATATATAGGTGGGACATAAGCTTATTCGAGCCATGGAGGTTTCCCTCGATGGACGGAGTTTCAAAAACATCTAATTATCGGTGCCTATCGTCTCCCATGCTTGAGACGTTAGCGTTATTCTTAATGCCACCGCTGCGAGCAGCACAGGGTGCATAACTATGCTAATGGTTTCAAGTAGGGTGTTGGCAACCCAAGTAGTATAATCAATTAATAATAATAAAACAGATCATCGAAGTAGAGCGGTTCTCTTAAAAAAAATTCTAAAATGTATCTCAATAAAAGATAGCAATAATATTATTAATAGAAGTAAAGGTGGTTACGGCAACTGCAGTGCCGGCTGCGCCTTGTACCCGAAAGTTTTTACTATCACCCACTGACGTTACTATTCTGGCAAATATTTATTATTTTGAATTTTGTTTTGTAAAATGTTTGTAATAAGGTATTGGAAAGCACGATATATATATATATATATATATATATATATATATATATATATATATATATATATATATATATATATATAACTTCTTATGGTCTGCTACTATATATAGTGAGATTACAAGTTCTTAAGAATATAAGCGTTTTGTGTTTGTAGGTTAAGCTTGCGGAAGCTGAGAAGCGGGAGGAGTCTAAACTGATGCAGAAATATCCACAACACAATAAGCCGTCCAACTTCCTACAGAAGAAGCTCAATCGTGGGGTAAGTCGTAACACCATCAACTTTGGCCTTTGCTCTCTGTCGTTGTTATGGACCAGATAAATCCTGTCTTCTACGAGCTACCCTCCCAGGGAAGGGGAGGGAGGCTTGATTGATTTGAGGCGATTCGTGCGCAAATACGCGCATGTGTGTGTGCAGCTATCTTGTCTTGTCAAATGGTTCTTAAAAATAGAGCTATAAATATACAGCGGCTGGGTGTTGAACGAGGATTTGACTGAGTTTTTCGGCGCTCTTTGCCGTACCGTTTATAGCGTTGATGCAGCTATTTATTTATCGTCTTTATCTGGCAGTCGCACTCATATTCGACATAAAACGCGGTGTACCGTGGTAAGTATGTGTTATGTTCTAACGTTCGACTGTGATTTGTTTTTCCTGCGGATTGATCCCGATAGCAAAAGTACTTCGACAGTGGAGACTACAACATGGCGATGCAGGGTCGAAACCGCCTATTGGCTCAGCCTTCACCACTCGCGCCGACGCCACAATCGCCGCAAGCTACCCCCGTAAGAACATGCTTGTTGCATTTTTTACTTCGTCGTATTATAGGCATACCGTTGTATTTGCCAGGTATCATTCAAGCGAACATTCTGCGGGAAAGTTTCACAGCTGAATCATCATTATATATATATATATATATATATATATATATATATATATATATATATATATTGATGATTCAGCTGTGAAACTTTCTCAAATAATGTTCGTTCATATATATATATATATATATATATCCTATTGCTAGATTATCGATATGTGTACCTCTTGCTCGCTAACTTTTATGATTCTAATTTTCAAAGCAATATATATATAATGTATGTGCTGCATGCTTACGTCGACTTGTGTGTTCCGATGAAACAGGTGGCACCGGCATTCCCACCTGCTCCAACTGTCGACAGCATTCACCTACAGCAGCGCAAGGCCTCGATATCACAGAGCAAACTGGCTGAGGAGGGTCCCCATCACCACTACCACTTCCACAACCCGCAACAGCACCAGTCCCAGCACCATCCTGTCCATACCGAAGAGAAGAGCGAGAACGTTTCGACTGAATCGTCAACTGCAGCAAAGCAGCTGTAGCTTCCGTTTGCTTCTATCCCCTGTGGACCCCCTGCGGTCCAGTAACAATGACCAAAACAAAAACAGCAACCAATACAACCAGAAAGAATAGTAATTATAATAGTCACAAGAGCAGAACTGGGCAACCATACTACTAACAATCAGCAACACAATACAATCTGACAAAAACATAGAATGACTACGACTGTGAAAACGACAATGTTGCCCTGCTTCTGTCCCACCAAAAGTCCTCACAGTGATTGTTTTCTGTAACTTCGCGATTTTGCCACGTTATTTCCAAACACCGTACACATATAATGACCTAAAGCGGAATTTGAAGATACAATCTTGAAGGCGACTAGTTGAATTAAAATTACACTATAGCCCTGTTTCTAATGTGTGTCTGCGGTTAGTAGACAAACTCGCTTCCCTTCTTCTGTGAAGAACGAGGCAAGTTTAAGGCCTATCAGAATTTTGCTCATACATCTAGGCGTCTACGCATCTACGTTTAGTGGATAGCTTCCTTCGTCCGTTTACCGCCGCACGCTTGCATTTGTCCGCCGAAGCTTTTAACCGTTATAGGTGGAGAATGAGTTTGTCCATACACCGAGCATTTTAAAAACCCTGGCCTTGTTTGCTCGCCTTACGGAACGTGGATTCAATGCCCTCTCTATTTCTTGGTTGTCCACGCAACGTTAGATGCACTTCGGAAAGCAACCTAAATTGATTCATTGTATCTCGTGTTCGCAAAGGTACAGGCCGAACCTTCTCCTCTTATTCGTTGACTGGGTTCGTTCATTCCTCCTCTGTTCCGATTTTCATTTAGAGGGATCACGTCCAGTATCGTATGTAGTACGTTCTTTGATTTATAGGTTGTTGCGTCTTGGCAAGCCGCTATCTTTTAGCACGTAATCTACATCTTCCAACCATCTGGCTCATAGGCTCCTCCATACAACAACCGTGAACCATGATGTGTAGCAATTGTAGAATGTATGTGTGTATGTCGAAGGTGTTCCGCTGAGGTCAGCCGTTAGCGGGAACGTATAAGAGGCCCTGTGACCTGCTGATCCGGTTTTTTACAGTACGTTTACGCTGAAAGGGGATACAATACGCCACGCCATCACAACAGCTAGACAGATAGGCACTTAGATTATATGGGAGGCGTTCAAGAACTGAAATGTCACTTGTAGGGGCGATGTATGCGCAGCAAAACAGCGTTGTTCTGGAGCGTAAACAGCTAAAGCTGGCTCGTTTCATCGGCCGGTCAGCCCATCGCGACATATAGGGCAAGAAGGGCGCTGACTGGTGAGTTACTGAGACCAAAACAGACAATGCAGGCAGTTGTTAGATGTATTAAGTGAACAGCGATTTTGCAGCAGCGGCCACAGTTAGATCGACAATTGCCTTAGATTGACAATTGTCGTCGTCTTGTTAATCGACGGTTAGAGCGTGGTGTTATGCGAACGTCACAACTTGACAAAAGTGATAATCATGTTGATGCGGACCGAGCAATGTCACACACATGTACTATCGGATAGCCAAAAAACGTGTGACCTGTGGGTACCCCGAAGGTCTGAACAAATAGCCGACATTTGGACAAAATCATACGTTTCTTGTTAATTTTCTGTATAGGGCATTAAGGTCGTGTGAATCACTAATTAAAGTGACTGTGACTATATATATATATATATATATATATGTTCAAGGAGAAGCATTTACGTCAACGATGAACAAGTGTGTAAATTTACACAAACGGCGACTGACTGATTGCCAGTTTCTCTAAGATGGCTCAGCTTCTTAGCGTCGATATTGACGAGGCTTGTTAACCACTCCGATAACATTGGCCATTTCCCATAGTAGCCTTGTGCTGGGGCAGTCAATTTCCACCTACACGCCTCCTGAGAAATGCTGGCGTAGCACAGGCTTCGTGACTTAGTTTGCAAAGCTATTTACTGTGGTTGTTACATCAACGAGATCGCTAGTTAAATGCACACAGGCATACATAGAGAATACGAGAATGTGCAGCTATGCACACATATAGCTGGGTCTTCGGTGTGATATGAATAAAAACGCAAATGTAAACAAAATGATAATCAACTATAAATCGTTGTAAACAGTATAATTGACGGAGATAAAAAAAATGCTCGTACGGAGATAACATGCTTTTCCAGTGTCTTTTTTCACACTACCTAGCAATGGTAGTCTTTATCTAGGCTAAGCTGATTATTCTACCTCAGCACGTATTATCATGTCATTGCTCATCAGAAGTTGCTCGTATGTCCTCAACATGTTACAAGTCCATACATTTTAAGGAATACAAGGAGACCGGTAGAAGGGGGTCTAAATGCTGTCCAACCTTAGCCAGATGTTTTTGTGGAAATTTAAATGAAGGTGCCAAAAGTGTTTACAAATGTTTATAGCTATATATTTAAAGCCATGCTTAACGGCGCAATGGTGCAATTTTCACGGGCGAAAAAAGATTAGTAGTGCATGACAAAAACGCGCAAACAGGGCGTGGAGGCTGCTACAGTGAGTCAAATCGACAGCAAGAAGTACAACACGTTTTTATTTCGATGCGTTTCATTGGGGAGAAGAATGTATAGTTTTGGAAAGCAAACATTTGGCTCCACTTTTGTGTAGGCTTTTTAACAAGAAATCCTTGTGACAGTGTGCAATGAGCCCGGAACCAAGTGTCTCATCTTTTTTTCATCCTTCGAACCTGCGATCGAGCACAACAGAAGTAAAAGAAGTAATGCGCACTGGCTGCCGCCCCGACTAGAAAAGCCAGACTTAGCCAAAATGCTAAGGCAGTTCAATACAAGCGCAATGTTTGCAAGAGCGACTTCTTGCAGAGTTTTCATGGAAGTTCAAGGAAAAAATGCCGCAGTTCGTCTAACGAACGGGATAACGTTGTGACTGCGTTTTGTTTAGGTTGCCGGGTAATGAACTATATAATTTTGGAAATGGCCGAAACATGGAGCAGAAGAATAAAAGTACTGAATTGCCGCTCATTCATCTTTATGGAAAATTACGATTATGCTTCTTTCCTACGTACGTTAAGTTAGACGTGGTATCAACTTTTATATGATTGTAACTATTATTGATTAGTAACAACGCCACTTTAGTCAAGAGTTTGTGACTTCTTGTCTTGTGACTAGCTCTTAATACGCTTTCGCATATACAAATTGCTTTACCAGCGCAAATTAACTTTTATCGTACAGAGTATTTTTGAATTGAGGTTAATGCATTAATGAGCAGTGTGCTCTAGAATGACGGACCTTTCGCGTCGCACACGCCGCCGTCAGTCTTCACCTTAAACATTTTGTTATCATCACATTTATCTCGCTCATTGAATGCGCTTATAATAATGTTATCTAGACAGTTATCGACTCTTCGAGCCCGGTGGCGTGGTGCATTCGCCTGCGCCTCGCGACCGGAGGTGCTACATAGGTTCGAGTCCCACCGTTGTACGTTTGTATTTATGGGGGTCCTTCTGTGACGCAATGCGAAAAGCAGTCTCGTGAACGTTAAGTCTTGGCTGAGGGTCAGCCCGAAAAAGTTTAAGAGACAGTTGTCAACTGTTCCCGACACGCCATTCGAGAGATGCAATGCAGCGATATCTTTGTAACTGCCAAACGGGCAAGACCAGACAAGTGGTGATTTTCGATTTGTACTGTACGCGACGTTTTCAGCCTCCACTGATTTATCTCACCAACCGGTGCACAGCCTGACGCAATATGCGTGAAGCAAAGTACTCGCCTCATGTATATTGTGAGACCATTTAAGCAAACCAAATTTCCCCGAGAGGGGTGTTACCATACCCTGCCAAGTCCATACGTCAACCTTGGAACAACCTTGAGGTTAAAAAGTGCCGCTACTGTTTGGACGGACAGTCTCCGGACGTCGCCTACCCCCATAAAGAGAGAAGTCATTGTGTTAGAAAAAGCCTAAAATCCAATTTATCACAGGTGTATCCCATTTCACACATTTGAGACGCTCGGTGGGCCTTGGCCGCTAACCGCAAATTTCCTAGAGGAATCCTTGCGGTCCCGGAACACTGGCAACCGTGCAGGGGAGTTCTTGAACAATGCCTCTCGATTAACTTTCAAAGAGAAAATGTTGCGGCTGTCCTGGGGCCTACGAAAGAATGGGCCTAAGTGGACGCCCTCTGCTAATGCTGAAAACGCAAGGACTAAGGACCACTGACCGCACAGAATATTTATATATATATATATATATATATATATATGATTATTTTTTATTCGCGTGATAAGTATGTGTACACATATGACCCTTCTATCTTATCAGGGGCGCATAATGCTGCAGCTAATACTTACTTATATTGCACTCCGCCGTCTTTCTAACTTATGGGGCTGAGCAACTTCCATCGGAATAGCCTCTGCGTTGTAATTTCAACCGTTCCTTTTCTGCATCCTTACCTCATCCTAACGTTTGCCCTAATTCTAAATCCTTAGTCCCTCCCAATCGCTCACATTCTCTAACCGAATGATGTACGGATATCTCTCTCTTCTCGCATACCCGACAAACCGTTGTTTCTAATTTCACAGCAGGCACCGCCGTGTCTGACCCCCCTTTATGATTTCATATTTCCGTATACTTCCCTTAGACTAACTTTATTTGTTAGTGTTGCTTGATTTTTCTGTGTGTATGCTGCTTTTAACCTACTTTTAATTTGCCCGCTGGATACAGTGGCGTGTGTCCATTGTTTAATCCTAAGTTCTGCCTGTCTTGCCACAAATTCTACTATTCGGTCCCATTTTGTTTTTTTTTTATTTACATTGCCTTTTACAGACTGTATCTTCTTAACGATTTGTTCGTTTTTGAATGCTCTATTTCAACTACTATGTTTTACCTTACTGTGTACTTTTCCTTCAATACATTTTGACGCTCCATTATTGCCTTCAAGAAACTTTCTGCTACAATTTGAACGGCGCGCCAGGGAAATTACTTCGCTCTAAATCTCCTTTAATTTCCTTCATAAACTCGAACTATTCACTAGAACAGCGTTTGCAAATGTCAGCCCTGGCATATACATTGCCTTCCAAATGTTCCTTGTAGCCACATATCTAATGAACCTCCATAATCTTTTGCACCATACCGAATTCCTTCCCCATGTCTGTTTTTTTTTTAACCCTCTTCCTATCTCAACAATATTTTGCTCAATTTGCTGCTAAAGTCGCACCTAAACATTTATATTGATTTAGATACTCTAACCCACTCCTGTAACCTTAACTTCGGCTCCAGTGGTACTTCCGAAAATACTAAAATAGGTCAGTTCAGTTTATGGTTTTCAAACATGCGTTCCTTACATATGATTAAAAAAATCTAAAGGTAACATGCCACGGATGTTTTTATACACAAGAACGCCTAGTTCAAATTTGTCAAACTATGGTATTTTAAGTAGTTTGTGAATAACATAAAGATGAGATACACGTTTGCCCCCCTTGTAATCAAAAATAGCCCTTAAAGCATTATTATGTGCAACATTGTCTTATATATAAGTGTTGTAAGAGTTGACCCAAATAGTGGCAAGCTACATGTCATATAGCAGAGAATGACAATTTATATCCAATCAAGTTTGCCTAATTGAGGCACAATCTTCTTCATGTTTGGCCAACGCAAATGGCTTCCTAAAAGAAAGCACATTCATGATATATGAACCATGATATTTTGTCTACGACGGTTGCCATCGGTTCAATATCCGAAACACCGTTACAATCGGCGGAATGCCCGCTTTTTCTTGTTCTGGGAGATTTTGGGAATGCATGATGCACATGCGCCACTAGCAGCCTGCGTGACTAGTGTGAGACTCGCGAACCCACTAAACCCGGATTCCTCCCACCCCCCCAGGCTCGGTATTTTTTTTTTTTTTTTTTTTTTTGTTCTGGGAGGTTTCGGTAATGCATGATGCACATGCGCCACTAGCAGCCTGCGTGACTAGTGTGAGACTCGCAAAACCCACTAAACCCGGATTCCTCCCCACCCCCCCAGGCTCGGTATTACTTTGGCATTACATCGAAACCGTGGGAGAGGCGTCCCTGCCGTTCTCCTTCAATCAGCTCTATCCCTTACTATCATCCGCATGTCTACCTGCGGTTGGATAGGGGGATGCCATTTTGTAATCCGTCCTGTGAGGGTGCGTCGAGACCATGAGGGCCTGGCTGCTCCCCACCCCCTCCCCCCTCCCTCGGCTCCTCGTCTCGACCACTCTCCCGAGAGACCCGCTCAAACCTCTCCCGCCTGGCCGTTTCCTTGGCTGTCTTGAGTGTCAAAACAGCGTCGAACAAGTTCGTCGCCTCCCTCCATGCCTCCGCCGAAGTCATCATATGGGAGACCACCTCCTTGATGGGTCGGCCCCTCACAGCGGTTGGTGCTGCGTCCCGTGCTTCCCTGAGAGCATCACACCGCAGAACAGTATGCTCTACGTTGTCCGTTTCTCCAGAGTCGCACAGTACGCAGATATCGCTGATGGCCTTCTTGATCCTTGACAGGTAGCTCTGGAACTGGCCGTGTCCGGTCAGAACCTGAGTCGTCCAGTAGGAAAGCTCCCCGTGTCGGCGGTCATACCATACCCTGAGGTCCGGTATCAGACTCTTGGTCCAGCTCCCTGTGGTCACACCGGGTCTTACCTGCGCCCATTCCTCATGCCAGGCCGATATGGTGGCACTCCTGGCCCTGGTGAGATCCAGACCTTCGTCTAGATACATTTTACTTCGTTCAGCCACTAGGAGGTCCCATGGCAGCATTTTGGCTAGGACCAGGAGAGCTTCGGTCGAGACTGTTCGATACGCCCGGCTTACCCTGATTGCCAGCGTTCGTTGGGTCGACCTTAGTGCCCCCCTATTTTTCGCCGTCCGCATTGCCATGTCCCCCCAGACTGGGGCTGCGTATAGCGCCGTTGATTCGGCCACCGAGGCCAGGAGCCTTCTTTTCACCTCAGCCACCCCACCGACCCTAGGCATGATACGCGCCAGGTTCAGGGAGACCCTTGGGCCTTTTCGGCCACGTACTTAACGTGTGCCGATCCGGTCAGTCCGGTGTCTAGCATGACCCCAAGGTACTTTACCTTCTTTCTGATTTCTATCGGGTGGCCCGCCATCACGAGGTTAATGCCGGTCGTCCTCTTTCTGCCTGTTAGGTACATCGCCTCCGTCTTGTCGGGTGCCAGTTTCAAGTGATGGGACTCCATCCACTCGGACACCATTGACAAGGCCTCATTGGCGGCGCTCTCCAGGGCTCTTTCGGTCCTGGCCGTTATCATGAGTGCAAGGTCATCGGCGTACGCCAACGTCTCCACCCCATACGGGAGACCTGGGATCTCGAGCACCCCGTCGTAAGCTATGTTCCAGAGCACGGGTCCTAGAATCGAGCCCTGTGGGACTCCGGCAGTAACCTCGTACTCCTGCCCCCCCTGCAACCAAGCCTCTGTCATCCAGGTAGGATGAAATCATTCGACGGAGGTAGAGGGAAAAAGCCCTTCCTCTTCATCGCCTCCACAATTACTTTCCAATTCATTGTGTTGAAGGCATTTTTGACATCCAGGAGGATCAGGAGCACGAATCCCCTTGTTTTAGGGGTCTTCATAGTCTCCTCACCCGCCCGTTTCAGAACCTTCTTTAGAGCCCCTAATGCGGATCTGCCCTTCCGGAAGCCGTACTGGGCATCTGATAGGGCGTTCTTTCCTGAATCTCGTCGTTTAGTCTCTTGACTATAACGTTCTCCAGGAGCTTACCCATGCGTCAATGAGGCATATGGGCCGGTAAGCCGAAGGCCCCGTCTTCCTCCCGGGTTTGGGGATTAGAACCAGGCTTGCCCTTTTCCACAGCCTCGGGAATCTCCCCTCTCTCAAAGCTTGTTGGCAAGGTCTTGGAAGACCTTAGGCCACCTTTGACCAGTAGCCTCGCTACCTCTGGGGGAATTCCGTCTAGGCCCGGGCGCTTTACCAGTTGCCAACCGATTCCGAGCTTGTTCGACCTCCTCCAGCGTCACCTCCGGAATGTTTTCCGGGGTGACCGAGAACTCCTCGTTTTCTCTCCGCGGCTGTGCCGGAAAAAGACCGGTTACAGTCTCCCGCAGCACATCCGGGGGGAGTTTCGGGGGAGGTCTCCGGAGTTTGGCCATAACTATTCGGTACGGCAGGCCCCATACGTCGCTCTCCACCGCGTCTATCAGCTCTTTCTCCGCTCGGGCTTTATTTTGGCGATGAGTCCTCGGAGTCTCAATCGAGCAGCCTTGTACTCCGTCAATTGGGATTCAGCTCTTGCGGTCTCTCGCTCCCCGTAAATCCCACCCGTCGTTTTCTTTGCGTTAACCAGCTGCGTGTTCTCGTGAAAATCCTATTTAGCCTAATGCAAGCCCTGCGGGCAGCTGCGATCCCTTTGTTCCACCAGTAATTAGGAGGGTGGCGGCTCCCATGGTGTTGTGAGGGAGCAGCTTTCTCGCATGCTGTAGAGAGTATGCTAATTATTTGATATTCATCCCCCACCGTGTCTCCCAGTTGTTTGCAACCCTCGTCTATTTCAGCCACTAGAATCTTGGCGTCAAGTTTCCGCATCTGCCATCTCTTACTAGGGGGCGGGGCGAGGGCCACCTCGGGGGTACTGATGGTGAAACAGATGTATCTGTGGTCACTCATGGTCTCCTCCGTCTCCCTCACCCTCCACTCTACCACCAGTGGAAAGGCCCGCCTCATTGACCATTGTTAGGTCAATGAAGGCCGTCTGGCTCCCTCTGGAAAAGGTGGGGGACCCTTCCGTCATTAAGAACCATTAGACTTTTTTCAGCCATCCACTCCTGTAAAGTTTGGGCCCGTCTAGTTGTGGTTCGGCTACCCCATGCTATGCTGGCTGCGTTAAAATCCCCGGTGATCACTACCCTCTTACCTGCATGTGCCCCCGCGCTCTGGGCAAGTTCCTCGAGAAATTCCTCGAATTCCTCCTCCTCCCTGTTGGGAGAGAAGTAGCAGCTATAGATGACCCCTACCCGGTCAATCTCCAGCCAGGAGAACCCCCTCCCCGACCCCCCGCCCTAATCGCAGGTTTCTCTCGGAACCCGTCCACCAGATTGCGGTATCCGCCTCTGCGTCAGATACCCAGTCTGCCTTCCTCCGCTTGTGATCGCTATGTTTGCTCGGAAGCAGCGAGGCCTATAGATTCTCTGCGTACTATCTCATCGAGCATGTCATGCGCCGCCCTGCAGCGGTTAAGGTTTACCTGAAGTATCTTTAACATTGGTCGGATAAAGGGCCCCTACCTACTAAGTTCCAATCACCCTTTCCGTCCTCTGCTGGGATAACGGTTTTCTTCTTATTTTTAGCCCCCTTGTCTTTATTCCCCTTTTTATTGCTCTTCTTGGTTATTTGGCTTCTACTTGGGTCTCCTTGCCATCTACCTGTCCCTTGGAGCGCCCCTTCGGCCATCCCGCCGCTGCTCGACTTGCTCCTATAGGCCGGGCAAGACATCCTATCCGCTCGGTGCCCCTCTATTCCGCAGACCAGACACTTTGGTGTCGTTGCTTTGCAATTGGCTACCAGGTGGTCAGGTTCACCACATTTGTGGCATACCCGAGGCACCTGGCTCTCTGCTTTTGCAGTCTTGGGCCTTATGGCCCGGCCTATGACACTTGTAGCAGTTGGGGAGCCTAATCCACTCCTCAGGTCTGCACCACCTCGAGCCCAGCTTAAGGGTCTTGCGGGAGCATATGGCTCTTGCCGCCGCCGGGGACGCCGTGACCAGTGCGTACCAAACTTCAGCTCTTCCGAGCCTTGGCTCGGTAGCTGTGATCTTGGCGCCGGCCGGAAGCTGCAAGGCCTTTTGCAGCTCGCTTTCGACCTGCTCCCCGTCCAAGAGTGGGTCAATCCCCCACAGGGCGATGGTCTGCCCCTGGTTAAGCTCTCGGCAGTCGGCCTGCATCTTCGCAGATTCCCGAATGGCCGCCGCCATTTTTTCTCCTGCGCCCTTTTCACTCTCCTCTATTCTAATTATAAGGTCACCTCCTTGCTTTTGACTACCCCCCCCCTAACCGTTATCCCGGCTCCTTCTTGCTGCCTGACTTGTTTCTCTAACACCCCGAAGAGTGTCGGCGAAGGTTTTTCCCTCTTCGCCCTTAACCCTGAGGGTGCTCCTTGCTCCCTGCTCCGCCGTGTGGTAGTCTCCGGTTTGGCTCCGGTCTTCCTGTTTGTCTCGAACAAACCTCTAGGAGGCCACTGCCGTCGCGGTCTTACGGCAGCAGATTTCCAGAGCCTTGAGAAGCGTCTGTGTACGGCGCTCCCTTGTGACGTGCAGCAACGGGGGTTTCTCCCCGCCAGCCAGCCCCAGCGCTTTTCCCACGACAGCTTGGAGCACCCCCAGGGTCGTGGTCCCTAGTTCTTCTTCCGGGTTTATCACTCCCACTACCAAGTACCGTTGAGAGGCCGCTTGGTTTCCTGAACCCTCTAAAGAATTCGACGGCGTCGCTATTTTTAAGAACAGCAGCCGTCCCTGCGCTCATGTCAGCCACCGCTGCTAGCGTGGGAAACTGTGCCGCCAGCCCCTCTATTAAAACCCTTATCCGAATCTGACCCTTTAGTGATAACCGCTACCCTAACCTCCTCTGAGTGGTGAGGGCGTCAGTGGTGACCTTTAAGTGTTTAATCACCCTCTCAGGCCAGTGTCCCTTGACGGCTCTCACCAGCTCTTCCGGAGTGCTTGCCCTTTCTATACTATTTCTATCTCCGTGGCCTCTGTTTCTAGGTCCAGCTCCTTGGCCCTATCTTTATCTAGCTCCCCGTGACAACGTGCGCATAGGAGTTCGAGGCCTTTTACCACCGCTCGCTTATCTTGTCTCGTTGGATGTCTTCCCTATTCTCCTGTACCCCGTTTTCTCTTAGACCCTCGAGCTCTACCCTCAGTCTGCACTCGTTTGTTCGTAGAGTTTCGACTTCCCCTCTAAGCTGTTCTAATCTCTTCCTCATCAGCTGACCTAACTTCTCGGTAGGCCTTCCCTCTGTCCTCCAAGACCTTTTCTAGACGTCCAGGGTCCTGGGGAGCTTTTGAGACAGCTCCTTGAGCTCGATCTTCGTGTTACTACTGGCCTTACACAGATTAGGCGTTTTGCCCCCGATTGTGTTGCCGCATCACTTGAAGGACCTCTTGGAGCTGCTTTTCTCTCACAGCCTCCCATCCCTGGCACACTTGGCGGCTTCTCCCCTTTTTGGAGATTCAATAGCCACCCTCTTCCTATTCCCTTCGACGCCCTGCGTCTCCGTTCTGTCCTCCTCGTCCATCCCCTTACTGTTTAATCTAAATAATTAGTATATCTCTATATAATATATCATACATATAACATACCGTAATATATCATATATACAATATTCTTACCATATAATATACTATACTATAGCATACCATACAATATATATTAATGTATCCTATTACACACACACACCCATAAATGCATACGCAGATATGCGCATATATATATATGTGCATACACATACCACATATATATGTGGTCTCCCGGACTGATACCCTCCCAGCTGTTTTCCTGGCTGGTGATTCTTCTTTACCCGTTGTTGAGCAGTAAATAATCACCTCTTTCCCCGTCGCGCCTCTTGGGCCGGCTTGCTTCCCTCTACGGCCGATTTCTCTCCACCCCTCGCCGCTTTCCCTCTCCATCCCCTCGCCTCCTACTCTTTCCACTCCTTACTGACCAACTCTCACCGAGAAACCAATATGGCGGCCCCCAGTGGCCGGAAACCGAGACTGGCGGCCCCAAGTGTATCAGCCTAGTGATCGAGAAGTAGAAATATGAAAAATTCCTACTTGGTCCGTCTGTCCTCAACAAACGCGGCCCCAACTAGTATCTGGAAGGAAGGGCTACTAAGTACAGTACCTTTGGAGGCGAGAGTGTACCGTTCACCGACCAGGTGGTTCTCTTTTCGTCGTCGTTGGGATCGCCGATACTGAGTGTGAACCAATTTTTCTCGAAAAGTGAGCAATAAAACTCGAAAAACCACCAGAACACAACAAAAACTCTGTTGCAGGCCTCCACGCACCACGCTACAGGTCCGGCACCGGGCACCCCGGAGTAACCGCGAGTTTCTCCGGTATGTACCACAGAGCTCGGCTAGACACGTCCGCACAGTTAGACTGCCAGACAGAGGCTCGGTATTACTTTGGCATTACAATGCCCGCTTTGGAATGCCCGCTACGGAAGTTAAATTAATACAACCTTTATTTTAGATGCAGAGACGGTCGTGGAGGAGGATGGCTTCATTTGCAAGGAGTGACTATACTGCACGAGAACGCAATAAAATCAAATTTAAAATCTCAGACGATCTGCTCTGTGAGAGTCTGTTTCTGGAATAAGGGGTGGCGCTGAACGGGACACCACTATTGAACGTGGGTTTACAGGCACCAAAGGAAAACTCAGCGCACTTTGTTACCTTGTTGGAGACTCTCTTGTCGGTAGAATCGGTTATAAATCCACAATACTCGGTGACGCGCATCTCAATACGATGCCGGTCTGCCGAGCACTGGTGTAAGTTGAAACTCTAGAACATGTGCTATAAAGGAGTTGTCAATGTGCCAACCACAATACGTAAAGGAACCGAAT
>QVRM01000918.1:0-72115 GCA_003439945.1 Dermanyssus gallinae
TGCCGGAGTGGATTTAAATTAGCCATGACATGAAAGAACCGTACAGGGCAATAGCCTTACGGAAAATCTAAAAAATATAGATATATTTATATATATTGCTGTAACTCTGCATAGTTATGTTGCGACTGTAGGACTTCAAATTAACAAGACAAAAACCGAGACTATGAAGTTCAGAAGAGGTGGGAGGCTGGCAGGTAGCGACTCATTCCGCCTTGACGGACAAAGCTTGAAAATAGTAAACTCCTTTACGTACCTCGGCCTCACATTAACAACGACGGGTAAGTCATTGTCAGCGCATATCGAGGAACGAGCTCGGAAGGCGATCGTGGCCGCAGCTATGATCGGATCCCACAGAAACTTACAGTTGCTACGGCCGTGAGCTTCTTCGACCTCAAGATCGTACCGACAGCCAACTATAGAATCCAGATCGTCTGGGAGAAACTTACCGTGCATGACTGACAACCTTGGATAGAGTGAAACCTGCATTTCTGAAAATGGTGCTCGGATGCACACGACATCGAGAAAACGATTGGTCTACTTGTTGACCGATACGCCATCGTTGTAGAAGACATACGCGAAAAAATTAATCTCCCAGTAATCCCAGCTACTGTACCTTCGTCAAAAACAGAGATTGAAGCGACTGAAGATTGACCCACAGTTCATCACAACACCAGCGATGACTGACTCGAACTGGAGGAGGACAAACAGAACGAATCGTCATGAGGTCAAGCCGAAGACATTCGAGACTAAGGTTGCTTAACCAATACCCTGTCTTTGTTACCGTCCTATTCTACTTCATGCTCGTATCTTATTGCATGTTCGAATCGTTTGGGCACACTTGTCCAGGTATCGTCTGAACTTACCCAGGGTACGCGTTGGCGTTTGCTACAACAGCAGGGCTACAGCGGTATCATAAAGCGCAGCTTAAAATTTAAAATGTTCTGATTGAAAATGCCCAGAATATACATATATTATGTTGGTGCGTTACTATATATATATAAATTCACATTAGGCGTAACAGTTGTTCGGGACTGGCGAGATGGAGATCAGCAGGTTGGCTCCATTACTGCTATAAAGACTCCAAGGACTACTACTACGAAAACCGTTTGTTGTTGTTGTTTGCTGTTGTCGTTCATATTGGCGTTGTGATGGCTGTTGTTGAGGCCGCGTTTTTCGGTCACGTCCGTTGCTCCTCATTGTAGATCCGACCAGCTCAGCCGCTTTTCGCTAGTCCGCGCCCGTCGCAACACACGCACCCCAATACAAGAACATCGGCAGACAAATGTTTTTTCCCTCCGCTCTCTCTTTGCTCCCTCTCTATATCTCTCTCTCTCGCTCTCTGCACCCCCAACTTCGAGACTCCGCCAGACCAGCCCTCAACGGCAGCAGACAGTCTTGCCGGTCATCGTCGGCGGTGACCCGACCTAAATAAATCAAATTGCTGGTCTTGGTATCTATCGTCTTGCGCGCCACGGCCCAGTCCACTTGACGACTCTCGCGCGGCCTAATGGCGAGAATTGTGGCGATGATGACCTCGAGAACTGGGGGGGGGGAGGGGGACTAGATACCAGTATCCCTTCCCCCTCTCTCAATTTATATATATTTCCTGTAGTCACTGTCTCTTTTTCTCTCTCTTGTTATATCTGTATGCCTATCTTAAACCCGTCCTCTCGCGCGCGTTTCTTCGCTCAAATGCTTTCCTCGCTAGCTGCTCCTAGTCAAGCTCCTTCTCGATTCGGCGTAGTTCGCCGCAGACAATTGAATCTGCCTTCGTCCGCCTATCTAGTGGCCTAGCAGACTTCTTCTGTCAGTCAGGGGCAAAAACCCCGACCCTCAGGGCAGCACCACTGCGGCTGCCGAGGCTGAGGCAAACGACGCCAACAACGAGACAAGGTCACAAAACAGCAACTGTGAGGGAAATCTGCAAGAATATTTCGTCGCCTCCCTATCTCCCCCTTCGTAGCGAGGCGATCGTCACGTGTGGCGAAGCAACTCGTCACGCTAGACGATATTGTTGTTGTTGTTGTCGTCCACAATATTGTGTTGCTGTTGTGTTAATGTTGTTCGCTGTTTTTGTTGTTACTGTTTTGTTCTCTTGTCGCTGTTGTGTTGTTGCCATTATTGCTGTTACAGTTTCTGTTGGTCAAGTAGATCTGCCGTGCTGTTCAGGAATTCTTGGACTCCAAAGCCGTTCTAGAAATGGATTGGCGTTCGAAGGAGATACCACTGAAATTAAGTCTTGCAGAGTGGTGATCGAACCAAGAATGTGGAACTGGTCTAGATCTGTTGTATGCCGGAGAGACGCCGAGATTCCTAAAACTCTGGCTGAGTAAGGAAAAGTAGCTAGGTTCCAATTTACGTCATCAAATTCAAATTTAACACCCGCTTCAGGCACTGTTCTAACTTTCGTCAAAGTTCGTAGAATGTTCTTTTGGGCAGACGCGTCCACGCAGCGAATTGGTTAGTCTGGCGTCGAGAGGCTAGTTCGCATCAAGTGTAGTGTGGGTTGCACAGCCAGCGATTCCAACCTAGAACACGAGAGGTTCAATGGCACGCATTTCTGCACGCATCTTTGCAGAGATCATTGCGAGGGGAGCCCTACAAAGCTTATGTTTCCATTGGTGCATAGCTGAATATCAAAAAGCAGGCCCTGCGACCGGAGCAAGCAATATTTGTAAAAGGCGGAGCGGATGACAAAACGTACAGATACTCTCTATTAAGTTGCATTTCTGTAAGTATTAAGTAAGCATTAAGTTGCAATCCTGACGTGACAACGAAATCGATCACTTTTTGCACATCGACACGAACGGAACCAAGACTATTCCTATTCGTTGCCATCTACGAGCTACTGCTTAAATTGTGGCCCAAAAGCAGAAAGTAAATAGCACATCGCAAGGCAGAGAGCGGGCCGCAAGGGTCTCCTTGCTGTACCCCGCATTTGAAGAGTACGATTTTCTCTCCCAAAAGAGAAAGCTTCGGCACATATCGCCGACTGAAAGGCACATAAGTGGAAATTTACATCTATAGCTAGTTATAAACCTGAGTGCCTAATATGTCAAAAGGCGTTTACCTCAATGAGCTTACTGAGACACATGAATTTATGCATCCAGAATCGAAATCCTACAGGCAGCCTGCAACAGAACCTTTATTTTAAATACCTAAAGATGATACGTATAATACCTAGAACAGCAAGCAAGATTGTGCTGACATGTCTTTAGGAGTCTCAAATGACGTAGTGACTTAAAGTGATAATTTGGCATGATTGTCTCTGCTATCGTTTGGTTCTGTTAAACTTCGCTTTCCACCTCGCTTCTTCGCGTGTGACCACTTCTAAGCGCTGTTGTCTCGCGTGTGACTGACCTATACAGAGGCCTACAGAAACCCTAGGAACTGCTGCTGATGGACCACGTCATACTTTCACAGTCGAACCTGCAGCAGGACGACCCATTAAATCCTCCACAGTTTTGCCTTGCCATTGTAGAAGCTGATAGACTTTCTCGAGTTTCCGCTTAATGTATGGTACTTGGATGATGGCGTGTTAGCTGGTGACCCTGTAACGGTCGCTCATGATATTTAGAAAGTACTGGATTTTGCAACGAAGAGCAGGTTATGCCTCAACCCACAAAAATGGGAACTCTTTGTGTCGGGATTACTAATATCCGACTCTTTAGGTCAGACTAGTAACCGACTTTCTTTCAGACTGTATCAGGTCAATAAGATCAACCTCACCTTATTGGAAGTGCCACTTCTTGATGACGAGACAAACGCTTATACATCTGATTAGCTGGAAAAGTTAAATTTGTCTTCAAGTCGCTTGGGTCTCTTGGGGTGCACACAGGGGAGTGTTCCTTTGAAGATTTTGCTTCTCGGATCTCAGAAGGAATAAGCAACACCCGTTAACCACACCTGCGTTGTGACATTAGCTTAACGGAAAATATACGTATTTTGAAACAATTGAATGCCCACACGTTGAAGTCCCTGCATTCCTTACTTACATATGTTTACTAGAAGCGGCTTGCAGGCAAGCGCTTTGCCTGTGGCAACAGGAGGTCGTCACGAATGCTAGATTCCCAGCTGACGAACGATTACGTTCTGTACTAGAGCATTTCCAAGGAATGTCGCTTAGTACGCACCGGAGCCGTTGGAGGTTATCCGACTAGCCAAAATTCTTAATTCAGCTGAAGACGAGGGTAGACAAAGCACGCCTTCGAGCAGTCTCATCTAGTGGTGCTGGTGCATGGCTCAATTCTCTACCAAGTGCTCTCGTTGTGACCTTCGTAGAGGACTTTGCGATCAGGAGCTGGCGTTGGTTCTCTGCCTTGGGGTCCTACTAGTCCAGGAACAAGAGTGCAGCTATGGCAAGAAGATCTCGTCACAATGGCACCATAGCTATCCTGTATCCGCAGCTTAGGCCGCTAGGACGAGACACGCTGCTCTGAATGATACCCCTGGCCCGTGCTCTGAGGTCTTCTGGCTAATCTTGTATTCTCAAGCCTGCAAATTTTCATACGACTCCCGTCGACCTGACGGAATGACTCAAAACAGAATTTGGGAGTGAGAGGACGCTCGTCTGGAACGCTACCTTGTCAGTCACGGCGCGGCCCAGATTGGTTATGTTGTTTCGCAGGCCGAAAAAAATGAGTGTCGAAAGTATGCATTTTATCTATGGAATTTCGAGCTTTTTGCTTTTTAAGACCTTAGGGGCCAGAAAAAGATGCCGAGGGAAGTTATTGCAAACGTATGCAAGTTCTCAGATTAGCCACGGGAAACCCCTGCGCTGGTGATTTTTTTTCAAAAGCTCTTATTGGATACACAACGCGGTAATACCATGCGGTGCTTGGCACTTTGTCCAGGTGGTCGGCACCAGGTCTGGAAATAGGGCTGATGTAGTTTGTTGTCGCGTTCACTGGGTGGCATTTGATACACCCAGTTGGGAATTAAATAAATAACACCTAACAGTATATATTCATGACTGGAGAGTCTGTTGTGACAGCGTCAAGATTTACATCCCTTCTCAGAGAATTAAAGGCATTTAAAGTTTAGTTTTATAAATATGTTCTGTCAAAACCACGTGAGTACTAACAAAGACACTCGTTAGGAGTTAAATAAATAAACGCTAATAGCATATAGTCATGACTGGAAAGTCTGTTGTGACAGCGTCAAGATTTACATCCCCTTCTCAGAGAATTAAAGGCATTTTAAAGTCAGTTTATAAATATATTATTCAAAACAACGTGAGTACTAACAAAGACACTCGTTAGGAGTTAAATAAATAAACGCTAATAGCATTATATTCATGACTGGAAAGTCTGTTGTGACAGCGTCAAGATTTACATTCCCTTTTTCAGATAATTAAAAGCAATTTTAAAGTTCAGTTTTATAAATATATTATTCAATACCACGTGAGTGCTAACAAAGACACTCGTAGCGTGCACAGCAGACCCCCTAGCTCCCCAACGTAATGAATGAGAGCAATTTTGTGGACAACCGACTCGATGTATTGTGGAATCACACCTTGCACGTTAGCGGCCGCAGGATATTCCCGCTGCCAGTGGAGCTGCTTCTTAAAAGCTATGAGGTTGGCTGTATAGAAATAACTAAGGGTGAACCCCGGTAAACGGCGTTCACAACGAGTGCAGAAGTTCGTCAGCGCAACGAGACGAGAGCAGATCTGATCTTTCCCAATAGATATTTTAAGTGATTGAGCTTGGGGCCGCTGGGGTTCTTTTTCGTCCCCAACAGGCCACAAGGATATCCTTAATTTTTTTTTATTTCTAGAGCTTGAGGCCGTCAGGGCTTTCACTCGAGCTGTTTGGAAACTTCTGAATTACTGCTCAGACTTCGCTTGAAGTAATGTTGATTTCATGCCTGAGGAAAACGTCTTGGGACGGTGGATATACCATCGTTTCTGCTTCGCCTTCTGGCATACCCGGCTGTTTTAAGGCATGCGATTGCGTGTTGGAGTCTTCGAGAGCCATCGAATCCGTCGACATTAGAATGCGGGCTGCTGCAGAAAGCTCCCCTAGTTTATGCTTACCTGTGCCCCCTGAGCTTGTGATCTATTATATATCGTTTCTTTAAATCTTCGGCGACGCGCAGTGGTTGGCATTGATGGCGGTGTCGAGTAGGGCACGACTGAACCGGGGGACTCGACTAAGGTTTCGGAAACAGGAGAACATATAGACTTTCCCTTTGCCTTCTGCCAGGGGTTTATGAGGACAGTAGTCGCAAAATAAGTTGCTCAGCAAGTCGACTGATCGTGTTGGTCAGTTCCGGTCGCGACTGGGCGTCACACCACGCGAAACGATTGAAAGCATTCTGAGGTTTTGGCGGAAAACAGACAGATGTTGAATAGCGCGAGTGAGACACTTATTGGCGAGATCGACGCCGGAGCTCGTTATGTCGACGTCGGGATTACTGGCCTCGACGGTGTTGTTTTGCGTCACACAGTGTTGTCCCTCCGACAGATGTCTAGTTGTTTAGTCATCATTAGCATCTAAAGAAGGCGACTTCATGGGCCGAACATGTTTAGATATCTAGGGTTTCCCCCAACAGTCATTGTGGAAGCATGACCGCTGACTCTCAGCCGTATGGTTTCTCATCTATTCAATCAATGAGCATCGCTCAAGAACATTCGACCATCAACAGGGATCGAACCGCCGACAGCCCGGTAGATGGCAACAATGACTTGCGCCTCACTAGTCCCCTAGACCACGCCGCCACTGTTTTTTAATTCTAGCTAGTGTTCGTCAAAGGTGAAAGTGGCTGGAGTGCGTGGAACAACGGCGTCTACTCCACCAAGCTCAACTCGAGGACTTAGCGGAAGGCCAGTTCGAGCCGTTCGAGCGAAAATCATCCGAAGACGCTTCAGAGACGCCACCACTCTCTGAATGGCCAATCGGATTTGTGTGATTGTGGCGTCTATCAGGGTTATTCGGATTGTTTCTGTGATATATTTTGTCACCAATCAATTGTCAACGTTGTTAGTTTGAGGTACGTCACTGGTGATCTGCTTTTGTTATTTAATCAACGTGGCAGTAGGGGGCTGAGCCCCAGGTGTCGCCAGGGTTAGCCGTTCTGAACAACAGCAGAGAAAAACCCCAATTCGAGAGGAATGACGGCTGAATGTCTTGACTCGCGTGGTGTTTCTGTTCGATTCGTATTGCCGACTTATTTAGCTGGTCTCTACAGCTAGTTGATGCGGACAGCTGCCCGTAAGTGGCCTCATGGTTTGATTTATATAAGCAACAAATATGCCGCTTGTTTGCAGTCTTTTCGATATGGGTTGAAGTCACAGAGGCAACAACGAAGTGGCCACCCAGCGGCAATCCGGCGTAGTATGGTCCAACCTATAATAAGTCTAGACGAACTTCCGTTGAAAAGTCGATATCTTAGGTTAGGATCACTTAGTCAGTAGCCTTAACTATGCCAGTTCGGACGTTTTTCACTCTGACTCGAAAAGTCTCCGTGACATCAAGGCGTTACTAGTTGTATCGATGAGTGTCGGATCGTACACCGCAGCTTTTCCCTTTACGATTGATCTTTAACCGCTCACTCTGGACTGAACCTTTTGACTGGTATCTCTTCGAATGAGGTTAAACTCAGCAACGTTTAAACAAGGTTTCTTAATTTTTCTTTTAGATGGCCAGCACGTCCGGCGCGAACAGCGTTAAAAATTTTACTTCAGCAAATTTTTAGTAGCAGTAAAATAATTTTTATTGTTTTAACTATGGTGCTGTCTCCTTTCTCAAAACCTTCTTCTTCTTCGTACGCCTCTCCGAAGACACCAGTTGGCCGCACTGTGAGTCCGCTCTCTGAGGCTTTCCTTACAGTGCTCTGATCACTGGCACCAGAAAATTCCGCTAAAGTTTTGTTCGCACTGCGCAGAGAATTCGGCTGAAGTTGTTTGCACTGCACAGAGGATTCGGCTGAAGTTGTTTGCACTGTACAGAGAATTCGGCTGAAGTTGTTTGTACTGCGTCGTCGCCTTCTCCCGCCGCTCTCGCCTTCGGCGGCTTCACCCGTTGCGGCGGGCTGGTGGCCTGCCGTTTGATAGCCCCCACCGCTGTCGCAGCGGTTTCAATTGCCGCGCCATCTTCTCCACCAGCTGTCCGTGCGGCTGCTTTCTCCTAACTCGTTTCCACTTGTTGGCACTTCTGCAGCTACCTCGTCTTCTTGACCGGCTGCGACATTTCGAACGCCAACCGGCGATTCCAAGTCTGCAATAGGAGGCGGATCATTGTTGCCGCTCGCCACGTCTGACAGCGACATTGCTGCTGCTGCTGCTGCTGCTGTTGTTGTTGTCGTCGTCGTCGTCGGTCGTCGTCGTCGTCGACGAACCAGGTTGATTATCCTGCCGTGATGTTTGTACAGGCTTTAGGAAACGTAACCGCTCCCACCTCGAAGTCACTCCACCACACATGTGTTCACTGGATATTGAGGTTATCGCACGACAAAAACTGCACTGGGCGAGTTTAGAAAGTTTAGGCTCTGTGAATTATCATAGAACTCGATGAAAGCCGAATGCACTGCTCGAGTGTCAACATTCGAAATAAAGAAGGCTGAATTGTTTCGCTGGCTGTGTAGCTTGTGACACCATCTTTTTGGAGCCCAGGTTTGCTCGCATTGATTCCGCCCGAATTCGGCCAAAAACAATCAAGTATCATGCAGCAATAACGCTTGCTATTCACCGTGTAGTGAAAAACAAATAATTATTCCTTCTAAAAGGCTTGTTCAGAAAAATCGAATTGTCTTCACAAAAATGGCGGTACGCTTTCATGCATCATCTTGAAAGCCCAAGTAGTGAAATTGAGCTGCCCCTAATTATCCGTATGCTTGAGCTTTTGCGTCAGCTGATTTTTTTTTCATATAAACATCGCTAGATTCGACCTCGAAATGTACCAGGTTGAGGTGTGCACAAGACCCAGTTGTCAGGCACCTCGCTAAACCGTCCGCTTTCCGGATATTGTCCCATACTATCGGCCCATCGCGACGATATTTTCAGCCAAACTGGCGCTCTGCGGTATACCCCACGCCGTGGCTATTACTACTCAAGTAGTAAACCTGTCCTGAAAAACATTTGCACAAACTCACGGATGGTGTTCTTACACGGCCATCTCATAAGTTCGACCGTCAACTGCACAAAGAGCTCGCCAGCATGCCCATACAGAGTTTCCATTCGCATGATAAATTTTCAATCACAATCTCTTCGCGTTTTTTTGCGCTGAAAAATGCTCTATCTTGGATCTGGCCCTTCCTTTGTCTGTTACGAAGAAAGTAGATTGCGAAGAGGGCGCTCCGGTCTGGCAAAGAAAATCTAGCCCAGGCACGGGCTGGATTTTCAAAACTAGTGCGCTGTAGGTGTTCTTTTGACACGACGACGTATATTCGTCCGTGCCTCTCCGACTCCTACTTACAATAAAATAAATGTATTGCTTTACGCCAGCTAAGCGAGTAGTGAAGTTGCTAGCGCACTTCTTTGAAAAAAAACGGTGGGAGCGGCAGCAGCAGGCACAATAACAAACGCGTTGTTAGCAGCAACAGGAAACAACAACAATAACCAAGCAACCAGCACATCAACAGAAAACGACTTTTACTGTAACAGGAGGCGGAATGTAGCTGCTAGTTTTACGCAGGCCAATGACGATAATATACACGTGTCACATGTGGGTTGTAATGTGTGTGTAGTATCAGGATTTGTGCTTGCCAATGACTTTATTTGTTATTAATTGCTAGGCCAACGGGGCTGTCGTATGACTATATATATATATATATATATATATATATAGTCATTGGCATACATTGTAGTATTATGCAACAGCTGTTTGAAGTTCCTGTTGACCTGAGACAACGAGTCCGATGTTGAAGCTGGCAGCCGTTGTCGATGTCGGCGGCAAACATCCGCCCGCGATTTTGATCACAGAGCCTTATCGCGGCAGCGCAAAGCGACGTGAAGGCTTCGTAACACTCATCCGCCTCAGCGCGAGGCGAACGCACTTCGCCCGGCATCGCGCTGAGCTGACAGCTTGGATTGAAGTTAAATCAGCGATTTATATTATTACGGCCCCTTAGAGTCGTGTTCGCGCCGAATGGAAGGTCAATGGACAAATCGAAAAGCATAGAGAGAGAGAGATAGGTGGTAGAGAGTAGGAGAGAGAGAAAGAGTGGGAGAGAGAGAAAAGGAGTTAGAGAGAGAGAGGTAGAGAGAGAAAGAGAGGGAGAGGCACGTGCCCTATATAATCAGCCTGGCCGGCGACGCTCGGCTTTCGCCGAACAGGAAGCTCACTGAAATCCTCTCCGCGAGGCTAGGTGAAATAAGTCCTTTGTGAAGCCCTTTGAGACGCGGCGCCCTCTTGGGTCGAGTTATCCTGTCGATAACACGACGCTGTTTGGTCTCGGCGTTTGTACTCTGTACTCGTAGAGCCCTCGTCGCGGAAGGAAGAGGGTCTGTCACCGTACGCGACAAAATGACGTCTTCGCACAAGCAGTGTGAAGCGGGATCGTCGCACACATCCATGTCGAACTTTTTGCAGGCAAATCTTTTTGTCAGATCAAAATTGATATACATATATAAATATATACATGTGTGATTTCTTCTGAGCGGAGCTCGGCTTACTATCTGCATTACAGCCACTTCTTCACATTGTGAGTCCCACCCAATTTGTCGTAGAAAAAAGCTCTAGTATTTCTTGCAAATACTTCGAGTTTTGTCTGACAATGGGTGGCTGTTTTTTTAATATATAAAGATACATTTATATATATATATATATATATATATATATATATATATATATATATAAGCGAACTATTTCACTTGCGCATATGCTTTTGACTACATTAAATCGAATTGCTGCTGACTAAGTTACGACAGGTGTACGACCCAACAGGTAAAATATTTAAAGTATGCCGACGATCTTAAAGTGTATTGCTTGCTAGCAGCAATGCGGTTTCTTTCTGAGACTCCTATAGTGAGCTGTTCATGGTTTCGCTAACCAATATAAGGATAACGGAATTTCGACGCATAAAAACGCTGTTCGTAAACATAGCGAAGCACAGAAATCACTACCTGCATAACAAATGCGTACTCATCTGCGGAGTGTACAGTAACAATAATAATATTCTAATTTATCGTAATTTGTATCCTAATCATTATTAGGAATTCCAAATAATGTAGCGTATAGGTGAATATTTTAATTTTTGTTTTATCAATAATCTAAACTTACATACTACTCAACTGTGCGGAAGCTTTGTCCACGAAGAAGTAAGCAATAATATTCGTGTTTAAAGCTGATGCTGCGGCAAAGACGTGAAAATGAACAAATCCTGTCAGAAATCCTTCTCAGGAGATCACTTTTATCTTCTACAGTCGGTATGTAAAAGCTTTTAGAGTCATATGCCATGCAAACTTTGTAAATCAACTGCATGACAGCTTTGCAGTGGGGAAACGGTTCAAGCTAAGTCGCTCGAACGGTAATTTTAAATATCAACATGCTTCCTAGAGTTCCTGACAAATGCTCGTGAACATTTAGGGACAACCCATTAGGGACAAACATTTAGAAACATGAAAAAATGGTTTAAGCAAACACCCGCATTTTATGCAGAATTTGAATGGTGTTATGCAAGTTTTTTTTATTTACGGTCGGTTGGCGAAATTTACACTTCTGGAATTTTGTGCGTGTGTTAGCATAATCACAGCTTGGTTTTAAAATTACAGGAGAGCTACAAAATTTTTTCTCAGCTTAAATGATTTCGTTGGCTCTTATAATTCCTTCAAAAGTCACTAAGACCTAAATCCAGTTGTCGGCCTTATTTATAATAACTGCAATTTGTGCATTTGGCGTTCCCTCTCTAGTTGTGCGTAGATTGCCTCTAAGCTCTACATTGAAATACGGTATACTAAGGCGTATCTTCGGTGACATCATAGTTATTCCAGAGTGGGCTTGAAGTTTCCCTATTCTGTAAAAGTAACTTGTACATCACTTTCGTTGTGTACAATTAGAGTTATCTTCTTGGTCTTTGGAACCATTTCTGGATAATAGGGATCAGGCCTCTCACACGAGCCTCGTGTGACCCGTTCTCAATGGGGTCCGATTCAAACTGCCATCTCCAGAGAGTTTCCTTTCTCTCTAGATCTTTTGTTGTAGTAACATATGCCCGCAATCTCCTGTGTTCATCTGCATTTAGATCGCACGGGATGGCACTTGCTACAACTAGTGCAGCAAAGGTGCTGACTGTGCGTTCCGAGCCCACGTACAGACACTGCTTTCGGCCGATGAGAAGAATAGCCTCGCTTCCAATCGGGGCCAATTCCAGTCCTGCTGATTTCATCCGCTACGCCGAATGTTGTCCCGTTATTTCGTATTTTCAAGTAGTCCAATGTAATGCGACAGGGGTGTAGTAGAATTTTCTTTCGGCGTTTTTTTTAGTATTTTTAGTAGTCTATTTTAAGCCATGCTGCTGAATGCATTGTTGATTTTTAGAAGCACCGCTAAAACGGCTTTCTTGTTTGCGAGGTCGAGTTAAAAATGTGCCCGGCCTCTGCGACGATTCGTTAAGCCAATTTGGTTTGAGTTTGGAATAACGACGATAGCCCGCATTCCTACACCTAGGCACGCAGTCGCGTTTCCACTATAAGCTCGATATCTTTTACCCAGGGTGCCTAGAGGTCCAGTTATAGTGCTTAACAGAAAAATATGGTTATAGGCGTTCCTATCTTCTAGTATTTTCCAGACATCCGGAAATATGCTCGTGTGATTGATCAAAAACAGGTGCTTTGTAAACAGCGTCTTAATTGCTCTTTTCTAATCGAGCTTTCCGAAACTCAGCTTTTTTTTTAATTACCTTTAGGTGTTTTAGTGGCTTCCTGACCGCTTGTAATTTGATTTAATGCTGCATGGATTTTTTTCCTTTGTTATCCAGCGTAATTTCCTGTAAATAACGAGAAAAACGTCTGCTCAGAACGCGAAGTTTTACCGCACGTCTTTCAGCGATTTTAACAAGCAGAGCGTACGCAGCCTTGCTTCGCGTGCAATATAATTATATGACTTTATTTTCATTCATCACTAATTAGAGTAGATTTGGCGGCGGCCGACTCTCCACGTGCTTGCGAGCGGTTTAAGCGTGTTTTCTTGCCCAGCCACTGAGATGATTATCCGAAACATATTTTTGGTGTATTTTAATTAAAATAAATAAGAAAAAACGAGTGAAGCCATCTTAATCAGTTTGAGAAACAACTGGCGGTGTGACTGTTTACTTCATATCTGGCAGGATTCGCCATAGACACAGTATGGGCGGCAGCACGCCCTTCGTTTGTCTTGCCGTTTCAAGTCTGCATTTTTCTGGCTTCGTCCATCTTCTTTCTCAAGAGTGAGCATGCTGCCGAGGTGGCCGCGTGATCTCTCTGACGACAGTTTTAACATGAACGCTGCCCTGACATTGCCTTGCCATGTGTGTGACATCGCTTTGTGGTCAGTGCGTTAAAAAGTGCGTTGTGGCCAGCCCTTTGACCACAATAATACATCAGGGAACTCTTACCCATTCTGTCAAAGGTCCTGGCTGTAAGACGGAAAACACATTTCACCCGTAGTTTCTACATGGCTAGTCGGCTGCGGACGTCGTAATGCGGACAAGCGCAGAGCATCCACCCGTGGCCATTTGTTTTGATTATTCCACCGTAAACGGAGCAATGATCACTGGACTTGTGTTTGACACTGTATCAACATTTTAATTGGTTTTTATACCTTCAAACAAGTTCTTAGTTACCAAATGTTTTTTTTCCTGTGGGGTCTACCGATGCTTTTACCTCTACGTCAAACAAAATCTACCTAATAAAGCTTCAATACACTTATCTAGCCCGGGTGTTAATATGATAAAATATAAAATAAACCTTCAACAAGGAGTACTATCCTGTCTGCGCTTCCTTCTATCGCTTGTTCAACTTGCGTGCAAGGCATTTCAATTCTTAAGTCTTTTATATTCGCCCTGGCCAGTCATATAGTACGAGATTGCCTTAAATGCGTGCAGATCGCTCGAGCTGTCCCGTTGTTGTTTGAATTTTGTCAGGGTCATATTGACCAAATATCGGTCACTAAAGATCATTTAATGTACGAGGTCTTCTTTGAAAGACGTATTACCATCAGTTATTTACGAGTCGTTTGTTCGTATTTCCCCGTTTCGTTAATTTGACGCAAAATTACGTAGGCGGTCTTCTGTTCTGCATCATTCATTAGGCCATTAAACTATGAGATCATGTTTCTCTAGATTACTGCATCTACTGTATCGTAATTCCGGTTCTTAAGGCTTTTCCTTTTAGGCTCTGCCAACCTGAAGGCACAACCGACTCGGTCTTGCGGCACATGACAAGCCATGATGGGCCATCCAAGTCAGTCTTGCGCGTCGTTTCGTAATTTAAACGAGTCCTAATTCACGGACAGTGTAGCGCATGTACCCAAGCTGCACTAGCTGTGACTACTCACAAGTTGAGCGGTCAGTCTAAGATTTGGAATGTCCTCCAAAATGTGTAAGTTAAGAACAATATGTGGCTGTATACGCTCCGACGATGTGGACAAGATGCAAGCTCTGAGTAAGTGTGTCAAACTACTAGCTAAAAAAGCAGGATTTAAAGGGAAACACTAAGCATTGAGCCCGCAATTTGGAGCAGCCTTCATGTGGCGGAGTTCAGTTTGTCTTTTCAGACATGTAATGTTTTTGTAATGTCGTCCGGCAACCAAGGAATACCCAGAAGCTCTAGGTCTATCCTGTTCATGTAGGTAATCTGCTAGAAAGTAGGCCAAGAACATCTGTCAGATCTAATGGCTCGGCTCTTTTGTGGGCATATATAAGACACACAAAATAAAGTTTATAAATATATATATATATATACATATAAAATCTTGTAATGATTTTTTAATAATTTACAATACGTTTGCACACTCAGCATTGCTCGCCTTGATAAAAATGGTGGTAAAAGGGTGTCACGTAAAGTTAAGATCCAGCTGTCCGTATCCTTGCTCCTTGGCAGCCCCGCTCTTATGGACTCGGTGCGAGCGGTAGATCCCTAAAGTCCCTTGCAATGTTAAAACGGTAAAATCTATAATATTCCTTTTCGTGACGCCTCTTCGCATGCACCACTCATAGAGATAGTGATGGATCCAAATCTGCGAGGTAATATATATATATATTTTTTTTTATCTTTTAGTTGTTTTGTAAGGCTAATGATCGTGTACGGTTTTTTCATGTCATGGCTGATTCTTAATCCACTCCGGCATTTACCTTCTTTAAATTGGGAACCATGAAAACTAATTTTAAGAGTAGACGGTCCGGCCTCCCAAATTCAAGGCAAAAGCTTTTGCCACTTTATATATATATATATATATATATATATATATACAGAGTGTGACAGGAAGGTTTTTCAAGCGAAGCATAGAATTGTAGAGCTCGTTAAAGCAAATATTTTCTTCCAATAGAACATGGTCTCTAAGACGTCTTGTTTCGGAGTGAGAGTGAAATTACTACAATTTGTGACAATGGTGTTTTTGTCCGACATAGGAGCACAAAATGTGCTGTTGCGAGACAACCAGTCCTCCTAGACAGAAACTAAGCACACGTTCGTGTTTGTGATAAAATTCTGCTTCTCTGCTCCATCTGAAGAATATGCAAAGCCTGTCAGAAAACGCTCCATGGTCGCTTAGAAGAGAATTCGCCAAAAATGTAGTTCTTTATTAGCGTTCACGCCAAATACTTCAAAATCATAACCCTACAACCACTCACAGCGCTCAAAACGGACACATTCACCCAATGCGCAATTCATGGCGATCATTGGTACCAAACATATGTTCATGCGAGCTGTGGTTGCGGAGTAATTACGATTTTTCGGCGGGATGTCCAAATTAAGTGCATGAAAATTGACGCGCTGCAGCTGTCGCGCGACACGTCGGCGGTAGTGAACGTCATTTTACATGCACTCAATCTCGACATGCCCTCCGAAAACTCGTAATTACTCCGCAACCACATTTTTGGTACACTCGCATTGACACATATTTGGTACCAAAATGATCGCCGTTGAAGTGCCCATTGGCTGAGTATGTTTTTAGCGCTGTGAGTGGTTGTAGGGTTATGATTTTGAAGTATTTGGCGTGAACGTAAATAAACAACTTTATTTTTGGCGAATTCTCTTCTAAGCGACCGTGTCGCGTCTTCTGACCGGCCTTGCATATTCTTCAGATGGAGCAGAATTTTATCACAAACACGAACGTGTGTTTAGTTGGTTGTCTTGCAACAGCACATGTTGTGCTACTATGTCGGACAAAAACACCATTGTTCCAAATTGTAGTAATTTCACTCTCACTCCGAAACAAGACGTCTTAGAGACCATGTTCTATTGGAAAAAATATTTGCTTTAACGAGCTCTACAATCCTATGCATCGCTTTAAAAACCTTCCTGTCACATCCTGTATATATATAAATATATATATATATATATATATATATATATATATATACAGGGTGTTGCAGAAATGTTTCATAATAGAATATACAAATTGTAGAGCTCGTTAAAGCAAATATTTTTTCCAGTGGAACATGGTCTCTGAGAAGTCTTGTTTGCGAAATTACTACAATTTGTGACACTAGTGTTTTTGCCCGACATAGGAGCATAAAATGTGCTGTTGCGAGACAACCAGTCCTCCTATACAGAAACTAAACACACTGTCGTGTTTGTGAGAAAATTCTGCTTCTTCCGAAGAATATACAAGGCCGGTCAGAAGATGCGACACGGTCGTTTAGAAGAGAATTCGTCAAAAATGAAGTTTTTTATTAGCTTTCACGCCAAATACTTCAGAATCATAACCCTACGACCACCCACGTGTTCAAAGCTAACATATTTAGCAAATGCGCATTTCATGACGATCATTTTGGTACCAAACTTACGGCAATGCGAGCTGTGGTTGCAGAGTAATTACGATTTTTCGGCGAACATGTCGAGATTAAGTGCATGAAAATGACGCGCTGCGGCTGTCGCGCGACACGTCGGCGGTAGTGAACGTCGCCACACAGTCATTTTTCATGCACTTAATCTGGACATCCCACCGAAAAATCGTAATTACTCTGCAACCACAGCTCGCATTGCCATAAGTTTGGTACCAAAATGATCGCCATGAAATGCGCATTTGCTGAATATGTTAGCTTTGAACACGTGGGTGGTCGTAGGGTTATGATTCTGAAGTATTTGGCGTGAAAGCTAATAAAAAACTTCATTTTTGACGAATTCTCTTCTAAACGACCGTGTCGCATCTTCTGACCGGCCTTGTATATTCTTCGGAAGAAGCAGAATTTTCTCACGAACCCGACAGTGTGTTTAGTTTCTGTATAGGAGGACTGGTTGTCTCGCAACAGCACATTTTATGCTCCTATGTTGGGCAAAAACACTAGTGTCACAAATTGTAGTCATTTCGCTCTCACTCCGAAACAAGACTTCTCAGAGACCATGTTCCATTGGAAAAAATATTTGCTTTAACGAGCTCTACAATTTGTATATTCTATTATGAAAATTTTCTGCAACACCCTGTATACAGGGTGTTCCTATTTGTGTGTCCCAAACGCTAGGGTATGGTCAAACTCGGTGAGAAAATCATGTTTGCCAATGGGTGGAAGCCGGGAAAACGTTTTGTTTAGGAGTGAGGATGAAATTTATAAAAGCAGTTATTCTGTCTTTTTTCTCCTACATAGTTGTGCAAAATCTACGTTTGCGGGAGAACCAGTTAACACACAAAGGAACCGATCATACCGGCGTGTTTGGCGGAAAATTCTGCACAATAAAGTATACATTACTAGCTTGCGTAGCAAAAAGCGAATAGCCAGATTAAGGAAAGTCATAAAAAGTCAAAATGTTACGTTAACGCTTTTTTGTGCAACGTCGTAATTTTTTCCACTACGACCAAAGATGCGCGTCCAAAAGACTACTCTCAGGCAATAGCAGATTTAATGCCCACTACATTCGTACCAAAGTGATGGTGCTGCGTTACGTAGTTGCCAAGTGACTAAGCTTTTTCGACAGTCATAGTTGTTATGTTTCACGTTGAAGTTTTCACGTCCAGAACCGTAGCATTTTGCCAAGACGTTTCCGCCCCCTCTTTCCATTAGAAAAAATTGCTTGCTGAGTTCTTCCAAACCTCAAAATATGTACCTAACTTTCTCATACACCCTATGCAAGTATGCATGCCTTCGCTTTCGATATGACTGTCGAAAAAGCTTAGTTACTTGGCAACTACGTAACGCAGCACCATCACTTTGGTACGAATGTAGTGGGCATTAAATCTGCTATTGTCTGAGAGCAGTCTTTTGGACGTGCATTTTTGATCGTAATGGAAAAATTACGATGTTGCACAAAAAAGCGTTAACGTAACATTTTGACTTTTTATGACTTTCCTTAATCTGGCTATTCGCGTTTTGCTACACAAGCTAGTATAGTATACTTTATTGTGCAGAATTTTCCGCCAAACACGCCGGTATGATCGGTTCCTTTGTGCGTTGACTGGTTCTCCCGCAAACGTAGATTTTGCACAACTATGTAGGAGAAAAAAGACAGAATAACTGCTTTTATAAATTTCATCCTCACTCCTAAACAAAACGTTTTCCCGGCTTCCACCCATTGGCAAAAATGATTTTCTCACCGAGTTTGATCATACCCTAGCGTTTTGGACACACAAATAGGAACACCCTGTATATATGTAACTTCTGTATTTCAATTTGCATTATTTATTTAATATTTAGCAGTGGGAACTGAAGCATGATTGGCCCGAGCCGCGCTAGCAGAAGCGGTCTTGGCCTGGCCTAAACGAAACGAGCACGTGATAGACACCGTACACGCTCGCCAGACATAGCAAATCCTTTGTGATATGTGTAAAACACATAATGTATTATACAGAAAAAGAGTCATGCATGCATCTATGTATATATATATTTCGTTAAGATTTGAAAACGTGGTTTATTGACGGAACTATAACATGTTTCACAGCCCTTAGGTCTCGTTAAATTTTAAATACAATTTAATTATATATAAATAACAAATACTAGCTTCACGCATTGAACATTATACCAGTGTCCTATTGTTCAAATCTAATTACGATAGAATACATGTCTTAACAATCGATTTGTTGATTGTCACTTCTAATTCATCAGATCAGTGCATGCATACGCGTAAATAACAAGACATATATAAATCCGCTGAGTGAACAGTACATAATGAGCAGTAAACAACTTAGCATTTGTACACACAAAAAACACATGAAATACATCCATATACCTAGAAATAATAACATTGTTTGTAAAAAAGTTGTTTTAAATTATAGACGTAAACCTAGAAAAAAAGCGCTTGAATTATAGACTTAGACTTAGAAAAAACGCTTGATTTATAAATTTAGACTTAGAAAAAAAACGCTAACTAATTATAGGTAGGTATGACCTTATACAGACAACCCTGGTACATCCCGTGTAAGCCATGGATCTGCAGCAGTAAATGGAGCTGGTTAAGACAGCAAGGCAAGTCTTATTTGCGACCACAAAGTCGGCCATACGTTGAGGTGGGCTATAGGTGAGCTTGAACGAGATCTGTTAATCAGCTCCTACGTATCTATATATATATATATATATATATATATATAGTACAGTTATTTTCCCCTGCAGGAAAAACAACGTCGTTGCTACGTCAGGTCGCGTCGAATCGATTGAGGCGGGCCCTGCTGCGTATTGATCGGCGGTCGCCTTCCCGACGGGTCCAAAACACTCCAGCCAGCCGGTGGGGATATTCGCGTTCCGAATTTTCCTCATTCGTCAGTCGACGATTGCTTTATCGTGTTGGCCACGAAAAGTGTATTTCTTTCGCATTTTGAACAGAACTAAGTGCAAACTCTGTGCGACTTGCCGACACAGGCTTCCCGTGTGCAGTGCGAACCGTATGATCCGCCGTCTGGCGGTCAAATCTTTTAAACTTTGCTTGAGTACTTGCCAGATCATCAAGAGTGTTTCAGAATCATACGGGACTCAAGGACTCAAATTCAGCTTAAGGAAGTCAGCGGTGGCACATTATACGCGTGGTGACTCTATTAGCTTTGGCTTTAGGATTTAATATATTGCGATGATATATATATATATATTTATATATATATATATATGCCAGATTACGTTAAGTTAATCCACTGTTTGACTGAGTAGTAGCTAATAGGAAGACAAGGAGAAAGAGAAGAAGAGAAAAAGGAAGGTAAAGAACAAGAGTGCCTCCTTAGCCAAATTCTATGCATTCTACCTGTTTTTTGCTAGTGACCACAAAGTGCATTCTCTTTAGACAGCTAACAGACAGAGCTTGCACTCCTCCTCGAGGCCTTGCGTATATCCGCCGGTCGGAGTTTCCAGCGAGTGTGCAATTAACGTTTGATATAGAAAAACCTAGAGCAAACACCTAGAGCCTAGAGCTGTAACAACAGCAGCGGCAGAAAGCCACATCTCCAAAACAAAGTAAAGTTAACAATTTAAGTGCGATCACATATAGTCGATGTTCTTGTAGACGCGCATATATATATATATATATATATATATGGCGCACACAGCTCATAAGCAAGCATTGCTAGGCCAACAAATGCAGTGCGTGCGTTCGGCATCCGGCCGCTGACGTTTTAGCTAGTGTCACCGGCGTTCCACACAACAGATCAGCGCCTTGCGGCCTACCTACTGTCGTTGACCAGTGCTTCGTCAGTGCGACCGTCTGGGTTCGTGTGACCAAGTCACGCAATGATCGTATTAGATACAATGCGATGACGGCGGTGGCGGCGACGACAACGACGACGACAACAACAAAAACAACGACGAAAACAAAGAACCACCACGACACAAGAAATACTCTTATCAATGATGCTGCCCCCCCAAGGGGCGCCGGCATGCCGCTGTCCACCTACCAGATGTTGCTGATTTCAATCGGGGGGACGTTTTGCGCGGGCAGGGGCGCGGCTTGTCTGCATGTCCGCCGGAAGGAGGGAGGAGGGGGCAATTGAGCACTTTGTCCGCTAAAATTGGCAGCTAATCGACGGCTGCCCAACAGTCTCTATCTAGCAGGTTTCCCCCGGGCGTCTGTTTTTCGACCCATGTAGCGCCCGCCGGTTCATGAGCATATCACAGCGTCATCAGCGCAGCCACCGCCATCATCATCATTGCCATTGCTGCCAATCGCTATTGCTGAAAACGGGCCGCTGATAAGAATTCGTTCGTATATGTCGAGTCATGTTTCTTAAGCGTTTATTCATGGCATACGGTGCCCCGACGAGTGCACGCGTTGCGAAGACGCAACACTCAACACGCGAGACCCTACCATGTGGCCGGCCGGTCGTCCGCCATGGCTGACTATGTTACCGGCGCTACCGGCGGTTACCTGCGCGCTCTCTAAGCTACGTTGTCGTTCTCCATACTCCGCGCATTTGACTTGCTGTTCCTTGCTGCTCACACAGCCTCTTCACAACTGTGTTGGCTCGTAGTGGGAGGCGCACCCAAGTCTGCCAATCGCAGTTGGGTGTGCTGCTATATTGGTGTGGCTGAATCCCGCCAAATAAACCAGGAAAATGAATGACGAAACGTAAATTGCTCATCTCGTCCAATGTGTGTGTATCTGTGCTGCAACCGTGTGTTGTGTGGAGCAGCATGATACTACAAGCTACGAAATCTGTTTTTCTGTGCTTTTCCCGTTTGTGATGTTCCCGTGTGTGTCTGCGGGCGTTCTTATTATCGACCGCGTCTTGTTTGTTTTCCTGTTTGTGTTTGTCAAATAGGCGACGGAAAAGTCGTTTTCCCAACCTTCGTGAGGCAGGCGAAGGCTCGTCAGTTGCGTTCAACTGCCAATGGGGGGGGTCTCAGCTGCCATCGACTTAGAGAGGCCAGAGTTACGTCAAAGGCGGGGGGAGGTGAGGGGGGGGGCATAACTAGACCGATTCGAACTAATAGTGGCACAGTATTGCTTTATCATTATTGCTTTGATTTAAAGATTTGATTGTACGCCGTAGGCTATCAACGTACACCACTCGAACGAACCTCGACCCTCCCCCCCACTATGATTTGTAAACGATCGTGACAATATTAGCTTCGAGAGAAGAAGAAGAAGAAGAAGAAAAAGCACAACTCAGCTCTACTACAGCTAACAAATACTGGCGGTGCGAAACATTTTCTGTTTGGCCGTTTAGTACGGGCTGTTGTAATTCCCTGTTGCGTACGTGTTGTAGTAGAGTTACGATCATCTTTAATAGGAACATCAATTAGAAGTCAAGATTGTATTTGCACAATCCTTTTACAGCCGTTGTTGTTGTTTGTGTTATTGCTGTTGTTGTTTGTGTTAGTCTTGTTTGGGTTGTTGTTATTGTTGTTACTGGTGATAACGCTATAAGTGCTTTCTTTGCGGTTAGTCATCAATGCTTGCATTGCTGCTCCATACAGCGCTAACTCAAATACTACGGTTGGAGCTGTCGCCTCTGCTGCTGCTATGTATGTTTGTCTCTGTTGAGGGGCGCAAAAAGAACCGTGAGACCTGTCTTGGGCGTAGTCAAATCGCGACATGGCGTTGACGTGCAGCTCTATTCCGTGATTCCGTCAAATGGCCCCGCTCGCAGGAAGGTGCAGGGTCATCAGGAGCAGATCACCTGTTTGAGCCACCTGCGTTCAGTCTTCTATGCTCTGGCGGCCGTCCAAAGTGTCGTATTCTTAGCACGTGGGCAATCGTGGTAAATACCGCGCAACCGATTCTAATACAGAGGCCGAAATTCAGTGCTAATAGCGTGCCGCCAGAATATGGATAATGACGCTTATGAAGTCGAAGGCCAGCTGCTCCTCCAAGGGAAGACGTGCTGCCGAAACGTCGAGCAGGTACGTGGGTTTTATTTGTCGTCGTCTTCGTCGTCGTCTCCCTCTCTCTTTCTTCATATATATATATATATATATATATATATAGAGGGTGTTACAAGAGTAACTTAACATCTTTAAAACAATTCCTGGCTCAGCTTTGCACCCCCAGTGACCCGCTCTCAAGGGAACGACGCGTACAGATTTCGAACACTTGTCATGAAAGTAGAAGTTAGTTCATGTATAAAAGAACTGGTTGTCTTGGCACATTTTATGCTCTTGTGTCGGGCAACAACACCAGTATCACAAAGTTGTAGTAATTTCACTCTCACTCCGAAACAAAACTTCTCAGAGACCATGTTCCATTAGAAACATGTTTGCTATAACGAGCTCTGCAATTTGTATTATTAATCTTCAAATGTAACACCCTATATATATATATATATATATATATATATATATATATTAGTTATTACAGGAACATAAAACGATATACCACATTATTTTATATTTTGCATATGTTTCTAGACAGATATTATTCTATTTCAATTGAAATACATCGTGAGATGGTGGCTTTTGTTTTTTGCAAGCTTGCATTTGATTGATTGCACTATTCGGAAGCGCATTTTGAGGTTATCCAACTTAACGGAAAGTTTACTAAGTATTAAGTATAGTTGCTAGGTGCACTCGATGTGTCTGCCTTTGTTTCTGTCGAGCCGTGAAATGAGCCCAAACGCCGCTATTCGCCTCAATGCACTCGTTAAGACATGCATCTTGCTAGTGGCTGTATAATTTTTTCGCGGTGTAGCCGTGTCAAATGTGGAGATCTCGTGTGTCAAAGTAATCGAGACCCCAAAAGTCGATGGAAGGCCCCGCTCTTACTCTATGAATTTGTATCACTGTAGTCTTTATACGACTGGTTGTAATGAAAGTGTGTAAAGTGGCAAAAATGGGTGGCTGTATCTTATTTTCGCGAACTGTTTATATATATACATTTTTTAAAAAAAATTGTTTTTATAGTTGTTCCGTAAGGCTAATGCCCGTGTTTTTAATAGGTCAGTAATAATTAGTTAGAAGTAGGAGGACCAGCACAGCGACGATAACAGCAGCATACAATTCTGACGCTTCACCACACAGGGAGCAGAGAAACCTCTTTCTCACAACCTGAGAGGACTACACTTTTTCACGAGGCTATTCTGTCAAGCTTCATTGGTGAAGCCTCGAGCAAGTTCGAAAGAACCAGGTGCCTGGCTGTCTGCGTTACCGAGTGCACCCTTGAAAATATTATTAGATTACACGTATATGCGAATAACCGTTGGCTTAGCTTTGAACACCTCTGCGCCTCCGACAAACGAATTGTAGCTCTTGGACCTCAGGGATGATCTTGTATCCGTAGCACCGCACGGTCCAAACATGCTGCCATAAATGGCAGTCTAGCGCGATCTCTGAACATTAGGCTTCCTGCGTGTCCTCGAGCCTCCCGGGCTATGACCCAACAATACTAGGCAGTCGGATCGGATGACTCTCACACCTTTCAAGGATGGAAAGACGCTCGCCTAGAACGTTACTGTGAGTGGCTCTTTAGCCAATTTTGTAGTCAGTCAGGGTGCAATCCGGGCGAGGCATGTTTTCCGTGTGGCTAAAGTGAACAAGCGTAGGAGACACTTATCTATCAGGGAGCCATTGGAGCCGCTGGCAGTACTAGGTCATTTGAAATCAAGAACAATCAACAGACTTCACAAGTGGCTTGCATCTTGTCAGGTGGCGACAGGTGATCCCGTGACTTACTTTCAGCAGTCGTGTGGGCACCCCTATATATATATATATATATATATATATATATATATATATATATATATATATATATATATATATATATATATATATACAAAATAGTTTACACCGTGGTAAAACCTCTTAGTGCGAGCCCCCAATATGTGACTCTCCTCGGCTTAGCCATGAAAGGCATTTCTTTAAGGTTCATTAGTTGGGGAGAGGTATAATCGAACATACTTATTCAGAATGTTTATTCATAGGATACTACCTTATACCATCGTTTCGTTTTGTTATTCTTTTCAGCCACCTTTAGCATGCCTATACTGGACTTTTGTTTAGACTTACTAGAAGATGTCAGAAGCAAGGCAATGGCTAACCCGATCTTAGGAATTAGAGAGGAAGAAAAATTCTATTTGGGCAAGATTCGATCCTATGCATGGCAATGGCTCCGTTTTTTAGAATCGATTGTTAGCCGCCAAAGACCAAGCCACCACTGTCTTTGTATATACAAAAATAAATTTATATTTACGAACGTATATTATGCGCACTCTTTGGCGCCAAACTAAAAACTCACAGACGCGTATCCTAAAAATGTTGTGCCAAATCATTTTTGTGTTATATTCAGTGCCTCTTTTACAGTTTCGAACTCTATCTTGATAATAGCATACCTGCGGGATAATCAAATTACTCAGGCTCGTCATGTCCTATCTCGACTTTTTTTAGAAAGTCTGAAATAGCGGACGCAATTTGGGAAGGGGTCCGCAAGAACATCTGTGGCGAACGGCTCATTGAATACCTTGTACGCCACGCGTTAACGAGGCGCTAGCAAATGTCCACACTATCACCCGAGAAACGCCAAGCCTTCTTAACATAATTTTTAAAGGAAATCATAGCGCCGTATTCTTAACATCATTTTGTTGTATTGCAAAAATTAGTCCACTTTACAAACTTGTTTTTTTTTGCTGTCACGGCCTATTGCGTGGACGTGTTACTATATTCCGGGAACCCTTCGTACCGAAAAGGCTTTCTCTATGCCGTTTTTCGATTTTAACGACGCTTTGAAAAGGCGTGTTGAAGAGACATTTAAAGCCCTCATCAATAAACACTGAAAGATATTGTCCTTTTTTTTTGGCAATACCCTATCGATCTCTATGAAAATGCTGTTAACGGGCATAATCCCTAAAATTGCCTAAATTATTCCACAGTTAACCGAAGCATGAAAATAATTTGCAAGCACAAATCGCAACATGTTGTTATGATTTTCTGTGCACAATCTTCACTATGATGTATGTAACACCGATGGCTATCACGAGCCCAATGATAAATGTGGTTGTAAAAAATGTAACTTGGTGTGTACTCGATTGCGCGCTTAAGAATTTCCAAAATTTATCTAACGCAGGTTTGTAGTCAAGGTTGGTACACCTAGTCGATGTCTTATATTTTAGCATATTTGTGTAAAAAATAATTTTCTTATATAGTGTTGAGAAAAAATAAATTAAAAATTGAAAAATGTCCCTATCAAACCGATTGCCTATTGCCTGCATCAAACCGATTTGACTATCGTGCAAATATCTATACGAACTGATATTATCAGCATTCATCGCCAATCTTTAAAAAACAATTCCAAGCATGCCACTCTAAAATGGACATATTAATGTAAGCGGGCGATTTGACTAAGCAAAATGAGATATATCTAGGGATTCTGTAGCATCCTTGTATAAAAGAAACAAAATTTATTAAGTGTTATCATTCATTAATGGTAGGAACATGACATTTGGATGTGCATTGTATATATATATATATATATATATATATATATATATATATATATATATATATAAATACACATGTGTTTGTGTGTCTTTGTCTTTCTATTGTAATCGCCACAGCATCGGCCCGAACGTTTCAAACGACCGCGTTCTTGGATCGGACCCATAATTCTGGTGGTAGTTCTCGTTGTTCAAGTGGCGCTCATCTATGGATTGATTATCGCTGTAAAAGCGTATCTCAACATGAAGATGTCGCCACACGATAACATAACAAGACGTGAGTAATGATACTACGAGATGATTATTAGGCCGTTGTAATAGCGCATCTATGATAATAATTGGTGCTATTATTATTATTATTATTATTATTGCATGTTAAACATTGATTCAATTGTGAGGTCTGAACGTATTCGCAATTCTTTTAACGATTTACCTATTAAATAAATGATTATTACAGCGACCAACGGAACCCAGCTTACAGTCTAAATTGTGTCATTTTTTCTTTTTCTTTATTTAGTGTATCTATTGTTATTTTAGCCAGAACTTTTTGCAACTTCAGATAACATGCACCCGCCGTGTGATGATGAGATAGCAGCAGACGCCAATGTAGCCCGGCGCCCAGACCCAGAAAAGATCTTTCGATAATGTCACGATGTTAAATCTCCGAGCCCATTATCGTTGAATCCGTCGGTGTCATTCTCATTTTTGCGAAGAACGCGCCCTTCCCGGGTCAGGTATGCATTGGGCTTACTATACACGCTGTGGTGGCGTAGCCTTTGCAGTGCTTCCAATGCAACAAGTCTAGACACGTCACGAAAAGTTGCAAGAAAACAGAGCATCTACTGCAGGAGACTCGAGCAGCGACATCTCTGGACACCCTCCGGTGGCTATAGCTGCCTCAATTGCGCCTCCCTTGGCTTTGAACGTCAAAGCTTTCGCCGCCGCAATACAGACCCGAGTAGTGAAAACGGTAACAGCCCGGCTGGGAAATAGTGGTGACCAGGATGAATTCATCGGCCCTTTTGAGCGCGATGGCATAGATCACATAGGCTGTTGTCGAGTCTCTCCGGAACTCACCGATCTTGTCCACAGAAGTTCTAACGTTGAGCACGTCAGCCGTTCCCATGATTGATTTGATGAATCTCACGCGGAGTGGCCTTGCTACTTTGGAAAGACCGAAACATACACACACATCGGAAACACCCGCGCAGTCCCTAGCGCTATCCATTCATTATCGAAGCAATGATAACGATGGGAGAAGTCCCGACTTCTCCACACTGGTGTCGCCTCTCCCGTTTCGTCACTAGTTACCCAGCCTGCAGGCCGCGCCGCTGCTTTGTCCCAAGATATTTTCCAGTTCCTATGTTGCGAGTAATAAACGCCCCCCATTGACTATCCACCTATACGGGCGTCTAGCACAAAGCAAAGAAGGGAGCGTTAGCAGCTTCGGTTTACCAGGGAGCGAGCGTATTGCGTTCGGAGCGTTACCTAGACCTAGGATGTACTTTTTCGCTGCACCCTTTGCTCGTTCATGACCTATCACAAAATCGGCCTCAATCAGCTCATGGGCGTACTGGCTAGTCTCACGTCACCACGGCTTACCATCAAGAAGAAATAAGGACGTCGAGCGTTCTTACCTTCGTTGATGTCTCTGACTTTGCGTTGCCGCACTCCCAAGAACTAGTTGAGTGGTTCCGTCACAGATATACGCAGCCCTCCATAGAGAGCTGCCAGTGTCAAACGCACACTGTCCTGTATATGCGCCGTGAATTACATTCTATAAACTTAATTCAAAGCTTCAAGCATAGGAAAGCGTTTACAAACTCTAGTGGCCTCCTACAGCAACGAATGGCATCGCTTGCAGCCAAACGTCCTCTACGGCGAAACTGAATTGTTTTGGTTCTATGTGAATTTATCTCCAGCCATTTTACCATGAGATACGCCTCTACCATGACGGTGATGCGCGACATGGTACCAATGCTATGGTAGGCAATAATGATGTCGCAACAATTATAACAAACTAAACATCCTAACTCAGACTGAAGAACGCGGATTGCGTCGCGCATTCCCATATCCTTCTCAAGCCCAAACTGCTCCAAAAGCTGTGCATGGTTTGCTATATTTCGAATAGATCAGCTATATCAAGAACAGCCCCGCGACACTCGGCGCGCTTAAAGCGACAAGTCTATCACAGCAGCCGCTGACTGCCACCTAGGGGCCTCCGCTGCCGTAAGCGGTGCCGTGAGAATAATGTCTTTAAGTACTTTAATTTGGGGTTATTCGACGCAGCTGGAGCATTCGAAGGTGCTCAAGACGCATCTTTCAGCCCAACCCGAGGAAAGCCTTGGGGATCTGCCCCTGCCCGAATACACCTGTTTCAGACTAAAGAACGTAGACTGCGTCGCAGATCTACGTGTAATTTTTAAAACCAAACTGCTCCGGAAGCATGGCTTGTTACACTTCTAATCGATCAGCCAGATCAAGAAGAGTTCAGCGGCATTCGACGCAGCTAAACCAATGCTGTTCGCACTCACCCGATGGCCGCACTCTTACCGAGAACTCTTCCCACCAGCCCTTTGATGGTGTCTCCTTTGCGCTCTAGCGAAGATCTGCGGTATCACCGTCGCAAAAAAAATATCTAAAGACGTTCGAGACGCGCTACTTAGAGCATGACTGATTTCCTAGACAAAAAATACGCCGACATGGACAACAGCTACGATGGTCTAAGGCTTAGAGTCTCTAGCCTTGCTCTATTTAAATTAATCTTGTCGGTGTTCGCCTGCCAGATAATTATTCGAGCCCTTCTCGGACAACACTCTTTAGTAGCTTACCAATACGAAATCGCTCAGAAGTAGCAGCTCACCTTCTGGGACCCAGGCCCAGTGCTAGCAGATAGGGGCTAGAATTCGGCGTGGGACAGAACTCTCCTGGCGCAAGCTAGGTCCCGCCTCGAAGATTTCCCGGCTGCAAACCCGACGGCCTCGGTCTATTCAGCCCACACATCACGACCGGAGAGCGGTCGTTGGCTGAACGTCCGACCGGATGACAGTTTTGGCACCGCGCTGTCAAACCCGTTGTCCAGGGCCGTATCAGTCTCCTCTTAGATCCCGATTTTTCGCCAATCACCCATGTTCTAATGGAACGAAAATGCCTGATGCAATGAGTCACTATAAGCTGAGCTGCAAAGAGGGCGCATTCTATGAAGCAGGCACGCTATAACGCCGTAAATGATATGCTTGTTAGGGTCGTACCGACACATTTGTCTGAAGGCCAAAACATTAGCGGACATTTGGCCGGATCATCAAGAAATCGAACTAAAACAAACGATCTACAACGTTCCTGAAGCAGCGCACTGCCTTAGGAGTTCAGCGCAGTGACGCACTAGATATTATTGACACGCCCCGAGAGGGAGAGCCCAAGAGGAACTGATGTATGTATATAAGGAGTTCAATCTGTACAGTTACGGACAGCAATATTTTAATAACAAAATAAATGCAAATTGTGATAAAATATTGCTGTTGCTAATAATATTATTAGTATTAATGCTCTTAGTCAATACTGAAACAAAACTATGTCATAACTTTTGTTTACCTTTTTCAATATCAATTAGTCCAGTGGTATCTATTGTAGACGCGGTGTTCTTCTGTAGAAATACATTGCTTAAAAATATCGCTACGTTTCTTTTTCTATCCGGCAAGCGAGTACTTTAAGAAATTGTGTGCTATAGCCGCACGCATTTGCTTTATGGCAACGAGCACAATATATGATTTACTAACAATTTTAAAACGTCTGTGTTCTTGTTCTGCTAGTGAATATTCCGCCGTACAAGCAATACCATGGATTTACTAAAGCTGATGCAGCTAACTTAAAACAAACCGTGAAATCCCCCAGAGGTAGCGAGGCTACTGGTCAAAAGGTGGCCTAAGGTCTTCCAAGACCTTGCCAACAAGCTTCTGAGAGAGGGGAGATTCCCGAGGCTGTGGAAAAGGGCAAGCCTGGTTCTGATCCCCAAACCCGGGGAGAAGACGGGGCCTTCGGCCTACCGGCCCATATGCCTCACTGACGCCATGGGTGAGATCCTGAAGAACGTTATAGTCAAGAGACTAAACGACGAGATTCAGGAAAAGAACGTCCGAGTGGATGGAGTCCCATCACTTGAAACTGGCGCCCGACAAAACGGAGGCGATGTACCTAACAGGCAGAGGGAGGACGACCGGCATTAACCTCGTGATGGCGGGCCACCCGATAGAAATCAGAAAGAAGGTAAAGTACCTTGGGGTCATGCTAGACACTGGACTGACCGAATCGGCACACGTGAAGTACGTGGCCGAAAAGGCCCACCTGGCGCGGATCATGCCTAGGGTCGGTGGGGTGGCTGAGGTGAAAAGAAGGCTCCTGGCCTCGGTGGCCGAATCAACGGCGCTCTACGCAGCCCCAGTCTGGGGAGACATGGCAATGCGGACGGCGAAAAATAGGGGGGCACCAAGGTCGACCCAACGAACGCTGGCAATCAGGGTAAGCCGGGCGTATCGAACAGTCTCGACCGAAGCTCTCCTGGTCCTAGCCAAAATGCTGCCATGGGACCTCCTAGTGGCTGAACGAAGTAAAATGTATCTAGACGAAGGTCTGGATTCCACCAGGGCCAGGAGTGCCACCTTATCGGCCTAGCATGAGGAATGGGCGCAGGTAAGACTTGGTGTGACCACAGGGAGCTGGACCAAGAGTCTGATACCGGACCTCAGGGTACGGTATGACCGCCGACACGGGGAGCTTTCCTACTGGACGACTCAGGTTCTGACCGGACACGGCCAGTTCCAGAGCTACAAAGTCAAGGATCAAGACGGCCATCAGCGATATCTGCGTACTGTGCGACTCTGGACAAACGGACAACGTAGAGCATACTGTTCTGCGGTGTGATGCTCTCAGGGAAGCACAGGACGCAGCACCAACCGCTGTAAAAGGCCGACCCATCAAGGAGGCATGGAGGGAGGCGACGAACTTGTTCGACGCCGTTTTGACACTCAAGACAGCCAAGGAAACGGCCAGGCGGGAGAGGCTCGAGCGGGTCTCTCGGGAGAGTGGTCGAGACGAGGAGCCGAGCGAAGGGGGAGGGGGTGGGGAGCAGCCAGGACCTCATGGTGCACCCTGACAGGACGGATTACAAAATGGCATCCCCTATCTAACCGCAGGTAGACATGCGGGATGATAGTCAGGGATAGAGCTGATTGAAGGTGAACGGCAGAGACGCCTCTCCCACGGCTTTGCAGTAATGCCAAAGTAATACCGAGCCTGGGGGGGGTGGGGAGGAATTCGGGTTTAGTGTGTTTGCGAGTCTCACACTAGTCACGCAGGCTGCTAATGGCGCATGTGCATCATGCATTTCAAAACCTCCAAAAAAAAACGTGAAATCCCATGCAAAGATTTTTTGTAACTTCCAGAATGTATAGTAACGGAATGTGATCTATTGTATCGCCGACAAGTCCTAGATAGCGCAGCACATAGGCAAACTGCACAAACTGTATTACGCACGGCCGAACAACGCTCTTCCCTAGTTGCTCTGATTGTCTTTACTGCGTCGTAATGTAGCTCTAACTTCCGTTAGCACTGAATTGCTGGTGAAGCACACAACTTGAAATGTTTAAATTTTACTAGCACTACATCTAGCAGTTTTTTAATAACATATCTGACCCAAACTATTGGCAAGAGAAAGCGAATATAATACAGATATGCAATAAGAGCCGCCTGAATATATGGAGAAAAAACTTATATATGAACTTTGTTGGTTTGTTTGAGCAAATATTAAAACAAAACTAAAAATAACACAAAAAAAATGAAAACGCTTCATTGTAAAACTCCAGTCGGCCTTTGTTTCGACAATGAAAGCTCTATCAAGTCTAACGGGAGGCTTTGTCACTGCTTGAATCACGCGTCAGTATCGAGTTCGCCTCCTGCCGAGAGCGTCAACGTGAAACAATGACGCATGGTGTCTTAGCACACACATACGCAGTTATCTTCTACCTAGACGCTGTTGACTTTGTTACTCAGTGTAAGTCAACTTTAAGGTATACACATATATACTAGCAAACATACAGAGAGGATGTCCCATTTGTCGTGAGCTATTGTTGTCGTAACTAAAGTAGGCTATTGATCTTGTAGTGTGGGTTTGTATTTACACACGACACGGTTTTGGGCGACTAGTGGCAATTGTTTGATCGGCTGATGCGACTTGGCTAAAGTTTCTGTTAAGTATCTATAGCAACAGTTTCAGCCTAGTGATATATATATATATATATACACACTCGTAGATGTAAACCTACATAAACATTAGACAAAATTTTAAAAACAGTATATAAATATATATACACAGGTATATCGATTTCGTGCATTTTTTTTATAAATATTATATGTTCTGACTATCATTAAGGTGAAGGCTGCGAACATATCGTCACATCTTAAGACAAATTTGATTTCTGTATAACGGTGACGAGGTTGCACCGCGGATGCCTATAAGGCACCGGAAGGTGCTACCGCGTTCTGTTTCAGGGACAAAAAGTAGGCGTTTCTAAAGTTTCACTTTGTTAGCTGCTTTGTCAGTTGCGTCCGCGATTTCTGTACAACGAACATTATTATGTAAACCAGCTGTTATTTCGTGTTATAAAAACTCATGGATAAAGGCATTAGTGGCAATTATATATATATATATATATATATATATATATATATATATATATATATATATATTGACTATCATTAAAGTGAAGACTGTAAACGTATCGTCACATCTTTGGAATAATTTTGCTTGTGTATAACGGTATATTGATGACAAGGTTGCACCTCAGATCCCTACAAGGTACCAAAAAATGCTACCTGACTTCTGGACTGAATGCTTTTGGCTACGTGTTAAACGGCAAGAAACAGGTTCTGCTTCTGGGACAAAAAGTACGCGTTCCGTTGGTTCACTAACAGCTAACAAGTTAGCTGCATTATTAGTTGCGTCCGCGGTTCCTGTACAACAAGCACAATTGTGTAAACTAGCCGCTATTTTGTATTATAAAAAGCATTGGATAAAGGCATTAGTATACTGAGTTTCATTTTAGGATCAGGACACTGCCTCTTATTACAATCCACTGAATGCCTAGTATGCCTTAACATATGCGAAGGCTGTTTAATGGCATCTTGATCTAGTGCTGGCACACCAAAATTTGCAAGATTGCGTTTTTCGCGCACAGGAATGCATTTGTTGGGATGGAAGTGCCACGCGGCTTAAAGGGATCCAATTGAAATGGTACAAAACGGAATACGGACAATGAGGAAAACAGGTTTAGGAAGTTGGGATAATAACCAGAGATGCTCTTTTGTGGGGGGAAGTTGGTAATTTCTAAATGACTGATCTGGTGGTTAAAGAGAGGAAGGGACAATTGGGCAGTTATATGGGTATATAGAGCGCCAAGTAACATAAAAAATACAATGAGCAACTATTTGGTGAAACATAAGGTGATTGAAAAATACCGTGATTAGGGAGGAATAATATGTCTGGGAGATTGAAATGCACATATCGAACAGCTGGATAGACGAGAAGACAAAGCGGGCAGGACACTGATACAACTAGCAGAGTCGAGCAGAGCTCCAATTTTAAATTTAGAGAGGAAATCAGGATCGACGAAGAAAAATGGGCACACAAAGTAGAACACCTGAAACATCTCTTAGTGGCAAGTGGGGTAAAGCTGGTAGACAAGATGCATAGGAATATTATGGACGCATATCACATTTGCTGTAAGATAAGGAGCGGAACTCAAAAGAGAGGAGGGCGAGGGTGGTGGAATGATCAAATAAATATTGCAGTATTGAATCCGAAACGTTAGAGAAGGGGGCATAGAAAAGGTAATGGAAAGAAACGCAGAAAAAGATGGGCCAATTACAAGGAAGCCAAGAATGAATCTTAAATGCTAACAAAATATGCAAGTAAAAATACAGACGAGATGGAATTTAATAGGATTTCGGGGGCTCCTAAGATACAGCGAGTAAAACAGTTTTGAGACTAAGTCACAAAACAAAAAGTTAGGGTAAAGAAAATGAATAAAAATGACGTGTAATCTTAACGGAATTTTGGTAGAGATTATTCGGGCGTTAGGAATTAAGTACGTATATTATCTAACGAAGCAAGTTAATAATATATTTAGAGAGGGCAAACTCCCGGAGGGTTGGCTAAACAGTTTCCCTTCTTCCCAATGAGGGGGTAGATAATGACACTTTACAAAATTGGCGACCAATAGCAATTACACCCATAACGTATCAGATATTTATGCAGGTATTTACGAGTCAAGTACAGAGTATTCTAGAGACAATTGGTAGGACGTTTAGATTTTAGAAAAACATATAGTATGGTGGATAGAACAAAGTTGTGTCAAATTGTGCTGGAGGAGTGTTTTGGGAAGAAGTTGGCTGGAGTTACTAGAAGAACTTTACAGGAATAACACAGTTCAAACAATACTAACAGCCAGACAATCCAGAGAGTTTATAGTCGCTAAGGGGGTCACGCAAGGGTGCCCGTTGTCAATAAATATATTATATATATGGAGATATTTCATATTTGTATATATATGGAGAGAGAAAGGTGCAAAGAATTTATAGCACAGGTTTAGGATGGCAGATACAGAAAAAGAGTACATATATCAGAACACCAAAGCTGTTGTTTGCTGACGATATGATAATGTTAGAGCGGGGCACTAGAGAAGTTTAACAAATGATGAATGCATATACGGAAGAAGCGAAGGAACTGGACATGGTGTTTAATGAAAAAAGGTTATTTAGAGGAAGAAAATATATTAAGAGAATTGAAAGAGGAAAAAATGCAGTAATGTATAAGGGCCTCTGGGAGTTTAATAAATATTTAGCGTCAAAAAATATATGGAAAGCCATGCATGCACCAGGATTAATTTTTGTTAATGCTTCTCTGGTCCACAGCGAGGGGTTGGGAAAAAAGTTAGAAACAATACCAATGTAAGTGACAAGATTTGCATTGGTTTGCCGTTTTAATTGTGCCAGGGAGATTCTTGACTAGGAAGGGGGTTTGTCCAAGTTTATAAAAAGGGACAAAGACAGCTAACATTTACTACAGTGATTGAGAATCCCACAAGTAAAAGATAAGCTAAAACGACGCAGCTGGTGAACCCAGCACTAAGGATGAAAACGAAAAAGTATTGCAGAGTAGAGTTCGCACCTAAGTAGATTAGGTACAATAGTCAGCAATGGGCACGAGCAAAGGTATCGAGAAAATGGTGAAATTTGAGGGGTAAAAAGTCAACGCGGGTAAATGGAAAGTGGCGATGGATTTCAGAGTTTGGTAGGTATATATGAAAAGGAAAAGCGGGAAAAGGCAGGGTTGAATGGGTATGCGCAAATTCAAGAGCGAGTGGGCTATTGGCAGATGCCAGGGCATACATTTTGGATACAAAGATACAACGAGCTAAATATAGGGAGGGGAAAGTACAGAATGTCGAGCCTGTGGGTTAGGGAATGAGTCAATTGAACATATTGTAAATAAATGTACAGCCTTGGGGGGAGGGGAGCAAATGACAAATTTATGATATGGATGCTTAGGTAATATTTATGCTGCCGCTTTAAGCAGTATTTAAGAAGTATAGATATATATATATATATACACACACAAAGTATACGCATGCACACTGCTATATATGGAGTGTCAGGAGTTTTTGCTTGCATATATGTACAGATATTTCCAACGCTATATGGTGCACATTGGTAGCGCTTTATTGCATGTCTTTTAGGCTCGTGCACTTTCTACTGTTGACAGCAAAGACATGTGTACGAGCAGAAGGTTTTTCATTGCATCCAGACTCTTTATTAGAGATTCTAGACCCTCTGTTGGGTTTCCCTATGGTCCAGACACGCAACAAATAATCTTGGCTAGCATCTCGCAAGATAAGGTATGGGCAAGAAGTCAATGCCACGTCATTAGCAGCGCGGTACAGCGTATGTCACTGATGTGCCTAGATAAATCGAATGTCCAGTCTGATCAAGTGTGCATAAAGTTGTTATTTCATGGAACTTCAATACAAAAAAAAAATATGAAATTCAAGGTAACTTCAGTATATGTACTTTGGTCTGGCTTTAAGGCCAACGGCCGTGAAGAAAGGCTTGTACTGCCCGGTACACACGCGTGCGAGGGGCAATATCTGTCTGTCGGACGAGTTTCGACTTGTTATAATGATTGGCAGTGCGCTCGGAGGCCCGACGCTAGACATCGAACATCATCCGAGTCAGCGCAGTGTGTCGAACGCTGGCAGAAACCATGCGAAAATCGTGTGAGGCGTAAGACAACCGCGAATGCCGCATTATAGACATGAACTTCTACTACTGAACTTCTCGTACCACTTCTGCTAGCCCTCAGCATCTTAGACTAACCAACCCGGCCGCTGGCTGCGCATAGTACAGAGTCCGTGCAGTGCAGATAGCGTATCTGAAGGAATACACTTGAGGTGAAACAACCATCGGCTCGTCTAGCCTCGGAACGATTGCAGACTACGTCAGGTGTCAGTTCTCCTCAGTTTTCGGAGGATCCCTGGCGTTCACGAGTGGAGATCTCTGGCATCGGGTAGGTTTTTCGGCATACAGCTTTAACGTTTGGTCGATCTGCGTCTGCACACACACGACGCTGATAGAAGCAAGACCGCGCTTCAAGGGGGGTAACGCAAACACAGGTATATCAGATTTGAAGCAGCACGACGTTGCGTCTTCTCGGGACCCCCGTATATGCCTCCCGTCGCTCCTTGCGCTTATCCGTCCCCCCCCCCCCCCCCCCTGTAATGCAGACAAGGTTGACACGCACTTGTGGCGTGCCTCTCCTTGACTTGGCTAGACCCGTTCTAGTAGATAAGAGATGGCCCGAGCGATATAGCCGTCAAGCTGCTATTTGGGTATAACTATATACCTTATAACCGCAAGGAAATCGAATTAGATCCGCAGGTTTATGTAGAAGAGTAACAGCAGAAGAAGTGGTGGTAGGCTACAAAACGGTCGCAGGCAAAGTGGCTGCAGCAGAAGTGTTTAACCCTCGCAACTACCACATCATGGAGTAGTAAAGTATACTGCAGTTTCGTACGGGCTAGGAAAAGTGAATTCGACAATAAGACACAATGCAGATCACACACATTTCTAAAAAAAAGAGATTTTTTATACAGCTACTGCTGTATCGTTATTTGCATGACTTGGAACCCGTCCTTGCCACGAGAATCTGTCGCTCTCTTAATGAAAGTGCTTGGAGCTTGGAGTCTTACTACCTTAGACATGGGACACTCCGTGTCCAAGACAAAAAAATTCTCAAGAATCGATAGCTTGACAACTTGATTGTGAATTATAATAATGATTAAAAGAATACGTTTTTATTCTAAGCATTGTAAACATTACGACCCCGTTTGTGAGATAACGTACTGAATTAAAATTTAATTAAACTCTAAAAATGGTTGCGCCGTCTTTACAGCAACTGAGTAGCTATAGTAGTGGTAGTATTTGAATAAGTTGTAGGGAAATCTGGCACAGCTCGATCCGCGACGCCCAAGACATGATTAGGTATTGCGCAGGCAGGGGTTGCCAAAAATGTGCGGCCTTGAATTTAACGAGTGGCTTTGCACTTTAGTAACCCTAAACCTAATGAAATAAAGAACATTGTCGTTTTAGTTCATTCCGCGTTTAGTTTTACTCTTTTATAGCTAAATGTTATAGTAAGACGTATCTGAATCATTAAAAAAATAACAGAACGAAGCGCAACGCTCGTGTAAAAGCAAGAGGAAACATTTATAGATTAATTTGATTGCACGCACCCGTAATCACGAATGCGAAAAAATGTCGACTACCCGATGAAATAAGTATGTAAGGACTTCCGCATGAGAGTGGACCGCAATAACAATACTCAGACGCGACGGCCAATGACAACAACAACAAATCAACAACTCAGAAAAATCAAGCAAGTAACAAGAGCAACGAGAACCACAGACAATAGCAATGTCACAATGACGGTGTAGACACAAAACGCGAATCTCAATGTCGATATGGTGGTTAGGCATAGAAAAAAAACTTCAAATACCGACCAGAGCTTGTGCGGTTTTTCTTTGCGTTCTCAGGCGTGGTTTGCTACTACAGGTGGCGAGTGAATTCGCTCGAACCGAAGGCATTGCCCGCAGGATCCCTCTGCACTCACATCGTGCTTAGCTTTGCTACCGTCGGCAACGACTTCCGCGTCAACCTCACCACGCTCGGAGGTAGCCAGGCAATCGAAACGTACGTGATGAGCCAATGTAACAATTGGGCTATCTATCCGATGAAGCGAGTGCGGTAACAAAACACGTTTGCACATAGCATGCGTGTGCCGACGCGCTTGTTCGTCGCTTCATTCACGGTGCAGACTATAGGGACTTGATTCACAACGCTCAGATAGCATATATTCCTAAAACGTGTATTTAATTTTGGTATGCCATCGTTGTTGCCACTCGAGTTACTTACAGACCTTCTTTGTCGAGCTTAGCAGTTGCTTTATTTGTTTTACTTTCAACAAACACATTACAAAATTAAAGTTAATTTTCCGTATAATACATTAGGTATATGTTACACACATCAACTAGCTAAGCCAATGCGCATTGTGACTGTCACGTTTCCGTTTCGATGAGGCCAGGGCGAGACCACTTCAGGAGTGTGCCCCGAACGGAGGCAGCGTTTCCACGTTGTATGTCAAGATCCAGGCGTTGTTTAAAAAAGGACGATGACCTGTTATTACCGGATGACAGGTTTATCAAGGTCCCAACTTTGCGGATCAGCTGCTTGGTCCGAACGCCAGGGGCACCCAGGGTTTCAAACGCGAGAGGGCAAAATTCATGGGGATAGCCGATTGATGAGTATTTTCTCAACTTGTTAGTCTCCGCAAGGTGGGCTGCATAACCAGCTTCGGATGCGCCGCCACCGACCATAGAAGGAGCTAAGGAGTCGATAACGGTTGCATCCCAAACTAGCATTTTGTCTCGCTCGAATGGTGTGAGTGTCATACCATCTGGACGTTTGCCGTCCTCCCCGCAGAGGCCTGGGCGTTCAAGAATGCACGGACGACCGCACGACCTAAGGGCTCTGCTAAAGGTCTCATTAATAGCGGCATGTCTCGAGCGTCGTCCTGCACTAATAATGCACGATAGTCCGTGATGTCCTAGTTTATCGACGGGGTGACCACATTAGCACCGATGAGGGCTAACTATGTCTGCCCCTAGTCGTAAGCCTACTGCTATGCGAATCGACTCGTCATCAAGAAGGGTATCTATGGGGGCACTGGGAAGCGCGTGTAACCAGGCCCCTGAATCCTTGGCGGATACGGCGTTTTAAACGAGCTCTGGCTGTGTCTTCGGCAGCTTCGTTAAAGAGACGTCGTTGTACCTCGTCGTGCAGAGGGGAATTCCAGTCACGCTGGGACAGTACGTTTTCAGGCCTACCCCCACAGCGCGCCTCAAGGTTCTCTTGAAGATGGGCTAAGCGGTTTCTAAACTGGTCGACTCCCGCTGAATATAAAAGAGGGGTTGCCCTGTTTTCCGCGCTTAGCATCGACGATACTAAACCAGCCCGGCCAGGGTCAGTAAATTTGGTACCCCGAGGCCCCCTTTTGAAACGGGTAGCAATGCCTGTTCTCGCGCGCTAGGCGGTAGAGATGTATTCAGCAAGGACTCGAGGGTGGACAGTGTCAAGTCGTTGAGCCTTTGCAACTCGTCGGTTCGATTAGATAAATCGGCCCCTCGAAGGAGGTGGATTAGTTTTGAGGACGAAAAGGAGGACCTGAGTAAGAAAAGTCCCCGATGAGCTCCCAGAAGAGGAAGGCGAGCGGCGGCGTTTTCTAGTTTCAATCTCCAACGCTCGATTGCTGCTGGGAGCCCCTCAGGGCAAATTGGCACACCCAGTAGCTCCAGATCGTCCTTGACGGTTAGCTTGCAGCCAGGCAGGAGGTTTTACTTTCCATATAAGTACTATAACATGTGTACCGCCGTAGATTCGGATGCGCCGTGAGCTCAAATCTATACCTTACATACTTGTCTTCATCATGTTTCGAGCCAGAATAAGACGTTTCCAGAGCTGCTAATTGACCAAGACGGTTAAAATACGCGGGGTGTATAGATGTCTCAATAGACGGTTTTCTAAACGTTTGCGGGTGACTGCCCCCATCATTATAAATACTGTTAGAGTTAATTTCTCAGAACACAATTGAATCGCTGGACTGTCATTTTGATGTTGTCGTGTGAGACTTAGGTTCGTATCGCAAGTTCGACGCGTTGCAATGGAATTAAGCGCTACGGCAGAGGATGATGCTGACAGCTCGTTTGCTGGAACGCGTCGAAAACTCGCAGTCGGCAATGTTCAACCGTTAATCCCGTCAGTTCGCGTCATGCTCTCGCTAGGCGGTGGCAGCGGACAAGCCAACTTTGCTGAGATGAGCTCCAACAGCAGACATCTTGAAACGTGAGTATTTTGCATGTTTTGCTCTTGCCCTTTAAGCTGCCTATTGCTCCGCGTAGACTCCGCCTCGCTGCATCTCGCTGAACATGGGATGAGCGTATTAATTATACAAAAGATGGTACGGCTTTGGAAATAAGGCAGACACAAGCATATATATATATATATATATATATATATATATATATATATATATATACATACATATATATATATATATATATATATATATATATATATATATATATATGTGTGTGTGTACGGAGTGCGCCAGTTAAATCCGAACAAACTACACACTCTCGAGTAAAATCATCATATGTTTGTTATTAGGATGCAATTATATTATTATTGCACCTACAATGACGATCTTAGACCCGTTGTGTTCAGCACTTATTCTATTGTTTATTCAATATATCCGCCGTTTGATTTATTAATTGCTTCAACCCAATGCTGAAACTGCGCATTATCATCAACAACTATTCCAGGTGCCCTAGTGACAAAAATATGACGGTTTTACTAGTCGTCACAATTGATATTGATTTCACTAGCGCACTTTGTGTATATTTATATATAGTGTGGCGGCGTAGTGTAAGGGACTAGTTCGCTTGTCATTAGAGACCACTGTCCATCGAGCGTGGTGCATTCGCCTGCGCCTCACGACCGGAGAAGTCACATAGGTGCGCTCTACGGTTGCACATTTGTGGGAATCCGTCTATAAAGCAATGCGAAAAGCAATCCCGTGGACATTAAATCTTGGCAGAGGCTCAGCCCGAAAACTTTTAGCGATTACTGTCCCAGGAACTCACCCTAGATATCTCAACATGTCCGCTTATGCTGCTGTTCTAGGCGCCTCTGAAAAGAGTAACATGTGTAATTTAATTACATACTAAAATAATCAAATGAAATTTTTTTTTAAAAAAAATGTATATATAGAACGTGTATAATACATGGGCTCCATAAAATAAAATTGTAAGAGCGTATCCCATGCGTGGCTCTAGTTTTTTAGTATCCTGCAAAGAGGTGCTGACAGCTGCTGACCTTGACGGGTTGGACTTCGACTGGGAGTTTCCCGGATGGTTCAACCGAAGAGACTTTAGCCTTCTACTTCAGCGCACCTCCTTGATGCTCAAAGACATCGGGCCGAAGCGAGCGGCCGATCCTCTTCAGCTGTCCGTTGCACTGCCAGGCTCCTTTACCCTGGTCTTGGGATTTCACGTCGAAAGCATTAAAAGGTTAAACATTTATTGTCGCGCCGTTAGACATAATGCAATGACGCATTGCTGAATATTGTGTATACACAGAAGTACATATACACCTAAGATTACAAAGCTTTATGTTTGTATTCTGCCCTCGCCAGCGCTTCGCTTGTTTGTAATAGTAGTTTCTTTTAAAACGAGTTTGTCCGACCATTTTCATGAGTTCGTTATCATGACTTCTGCCTTAGATTTGTTCACCGTTTGACCGAAAAGAAAACACAGATGCTTTTTTTAATACAATGAAATGCTTAGGTTTGTATAATTAAAATATGGAAATAAGTCTTACCCTGCAGATGTACCAGAAGAGTTTGCAGTAAGTTCTAGTTTACATTTTCCACGTGACCATATACTTGACTAGCTTGTAAGAGTATAAATACATACTTTGATGTCGCGCGGACGCCAGGTATTGCAGCTTCGTCAACCTGATGGCGTATGACCTCGTCCTGTTGAATCCGTTACTTCGTCACACGGCTCTTCACAGCTCGCTGCACAGCCAGCCATACATTCTGTATGCACCGTTCTCCGTCGAATTTGCACTTGCCCTTTGGCTGATGCTCGGCATCCCAAGAACAATGCTCAATCTGGGTGAGTTTTAATTTTAGCTCCAGATTTTTCCGCCCCAGGCTAAAAAGAGAAGTTTGCCTGGCTGGCATTCCTCTTGAATCATACGTAAATATTGCCCACATAGATACTATGTGTATGAACAATGATACTAGAAAAAACGTATCTTGCAAAAGAGCAACAACATTATGAAACGTCTTATTAAAGAACTAACGTCTTTCGTCGGATACAACAAAATGTACATACGCCGGTATTTATTTCGACTTGCGACACTCCTGTTCTGTGCTCTCCAGTTCTACGGTTTCTGCTTTCTTCATTTCATTTATATTGAATAGTAAAACATCCTAACTATAAAATACTGCTAGTGAAATTACGACTAACCGTTCTATGAGAAAGCAGGTCAACCGGACAAATTGATACTGCGTTTTGGCCTTTGTCAAAGCTCTTATATCGCCTTTCATTGTCAGAGCCGGCTACGCTAACAAAATACCGAATCCCGGCAACGGTCTGCAAACGTGCTAGACCTAAATAGGCAAGTTTCGGCAGGCCACCGTAGCTGTAGGCCCGCAGGACCAAGAGACATAACTCAATTGCATTGCAATCGCTGCTAATTAAAGGCTAATTACTGTCGTTTCTTTGCCCCTTTCCCGTGCCTGATTTTGCCGTTTCATCATCGCAATCCGGTTTCGAAGGTATTCCAACTTACGGGGTGGCGTACGCGCTGGCCGACAAAAGGCAAACTGGACTTTTTGCTCCAGTGAAGGGCTACTCGCGTTTTGGCGCCAATGTAAACTACGCTTTGGTGAGTGCCGACATCCTCTGTAGGAACAACAGCGTTTGATTTGGATGTCATGGCACTACCAACACGAACTTATACTGGCAATACAGGCTAGGCTTAGGCGCAAGGTAGGCCACTTTCAAAAGTGACAGTGAGGCTGTGTTGAACCACGCAAACTAGATTTGTAAACCAGTTCGATCGATTAGCGGATATTCATACGTCATCCATTTAGGCCTACATTCTTGTCAAATGTAATTATGTTTATGCAAGCTGACCAAAATGTATTGTACGTAATAATATTAATAATAATAATGGAGTGTCTACTTTGCGTTCTTTTACAACGATAAACATTAAAGCTCTCGCATATTTGCTTGCAGATCTGCTCTATAACCGGTGTTACGGGAAAAGCTATACGGAGTGACAACATATCAGGAAGTCCATTTACAGACGATGCCAACGGAACGTGGATAAGCTATGACGACCCTCAGAGTATCACCGAAAAGGTTAGAACTCTAACACTCGGCCTTAAGTCAGCCGATCGGCCCTGGAAAAGGTTTCAAAGGGCACAGAATAAAACGGATGTTGTCAATAACAGGATTGAGAGCTGCTATGGCCCTATTTGCCGCTAACTTGCCAAGTGCGGTAAATTGGGAAGCTTTGTGTTGGAAAACGTTCATTGCCGTTTACACAGTGTGACACATTTGTGTCGCTATATGATAAGTAACATGGCAAAGAGTCGACAACTCATAACACATATCAATCATGTCAAACAAATTTTATTTGCTCATAGATTTTCTAAGATGAGCGACCGGCCATTTGCCATACTTCCTTTGTCGAATTTAAAATGGCAACCGTCACAGTTTTGCGTAGTTCAAAACAAATAACTATTAATTTATTTAGACTTTATTTACGCTTCTCTCTCAAGTCACTGGCTGCACAACCTTGATTTGAAATCACTGTCTTTCAGGCGTTGTTCTTGCTTTGCCGTGCAAGCTAAAGCTCCTTCTTTTGAGGCACCATCTTCTGTTAAATAAAGAGTTGCGTCCAATACTAGGGTTCGAGGTAACCGCGAGTTTCTTCAGCCAAGTGGCTGGTATTTGCCTTTATTCCAAAATAAGGCCCAAATACTAAACCCTTATGGTCTATGACAGATGACCAAACATGCGCCAGGTCTTGAGCGCCACCAACTTCTAATTCACCACCTAATACGGACAAGCGTGCTTTAATGCGTGCTCCGGCATATACGAGGTGTATTCATGCATATTCCGATTTGTGAATTGATGTATTTGAACCAGGCGCCTTTAAAGTTTCTCGTCGAATTCCTTTGGAACTCTTTTATGATTTTTATGGGTGTCATATGATTCAGCAGTTGAGAGACTCGGCCATAGCAAATATAACGCTAGGTATGAGTCCATTGTCTTAGGCAGCATCAAATTGTGCCCAAAGTTAAGAGATACTGAGTATCCGTATTATCATATATCGTTTTATCTGATACTTTCTAGTCATTTGCGCGGTTCTTTGTGCACTACACAGATTATTGTTGTGCAGAAAATAGAAGAAGCGTCACCTTCTTCTAGAGATCCGGCGTGTTACTTGTCTTGCACTTGAGCTTTATGAGAAACTTTAAAGCATTTCTAGGCGATACATCCACATGATTTACAATCAGAATGTTATATTTAAGCAAAACGTTTGTCCTTGCGTCGATTTTAGGATTTCTTTTTGCAAGTAGGATATCTTCGTTTCGTGGATTTCAACGTCTCGAGACCCATATTTCATTTTCGCCAATCACGTAGTCGAGTGCGGTCTTTATGCAGGATTTGTTGTCTGCCGGGGTGGCGATTGAGAAGCCAATTACTTTGTGGTCGCTTAAGACCGGACTAGAACGTACCCAACGGACCCATTCATCAGTACATAAAATGATATCAAGGGCCAAACCAGATACATGTGTTACGCTGCAAACGGACTGTACAGGGCCATTTGCTGAGCAGAAGTCAATAACGACCCCTTGCTTTGATTGCTCGTTTACACCTTATACAACCATTTTTATGCGGAGCTTTTCGTTCTCGAAATTTGCCACATTTTGAGTGTTGAGAGAATTGGTGTTGTTGAGCACCTGTCGGAGTACCGCTACTTTTAATTTCCCGCGCTTTCATCCGTCAGCGGAAGCGTCGTCGAGAACCATTACAGTGGTGCTTCCAACAAACTGGGTACTTTTTAAACATTTTATTGGAAACACTCGGCTTCATAGGCAGAGGTACAGCGAAAATCCCTAATGGCAACGTATAGGAGATGTTACGGGGGATCGACGCAAGGCCATGTATTTGAAACAGATAATGTCTTTGGCCGTTTGTAGCGGGGACGTGGCTTCTAATATAGACGCCCTGAATTAACAAGAATCAACCAGAGCATGATGAGTCTGGCTCAAACGTTCATACCTCACAATTGTCATATATGACAAATATAATATTAAAAAATAATAATCATGATGATTACATTTTTAAAAGCTGCCAGACCTATTTGTAGGTCGAGCCCGGTGGCGCGGTGCATTCGCGTGCGCCTCGCGATTAGAGAAGACACACAGGAGCACGGCTTCGAGTCCTACCGTTGCAAATTTGTATTTATGGGGTCTGTCATACGAAGCAATGCGAAAGCAGTCCCGTAAACGTAAATGCTGGCTGAGGGTAAAAAAAAAGACTTAACTGTAGGAAAGATAAACCCACGTTTTTATTCAAAGTTTGATTCTAATAATGACGAAAACGAGGTCAATTATTAGACTAAATTACGAGGCTTACTAAAGTCTTGCCTACGTGTGTATAGGTCACTTCAGGTTTGAGAGCAGACTGTGGTGGCTGTGCCTTCACCATCGCCCCTCTTCCTCCTATTATTATTATTATTGGTAGCTATCAGTAGATATTTAGGCGTACTACGATTACATGGCATTAGTACACTCTGCTTGCTTTTGGTTTCTGCTACTTTACCTAGTTTGCTGTTGGCTTTTGCGACCTTCCAGGTGGAATTTGCGAAATCCGAAGGCCTCGGGGGTCTAATGGTTTTCAGCCTAAACGCGGATGATCATAGCGGACGATGTGGTCACGGACGTTTCCCTCTAACAACGGCCGCTGTGCAAAGCTGGCGCCGCTCGTTGGAACCCTCAACGGAGATAACGGAGACAAACGCAGAGACAGCAACCAGCAGCAAAAGGAGCATCGAGGACGCTCATCGACTACGACTACGACGCTGAGATAAACAACAACATCAACTACAGTACTGGCAGCGTCAACCACAAATATAGTAAAGACAACCTTTAAAACAATAACGACAACATCAACGACATTACCAGCACAGGACGTATAACATGAGGAATGCACACGACAACGCAGTGCCTATCGTATTGGCCTTGTGAGAGTCGCTATCCGGTGGAACATCTTTGTTTCGTTGATTAAGGTGTTGTTTCCATCTGGGTTTAGTCTTTGCTTCATGTATTCTGTTTCTGTAGAAATGTGTGGTTTCATAGCTTTGGGCAATTACATTATACGACAACTTTTTGTGTATTATTAGATTTTCTGCTCAACCCGTACTAAGCGCTTGTTTTAATCATAATTAAGTCAGTTCTAGCAACGTATGTTAGTATATTCAATGCTTAAAAAAATATATATATATATAAGAAGCGCGCCTATATGTTGTACAATTGGAGAAGACATACCAAACAACACCATGTAAATAGGCACCTAGTGTCCAGCCCGGTGGCATGGTGGCGTGGTGGCATGCGTCTGCGCCTCGCGACCAGAGGAGACACATAGGTGCACGGGTTCGAACCCCACCGTTGCACATTTGTATTTATGGGGGTCCGTCTATAAAGCAATGCGAAAAGCAGTTCCATGGACGTTAAATCTTGGCTGAGAGTCAGCCCCGTGTATGTAAATAATAAAGATGTACCATAACAGCGAAAACCGATAAAAAGAGACAATATATTGAATAGTTTACTGGACACTCCAACAAGCATTATCCCTAATTCAATAGTCATCGCCGGCGCTTCCGTGACCCGAAAATATTATCCATAGTCTTAACAATATCGCTGGACGTCCACAGTGGAGAACTGGATCTTATCACAGCCGCAGGAATCGTAGGAACTGGGAATCCCTTGCCGTGAAACAGTAGGAGAGTGGTGCTCAGGGTTCTGGTAATTAGGGTGTTAAATTGATGTTGCAGGTCTAACATAGCTTTATCAAATGTGCAAATTTAAGAGAACCAAATATTTATCTTATAGAGAAACTAAGCATACCACCGTGTTGAAGAGAAAATTCCGTTTGAATGCTGCATCCATCTTTCTTCATCAACTTCTATGAAGCACATACTTCTAAAAACACATAGTATTCTTCCTGCGATTACTAAAATGTGTGTTTTGGCTCAAATTTTCTGCGTCAAACAATCCGACAACCTGATCGCAAAAGCCAAGCAATCTGTCTACCTCGGTCAAACCACCGATTTGCAAAGGTCTAAGTAGACCCGTATCGCAAGAGCAGTGTGGGGGTGGTGCTCCGCCATGCTGAGACCATATTCTCGAGCCAATTTTTCATGAACGCCTTCTAACAGTTGTGTTAACGTAACACTCAAAAATGTCCACTATGTCTGCGTTTAACTTACCGGGATATATGCGGGGGCATATAAAGTCGCGGTTCATTATGGCAGAGCACACATTCACGTAAACACGATCCTAGCGTACGCGCTGAGCACCCACTAATGGGAGTTGTGTGCATTAAACACATTAAACACAAACGTGAAGAGCACAAAAGCAGAAAACTTTGGGAACTGGATTTCTTCTACTTTCCGCAGAAGCCAACTATAGTGGCCAACGCATAGTAAACAGCAGGCTGCAAAGCTTGAATTTGCCGAAATCGGTATAGACGTGGTCTCTCATTGGTTAATACCTACCTATGGACGAATCACGTTCATGAGCAGAGGCAGAAAGGCGCGAATTATAGAGGCAGCGCTCTCTCATCGTATGAGAGGGAACTTATTTTCCATCTTCTATGGGCTTGGAATTGCTTAGAGGCATAACTTCAATGCACTAGCTTGCTGCACACCTTGCTATCTGTTTGTATGTAAAACATGCTCATGATCACATTTATTTTGCTCATACTAATTTTGCATATAACACTGACACTTACACAGTTGTCAGCTGCTCTTGGCATGCTCCTCACGAAAAGCAGTGCTTCTTCGTAAGGGCCAAACAAACAGACGCATGATACTTCGTGCATGCCATATGTATATATATATATATATATATATATATAATATATATATATATATATATATATATATATCTATATATATATATATATATATATATATATATATATATATATTTATATCTACGTTAGCCAATATTCGCCTTATAGAATACTACAAAGTCACCATAATATAATACATACATGATATGCACACTTCAATTTTGATCAGCGTACACAATTCTCCATTATACCCACAGGGCTACTGGTCACAGTAAGAGCAATGCCAATAGAAGACTTGGAAAGAGCATTTCAAGTCAAGTCAAAAGCACCTTTATTCAAGGGTCATACATGCTTAAGAATACATTGTTTTTAACAAATATTTAACATCTCAATATAATTAGAACGTACATCAGGTCTGTCGACTTCGCAGACTTCGTGGAACTCTCCACGAGAATGTGTTGTTTACCTTCACTAAGCGCGCAACTTCCAGTGATCTAACAGTCACTCTACTTCGCAGTCCATTATCTATATATTTAGACATGGTCTGGTCAGTCCCTAGACAGCACATTTTTTTATACAGCAATAGATCACCTCGTTCGTGTAACGTACGTATTGGCACAAGAGATACGCTTTCACGAGGAATATTACATCTTTTTGATATCCGTCTGATAAATTTGGCCTTATATTATTTCGGTCGCATATATATATATATATATATATATATATATATATATATGACTGGAATCTCCGCACTGTGTCCTTAAGGACTTTCGTTTTTGGAGCGGATTATGTGAGAAATGTAGAAAGAGGATAAAAGAAGACTAGCCCAGACAAGCTAAATGAAGACGAGCACGCTGATTCTATTCGACCAAAGGCGATCGTATGACACAATGTGGGGGGGGGGGGGGTTTTGGTCGAAAAGTTCCGGATCTGGTAAGTGTCGTTCCAATAATTTTTGGAGAAGCTTATATTAATCGAGTGCATGCCGAATAGATTGCCGCCTGTGTGTGAATATCAAATTTAATAGTTACCGCACCGCATTGCCCGCTCGTTTGGCAACCTCAATACGCGCGCGAAACGTGACCCGCATCTGCACAGCGCCGGCACAGTCATAGACAGGATCCCCCGTGGGCGAGGTGATTCGTTGCCTTAGGCCAAGAATCAAATGGGCGCCCGATACCCCATTATCATGTGTTTGATCCGGTTTGACGTTGGCCGCTGCGGGCCCGGTTGTGAAAGCTCGGATGTGAATGACACAGCTCTTGCCGAACGCTGCTGACGCAACAACCGTTGACGCACGAACTAAACTGGCACTTTTTTCGGGTTGACTTTAGGCAACATTTAACCGGGTTCACGGGTTTACTTTCGCATTGCTTCGTAAGACGGGCCCTATACGTGAAAACGTGCAACGGTTGGGATCGAGCCCGTGCTCGAAGAACGTCAGCATAAATTTAAATCGCCTTCTACGTGTCTTCTCTGGTCGCGAGACGCACGCGAATGCACCACGCCAGCGGGCTCGACAACTAGAATCGCCAAACTAATCGCAACCACGTACACCTTAACAAAAACGACACTAACAACTACAGCAACAGCAACAACTACCACAATTAAGATTAGGCATACAATTTACTACTACTACTACTACTATCCTAAATGGCAATGTTGCTAATGACAAAATACGGACAAATTCAGAACAACAGCAGCAGCATGAGAGCATCGACCACCACCGCCTTTAAACCGTTGATGCTACCAAAGATCCGTGCGGCCGCCCGGTCTGCTATACGGAGCAAATTTGTGTGCGATTCTTTAAGAGCATGGCCGCGGACAGCCGCGAGGACACTTACGACAATACCGCTTTGTTCTTTTCACTGCTTTGCTAGCAAAGTCGAAGCGCGTCGAAGTTTCCATCACACGCGCTTCTTCAATAAAGTACTTGTACGTCGGCACCGAGTCGGAGTCTTCACATACAAGAAGTTTTCTTGCCTTGTTATTGCCTATTGCTTGCTATGTCTTTCTCTCTCTCTCCCTAGTGCGCTTTCTCTCTCTCTCTCTCTCGCTACCTATCGCGCACGTACTGGCTCCGCGTGCATCTATGTAGTCGATAGCCTCTACATTAGCTAAATCACTGTAGGCAATTTTATACGTTCTTCACTCAGATGCACGCCAGCCCCCCCCCCCCCCCCCGGCACGCAGGCGGGTCAGAAAGAACGACCTTGAGCCTTGAGGACGGATGGTAGAAGCCAACCGCCGTAGCGGTACGGGCAGCTCAACGGGCACTCTCTGAAATTGATCCCTTTGGGACTTTAGGGCTGCGATGATAGTAATAATCCGATTTCATAGCGCACCTGCACGGGGGGCCAACGTGCGCTCGTTGTGAATAATCGAGGCTCATCGACCATGACCACCGCCTTGGTGACCGGTAGTTCGAGCTTTAGAAGTAGCAGTAATAATTGTTGTTGCTGCTGCTGCTGTTGTTGTTGTTACTGCTGCTGTTGTTGTTCCTGTTCCTGCTGTTGTCACTGGTGTTGTTGTCGCTGTTGTCATTGGTGTTAGTGTTGTTGTTTGCCTCGGTGTTGTTGCAAGAGTGTGTAGTACAATGTGGCCCTGTGTTCTTTTTTGAAGCCTTTGCTCGTAAAGTCACCGGCCGGAGACAACGAAATGTCTAGTGTTACACTGTGTCACTGCTCGCTATAACCTCCCTACCTACCTCAGGGTCGGTTAAACAATGTCAACTAGCTAGAGAAGGCTGTTACGCATACAGCGTCTACTCTAAGTCACTTCCGTTTGGCCTATATTGAGTCGTTTCCCTGCGCCAATATTAATATGCCAAATACACATTGTATTTGGTATATGCCAAATAATATATATATATATATATATATATACAAATAATATATATATATATATATATATATATATATACCCTCGTTAGTTATATGCTTACCTGCACTCAACATATTGAATACTTTAATTTTAGAAATGGAAGGAACGCACTATATTCGCAAAGGTAAGCGAGCGATGGACAAACTGCCTTACACAAAATACCGTGGTGATCAATTTTGTCAATGTAGAAGGAGGTACGGTTCAAATGGATGAGAACCATAGCAGCAGACCCATTTAAGCAAGTACTACTACCTAGGCGCATGGCATGCTGATCTACTTACTCAACATATCAACTGGAGTGGGTTTGTTGTAACGTACTGAGCCGACGAGAAGACGTCGATTGGGCTGTCGCTGAGGTTCGCACCTAATGATTCGTCACTCGAACTTCAGAACGAATGGTTTGGCTATCGGGATGCGAAATGAAGAATAAGCTTCTTGGCACGCCTGCAGGCTGAGTAGCTTAGGTAGATAAGCAAGCATCGGTAGAGTCAGTAATGAAGGAAATGGAAAGAAAACTTTTTTCATTTCACATTGGATTTGTAGACTTTGGCGCTGTCCCGGGTCTCTTTATAGCCAGTCGTATCACCCATAGTGAGGTCCTCGTTGCCAGTCAAGCGGTTGACACCGAACATAAGTTGATGTTATTTTTCGGGTTATCTTAGTTTTGTATCCAATCCTATACATGGGCTGTGCAATAATCATACCTGACTTGAATTAATGGCCTAAAAAACAAGCTGCGTTGAACCAAAAAATGACCCGCATTGAGAAGCGCCTTTTGTATCTTCACCCCTCCCCCTCCTTAAAGCTCAGACCGAATCTAGAAAAATAAAAACAAATTATTTGTTTATTTATTGACGGATCACGAGGTGCAGCTAGGTTTTGGCTCTGGTAACATGGATCGTAGGTGGCATGACTCAACTACTTACAAAAATATAAAAGTTGTGTAGTTCAGTTCAATAATTAATAAATACACATTTGTATACAATCCGAGTTGTCACTGAGGTCGGCTGCCAAGCTTAGCGCTTCAAACGTTTTGTAACAAGATGAAAGAAAGTTGGGCTTGGGAAGTTATCTACACATTATGAAGAACGTACGGTGGCAGGCTGTCATTGTATCGTGGCATGGCCTGAGTAGCTAGTAGGCAATATTTTTCTGGCTTTTTCAGGTGTGCTCGATCGCAGGTTCAATTAGATTTTGTGCTTGGTCCTTGGATTTAATGCTCACTGTCACAAGAATGTTGTTAAAAAACCTCTAAGATACAACGTTTTGGAACAAGACCAAAACGATTTCCCTATATGTCCAATAAATGAATGCAGCTAATAAATAAGTGAATATCTTGATCCCAGAAGGCGATTCAAGCAAACTGAATCTGGTACTCCCAGTTCCCAGTACGGCAGCAGACACCGAAGCAACTATACTAAAAACCGCGATGAACCCAGACTTGTGCCAAAACATTTCGAATAGATGATCCCAAAAAGGGGCTTACAGGAGACATCATTTGCCGCCGGCCCTTCAGTAGAGAAGCAAGGAAAAGTGAGATTATAATTCTAATCGAGACCTTCGCTTTGTCATTGATCTCACTACAAAACTTCTACAGCATAATTGTACTACTATCAACCAATAGTTGAAGCAAAGCGTATCTATTTGCCAAAATGAAAAGGAGATTCTTTAGACCCTTTCACGCGGCGGCCAATGGCGTTTTCTTCCAGATGAGCAGCATGGACTTAAACTGGAAAAAAACTTTCTTTGTTTACGGTTTTTTATTTATTTGAAATCTGCCTCTGACATTTTACTCCGTGATATTGTCTTGAAGAATCTGGGACAGGCTGGAGTTCGACCACGGATGCTTACTCAACTTAGCGCCTTTCTGAGGGCTAGCCAGATTGTCCTGGTGCTGGTGTGTGCGAGGATAACATGTTTGATCAGGTGACTGGATATCCGCAAGGCGACAACCTCAGCCCATTGTTATTCATAACGTTACTCAGCGATCTGCCACGCATTCTGAAAGAGTGGCACTTAACAGTCATAACTCTGCTCTACGCAGATGATCTGGTAGTATTCAACAGAATCCTTTCTGACCTGCAGACTTTGCTTTGCAAACTTAATATTTCTCGCAGATTGGCCGTGTGGTAAATGCGTCAAAACAAAAGCTTCAAAGATCCGGCTCAGGGCAAAACGAGACCACACAGATAAACGGCGATTTCACAGGGAGCACGTGCAGTTTGCAAACATTTTCTGCTACAGTGGGGTAAATTTCTCGCCTCGAGGTAAAACTTTTTCACAACACGTAACTGAGCGTTGTAGAAAAGTTTCTATCGCGGCAGCTGGTATCAGAAGCCCAAGTGGCATGGTAGCATCTTAACACTTCGCATTTACTATCATGGTTTATTAACACCCAGGTTGGGTAAATTATAAACATGTACATCAGATCACAACTAGTAGTTCTTCCACATCATCCGAATTTCTCTCACCTTGCGAGTTCAGCTATTGAGTGAACTGTTGGACATACTGCGGCGTGGTATGTATCGCAATGGACTAAGCATCTTGCGCACCTACAACACTCCTGAGGATCGCGGACTCTCTTTAAGATCCGCACATGACCTTTGTGAAGAAACCGGTTTGAAACCCCACGCCTCCAGTCTGTGTCGAACTATGGGAAGAAGAGAAGGCAAAGTAGGACGCGCATACCGCCGCGCGTAAGCAATGTTACTCACCGGCTCCCTCTTTGTTCCGTCATTCAGCTAATTTTATCCGAACCTTTTCTGCATACCTGTTTTGATTCTTGCTATCTCTCGTCTCTCTATCTCGCCGGAACTCCAACTAGTCTCTTGACTGAAATGAGAAAAAAGAGCACCGCCGCAAAAAAGCTTCTCGACGCGCAGAAGTTTACGAAGCCATCACTGCCTTCTTCCTTCTGGCAGAAATAAACAGAAACTAACCATCGCACAAATGGCTAGCAGTAGGCCCCAAAATACGCTCGGCCTGCCCCATTTTTTGTCAGATCTGACAAAAGAGAGAGATTTTTGGGATCGGCCGACGCAATTCCTTCCCCCGCACCATTCACTCGGCTCTCGGCCGCTTGGCCAGACAGAACAGAACTTCTACGAGACGCGACTGATGGCGACTTCGACATTGCCAAGGTACACTGCGCCATTAGAGCACTGCATCAAGGTAAACCCGTCAGTCCGGACTTAATGAGAAATTAGTATAACCGCCAGGCATTAAATCTTATCCCGTGCTGTCTGATCGATGCTGTCACAATGCAGCGCTTCCCTCTGAATCCGAAGATCCCAAATGGCAGAAGTGATTATATAAACATATCTGCATGGAAAGCCATTGTCAAAAAATGCTGTAGTTATTAAGAATTTGCTAGTCCAGAGAAGACGCATCTCACGAGGTTCTTGGGACACGTACATGACTTTCTTTATTACAGGACATCCAAGAAACACCAGGAGCGCCAGGTGACTACTGTACGCCATCTTTGTCGAGTTCAGGATCCAGGGATGATCACAAAAAAGCTTACTGTCATGAAATTAATTATAAAAGGGCTCAAATTACTAACGAGAATTGTTCAACAAATTAGAATGGCCTAGCTACATTTCCTTGATTTAGAGGTACCTAAACAGAACAGACTTCGCGACTATAGAGAGAAGAAAGTCACCTTTTTGAAAGGAACACGCGAATCCGTCGAAAAACCTATGGATTGCTTTGCTCTGCAAGAAACCGAAGTACACAGAGCCTACATTAACTTCCATTAAAAGATAACCGCACTGAGACTGGATTTCCACCAAACGAGAGCTGGAAAAGCAGCATTAGCCGAAACCGCCATCTCGTAACCAGATCTGCAGCCATACTTTTCACTAGCTCGCGTGCTCGACGCAACAGTTCCATGATGCCAGCCAGAAGTGCGTATACAAATTCTGCGCAGCAATATGTTAACGAGACTGCCTAAACTCCTGACAATCGAGCAACGCCCTAATTTTAATTGTGAGACAACCTATCTAGTGTTCGTACTCGTTCACACGTACATCATTCTGGGCTTGTGTGTATGTATATACTCGTATATATTGTTTTCTTGCCTTATGCTATTTGTAACCATTGCACAATATAGAGGCCGTTTCGATGTAGAAAAATTGCCAGAAATTGCAAATTTGACATTGGCAATGGAAAACCCAAAATGTTTAACTGCGTATGGTAGTCCGTATGTCCCTACCGCGCCCCTACTAGAAGGCATCACGTAGAACGTATTTTGCCATTGTTGCGTTTTATGCATGTTCTTCTCTAACTCAATATTCACCACCTGAGGTAGAAAATGTAGTTTATGTGGATGACATGAAATTGTGCATTTCAGAAGAGTCTTATTACATCAATAGGAAAATTTAATAAGCTGTTAGCGATGCTAATTAAGCTCGCAACTTTAAGTCGATTTATGAAGTGCTGACATTTACAATTTCCTTTTTGTATTGATTATAATGTTAACCCTAACTAACTAATATTTTTAAATATGCAAATTTTAAGAAATATTGCATCAAAAAGGTATGCAGTGCGCAGGCACGCTCTTCTCGCCTTAAATAAAAAAAAATTATAATTTACTTAGCCTTAGAGATAATTTTTTTTCGTTTTGTCAACCGCTGTTATTGCATATTTTTACATAATTTATTTGCCCAGGGCACGTCCGCGAGGAAAAATTCTAATGAGCAACGGATCGATACGCCGCAAGGTGGTAAAGTCGCAAAGGCTGGACTCTATACTTTTTGGAGGTTTATACAGATAGAATGTATGACGTAGAGTATTACAGCAATGAGTAGCGTTTACCAAGCGACATTGGTTTACTGCCCTTTCCAACTAGAGCACACGTTTTTCCGATCTACAGGTTGCCCAGAAGCTAATCTTACTACCTTAGAGCTACATGAGGTCTTCTTTGTCCGTTTATTTTTAAAATATTCATCATCTGCGAAGAAGCAACGCTTTAGTTTTCGTTCCACCTGTGCCACACTTTTCTCCTTAAACTAGGGGATGCCGGTGGTATTCTGCATAGCATCCTGCGAATGCTATTCTGAACACATCTGTGACCTGTCAGCGAACCCGTGCACGATGGTGGTAACCCTTCGTATTTCAAGATAGTGATAAGCCCTCGTGTTTTCTTTGGAACGAGGGCCTGAAGTTCGGTGTGAGCTAACTTGTCCAGTACTGATTTCTCCGTAGCCTGCTTCACGTGCTGGGCTGAACCATATTGTAAGCCCTAGTAATTGTAGGCGTGTAAATTCAAAATACGCCTTAAAACAGATCAAACTGTGCCTCACGCAAATGGTTTTTTGACCCCAGCCAGTCCGGGTTCACAATCGAGGCAATACGAATTTCGTACCATCATGTTTGGCAGTTGGGTTACAACAACATTGTTGCTTTTGCAATCGCGCAAAGTGCCACTGGTGATGGTCAAGCTGGACTTTCGGAAACGCCTTCAATAGCGTCCGGAGAGACCATTTGCTTCGAGCCGTCAAGTCGTGGGCACCATTACTGTTTCACCAGACGAACCTGGCCTATGGTTCAGAACCATCCCATCTGGTAATGTCCCACAGCGCTATGCTATCGAAAACAGGTCTTCAGCAGGGTGATTCCCTGGGTCTTCCACTTTTTTGCTTATGTATCAAGGAATTGGTGGATTCACTGCAGTCCCCCCTTAATGCTTGGTACTGGATGACGGGATTCTGGGCGGGGATCTCCCGACCGTACTTGACGACATACCGAAAGTTATTGAATTTGGTGCTATTAGCGGTCTGACATTGAACCCGGTCAAATGTGAAGTGTATGTCACAACCCACAACGAAGCTGAGCCGTTAGATTTAACTAACCTTTTTGACTTACTTCCGGGCAAGGTTAACTTGGAGCTGCTAGGTGTCCCCTTGTTCCCGGAAGGCATTGCAAAGGCATTAGACAGTCGAAGAGACAAACTTGACTTCGCGGCGGGCAGACTACCTCAATTAGGGGCCCACTGCGGCTTATTCCTTCTTAGAGCCTGTTTTTCAGCCACGAGGTTAACACACCTGCTTAGAGGCTGCAACCTGTTTTTATCACGAGAGCTTTTACAGCCATTGAATGGACTTAGCTTAGACATTTTAGAGATCATACTAAATCTTAAGCTGACCGCTGCGGCAAGGAAACAGGTAATGCTCCCGGTTTCCTTAGGCGGCCTAGGTGTGCCTACGCGGTCATGATGACAGTACTTGCAATCGTATCGTCATTGACCCAGGCGGCGGACAGGGTTAAAGCATTATTGGACAGTGATGGGTGGGACGCCTATAACGGTGAACTTCAGAGACTGACCGGCCAATTGTCGTTGTTATTTAATTCTCCTCCCGACCATAGGGCTAACCAGGGCAAATGGACAACCCCTCTACAAGAAAAGCGACTAGCGAACCTGATTAATAGAGCGCCTTCTGTTGCTGATAAAGCCAGGTTTCGAGCTGTTAGTAGTCAAGGGGCTGGTGCTTGGCTACACGCCCTACCATGTCCGCGAATTGAGACTCTGTTGGACGACGAGACCACGCGCATAAGCGCAGGGCTGCGGCTTGGTGTTGACCTAGTCGTGCCCCACCGATGTCGTTGTGGTGATTTTATGGACGCGTTGGCACATCATGGCCTGTCATGCGCGTTAAGTGCAGGCCGACGAGCACGTTACTCCGCTCTAAATGACACCTTTAGTCGCGCACTCCGATCTGCCGGCTTCCCATGTGTTCTAGAGCCCCCGGGCCTATCGATGGATGACGGAAAAAGACCTGACGGCCTGACTTTGGCGCCCTTTGAGCGAGGCCGCATGCTTGTTTGGGACGCAACTGTTACCGACTCATTAGCCTTTTCGATGGTCGGTGCAGGTACGGACCGAGCAGGTCATGCTTCTAGGTTAGCTGAGGCTAACAAATGCAGAAAATATTCCAGTGTGGATTATCCGCACAAATTTTGTCCGTTGGATCATGAGACTATGGGCCCCCTTACGCTCAAACAGATTCAACGCGTAGGCAGAAGCCTTAATCTTTCGACAGGAGACTCGAGAGCATCCGAATTCTTGCGTCAGAGGCTGTTGCTCGACATTCAACGAGGAAATGCAGCGACTGTTTGGGGCACATTGTTGAACTGGGCTAACCCTGGGTTAGAGAACCCGTAATCACACGTTCGCGTGGAGACAATTGTCCACTCCAAAGTGCTAACATAGCAAAGTTATATAAATAAACGATTACAACATTGTAGTAGTGACTCGATGATGTCTAACGTTATCTTTAGACGTTGAAATAGCATTTTTTCTTTGACTAGTAACGACTTACTAAGCATCGCGACATAGGCTTCTGAGAAAGAAGCTCTAGCGAGTAACTTCAAGTTATTCATAAAAGTTTCCAAGAGAATGAAGGTTCAACAACACTTCTGAGAACCGTGGAATCCTTCCTTGTTAATTCTATAACACGTGACCCGTGGGCTGCAAATGCCGTAGTGAGACGTCTACTTTTATATCCGACTGCTTCACCAGGTCTTACTTCTCATCGCTACCGTACTGTATACTCCTATGCTAATTTCCTTGAATGTCTTTATAGTCTACTTCATAGTGCAGGCTTCGAACGCTCTCGTCCTAAGTAAACCACCTAGTACATGCAGTTCCCGTGTTAATAGGGTCTCCCCTTTATAACATGGACTGTTCTAGTCCTACACGAATTGGCTGACCCTAAAACCAGTTTCATAAAGAAATATCTAGCTCTGTCTAGTAACTGTAAATCTATGTCTTCTAATTTCTCCAATATGCGTTATATACCTAATGTTGCTATTTGTTCTCCTCTAATCTTGAAAAGGGGGGGGGGTTATAATTTCGGTTTAAATTAGGGGTTTATAATTTTTGCTGCTGCTTGAATTTCTTTTCCTACTCTGTTTTCTGTATGTATGAAAAAACTGCCACTATTCGACGTTATAGTGACCCCCTATAAAGTTTGCCCCTCCATGTCTCTGGCTTTGTTTCAGTGCCTTTTAGGTATGTGTAGTATAGTGTTCGCCAATAAATATATAAATAAGCTTATCCTCCTTTCACGCCTTAGGCATTTCTTCGGGTTTAGGCACTCACCAAATAGAGATTTCCAGCGTGGTGCCTGTCCCAATGTTTGCCTAAAATATTCGTTTCTTATAATATGGTTTCTAACCGCTTTGCTTCCAGGCACCCTTTCTATTGACGTCACATCGTACTCGATTATGACTGCAGAAACTTGCCATTTACGTGCGGATTCCGTATATTTGCCCCAAGGCTTATTGTATAATATTATCATGTTCGGGTTGTGTCGTCCTCCCGCATTGGTTATTGAACGCAACACCATTAGATAATAGAATGACCCGTAATTTTCACGTATGGCGCAAGTATTAGATGATTAGGCATCATGGTAGATTTGTTCCAACCTTAAGGACCCACATAGTGGCAGCCCTTTTAAGTAGGCATACTGAAAAGTATGTTATTGCTCAAGGCATACTATTGTCTTATGACTAAGCAAAACTGACAGAATGTTGATCTTGGCGCTTATTAGAACACGCATTTACAAGCATCTTCTTCTTAATTATATTATCCTATGAATTTGTCATCGGAAAACTTGCCACTTAAATAAAATATCAGGTTGTAAAAGCCCATAGCACAAACACACTTTTTGTAGACCAAAAAAAAATGTATGAGGCTTTTATTAGAACACATATTTTCACATTTAGTAAATAAAATCGCTATGGTCATATTTTTTTTCTAGAAAGCTTCGGTAGTATGTGACTAGTGTAAATCACAATCTCAATAATTTCCTGAATTCCTCCGAGCGCAGCATTTCTTCCAATCCCGTAGAAGACACGTCTTTTCCATTACCTTGAATTCCGCTTTGCTTAACTTATTTTTTTCATACGGCCTTATGACAAGGTAAACACCACTCTGAGGGGATGCGTCAGGACCTTTAGGGGCTGGCACCTCCTCTTCTATCTCCTTTCACCGAATTTCATTTGAAGGAGATATATGCATAATAGTATGAACATTACGATGCACAATAGGCAAATCTCAGCTTTATCCAAAAAATAAGAATCTGGATATAACCCTATCTCCAAAGAAGTCGTGTAGGCGGTTAATCATTCTGTGGACGAATGCCTGAGCATACGGCAATCAAGTATACGCAGTACATCTACAATACCAAATGTACTGTGGTTCCGTTTTTTTATTTTTCGGACTGTTTCGAGGTCTCTGTACCTTAGGCACTCTAATGGTTGTACACTCTCCCTCAGCTACTAAATAAGTGGATGAAGGTAAAGAGAGATCTATTAATCCGTCAGGGACTTTTCTTATTTCAATATGTTAATCAATATATTGTACTGGGCGACACATTTATGTTGATCAGAAAGCAAGCTGCCGTTAAAGCATACCAAATATAGCGTCACCGTCGAGCAGCACTTGACCACAGCGACACCAGAAACGATGAAGATATAGAATCGTATTTTTCAAGAGTCAAATTAGAACGCCACTGATCAAAGCACGGAAAGCTCTACAAAAGAGCTTACGGACTTGGCAGCTCAAAGCACTTCCCCCCCCCCTAAATATGGAACAAAATCTCCTGAACGTCTTAACGAGGTCGGATTATTCAGAATATTTCAGAAAAGCTAAACGAGATAATTTATAGCAGACAGCAAGTGCTTAAAATGCACGCGTGCCATACATTATCTCAGAGTGCTGTAATCCACCCTACGCAAGCGCTGACTGTGCAGTGCGGTCACTGACCGTATAAACGGGAGAATCGCCACATTGAAACACCCTTGTTTTTGCAGTTCTTAGCTGCAGTAATGAACGCATCGCGCGTTAACTTGGTTGAGCGTGGACGGCGCGTAAAACAGAAGACCGGCGCAGCACCCGACACGATTAAGGGGGATCTTCTAGGCCAGTAGGCACGTGCCATCGAATATGTGTATATTTACACAGCACTTAGGGCTATATGAACGTTACGTTAGCTGTAGGCTAACTATAACATTATCATTGTGCGACTCCAAAGTGCTAACATGAAAAAAGTTATATAAATAAATGATATTGTGCAAAGTATACAGGTGTTACAGCATAACCCTCCAGCTGGCCGAGCAGAAAATAAACATTTGTTGTGGTACCTCGCAACATTTAGCTTTCCTCGTCCTTTGTGCTTACCTGTGGTGTCCCACCCAGCACAAGATTTACGCAAGTAATTCGCAATAAGTCAGCAATTTACGACGTAACACGACGTAATGCTTTAATGCTTTGCGCAATTAAGGATCGGAAACAGCACACGAGTTTTACGCACCCGACCAGACGACTCGTTAAATTGTTACCCTGCGCAAACGCCTCAACGAAGTACCAGCGCAAGACGCAAGTGCTAGCTGCAAATGGCAACATTCCGCTGTGCTGGTTGCAAAGGGCAGCATTCCGCCAACAATCATCTTTGTCACGCGAAGTCACCAGGACTCGAAGCGTGGGCAGGGCATTTTCGCGAACATCACCTGCGTAGAGTAATATTTAGAATTCCAGAAATCAAAGCAGCCTGCCGACTGCTGCAAATCGAAAAAACAAGGCAATGAGATAATGCACTCCGACGTACGCCAATGCCGCGCATCCTATCTTAGCGGCGAAATTGTTCGCATGAACGTAGACGGCGTGTTTTTACCATCTACCAAAAAATGCCTAGATACAATTACAGGAAACGCAAGTGAACGTAGGACGCCGCTGCAACAGCAGAAGGCTAACAAGACAGCAACCCATATAAATGAATGACATAAGCGTATTGCGCACTTACAAACGCACTCGAAAGTATAAAGCATCTGTGCTTAGCAGTTTGCCCAATAAGGGCATGCATATGTCGCAGTGTACAATCTATGATGGCAGTGCGGTCAAACATTTATTTTTGTAAGTTCTTAAATATTTTAATGCGTTAAGCGCGCTGAGCTCATGACCAAAACAATTGCGTTGATTGCTGATCGAAGGCAATATTATAATAGTGAGTCAGTCCGCGTATTTGCATCTTATTTCGTTGTGGATCGCAATCGATCATTGTAGATTTGGAATGAGCTGCCGTGATTCACGAACAAACTAATATGCTATCATAAAAACGTTTGCCACATGCCTCCAATGCTAGCTGCCCCGAAGGTCCGCAACTAGGGTTTCTAGGTCGGAATCTGCATATCTAGAACTAGTTGATGTAATTAAGGGGCTTCCATCTGCCTGCCTTGGGATCTGGACTTGATGGCCTCTGGCCCCGACACTAACGCGATCTGCTCGACAAATAGCACCAATCTAAGAACCTATTTGACGGGCACTAAGCACATCCAAAGCGAAGTGTATCAACGAATGCATTACCACAGCAACAACGCATATGCTACGGAGCAACTTTAGCTGCCATAGATGAGGAATCAACGAGGAAACGCAGAATCTGTTCGGGGTACATTGTTGAACTGGGCTTATCCTAGGTCAAGGAACCCGTGACCACACGTTCACGCGGAAACAATTGTTACTTTGGGTGGCCTCTGATGGCCATTTTCAGCAGAATTAGAGGCTAACCGGGAAAAAGAGAGGCTTAAATAAGCGTCGGGCAGTGCCGCATGAGAGGTTAAACGGGAAAAAGAGAGGCTGATGAGTGTAACCAGGCAGACGGAGCCGATTCCGAAAGTGTCTGCGGCAAGTGGTAGCTAAACAGGTGTAAATGCTTCCGAAACTGTCACCCTGCCCAAGGGGTACTCGGACTCGGTATTGTCAAATGTAATAAACATAATTACAGCTAATGTCTACCGGAACGAGGAGGTTGCTGAGAGAGTTAAGTTACCGGCAACTCAGCTGATTGTGGATGCTAATGACAATGAAGAGGCCAGGAGTGGTCTAATGGATGACCTCGGCAATAAATAAGGATACAGCAAAGAAGCTGGGGAAAGTACAGCCACAGTATGAGGCCATGTGTAAACTGGCCACAGATCCGTCAGGTTGACCGCGACTGTTTGAATGAGGACATATTAGCAGCATTGAAGCTGGACGGGGTAGTGTCGGCTAATATACATAATGCATTATTTCACACAAACTTACGAAAGTAAGACAATTTTAGACATGGTTCGAATCGCCTCCACCAGCTTTCCATCGTAACGCGGGAGCGGGGGGGGGGGGGGGGTCAAATGATCAGGACACCTCGAAACTCTGGGTGAACTTTTGAAAATAATTCTGGGCTAGACGTTTTAGTAATAAACGAAACATAGTTAATCTTAAATCGAGTGAATGAGACGCATATAGCGTTCCCAGTTTGACTTTGAGGAGGAGTCAGAACGCGAATTTGGTGAACAGGGAGGCAGGTTTGGCATGCACACAAGTTAGTTCAACTGCCTTGTACTTATTATATCTAAAAAATTCTTTCTGGGCTGACTTTCAACCAAGATTCAACGTCCATGGGACTGCTTTTAGCTTTGCTTCATAGACGGACTTTATAAATACAAATGTGCAACGGTGGGGCTTGAACCCGCGCACCTATGTGTCTCCTCCGTTCACGAGACGCAGACTAATGCACCAAGCCACCGGGCTCGACGCCTTATACTAAGCTTGCTAAAGTATATACACCTTAACAAAAGTGGTTTTGAGGGGTTGACTATCGTCTTGTAATCCAGTTGTATCACGCATCAGGAGGCCCTGCTGGGTTTGGGGAAATCTGATTACTACCCTGTGGTGGTGTTTTTATCTGAAAGGCGTTCTTCGAATAGGTTTTTACGACAACTTGCTAGTCATTGACTATAATAGGTAATTTAGGCGGTTCTGCCCGGGTTACTTAAAGTAGCATCTAAAGATAGTTTATTTCTGTGAGGTTGAGACGCCTTAACTTTGGCTCGGCGCCTTTTTTGATGTTTCTGCCGCCCTGAACGGCTCAAAGTATTCGTTCTTTTTAGAAATGCTGGAAACTTTTGCTTGTGACGGCATTGTTTTGACTTGGTTTAAGTCACACATAGTGGACGGGCTACAGGCTGTAAAGGTAGGTTGTTTTAAGGCAGTAAATGTAGGTTGTTTGTATTGTTTTTAGAAAAAGTCAACATCATGATGTGGCAAGGGTCAATTTAAGAACCGTTTATGTTCGGCTTAACTTTACATGAGTGCTTAGATGGCATGATTACCTAGATGTTCCTACGCCTAACTGCTATGCACTGATGGCATCTAGTCGTCAATTAAGAGAACTAAGAGTGTCTCTTAAGGTCTTCTTATGTAATTTAGTATGCTATTAGTGTCAGTTCTTTGTCATGGTATTGTAGTGCTGCTGGTCGCAGCGGCACTTGTCAGTGAAGGTGAACAAGGAGACGGACGCGGTAGGTATCGGTGCCGGGTCCTTAGTGGCAGGGCCACCAAGGTCAGCGGCTTTATTTGGTGCAGCATTGTACATAACTATCTATACATTCAAGTTCCCACTAGTACGCTCCATTTCCGAGCCGCCTTGTGTGTCGCGTCGTTTGCTATACGGGTGCCCTATAGGAGCGTAACCTACGTCGCCGAGGCTGACGCGTGTTGTTCGTGGAGCGTCTATTCGTAGCCACTCTCGCTGCAGTGAAGCGGCGCAGGCAGCGGCGGCAGCGAGGTCAGCTCTCCACCGGGCGTGGAGGTCGCGCCCTCTGGCGGTCAGTGCGCCATTCGATTGTTTGCCTTTGGAGAAGGCGGATCTCTCTGTTGGCGGGAACAGCTGACTGGAGAATTGGTGTGTGGTGTTGTGTACTGTTGGATGTGTGGTGATTCTAATTGTGTGGATGTGTATAGGTGTGACCTGTGTATACTACAGTATCTCAATTTGGGGCATTTATACTAGAGGTATCATTCACAGGACGAAAGTTATTCAGAACGATGCTCTCAGGGCGCTTTTAATTTACACCGTATCGGTTTAGTAGAATTGCTGCTTTTTTTATAACATCTGCTGCCAGGCGTAGGACTCGGCGTGCAACGGAATTTTTGAGGCCGGTAGCTCTAAAAGAATCCACTTGTCAGAACTCTCACGCACAACCTGCCGACTATCTGGACTTAACAATTCAAGAATATTCGCGTGCTCATCTCAGTTAGGATATTTACACGTGAGGCGGAGAAAATGGGTAATACGTACAGAATCCAGTCAAAGTTAGTGATCTGTTAATTTGTTGAAGAAAGCTTGTCACAATCTGTGAACGGGAACTTTCATGCGACTTCAATTGTTTATTCGCGCACCTTTGACATGATTTTGGTTTACGAGAACTAAACCATTGTGAAACTGTGGTTTCATGGATTTATCTTAAAATTGAAACTAAAGTTGTATGGGAGTCAAAAGCTGTTCCTGCTCAAACAATAAGCAAATAAATGGTGCAAACCACTCCCTGAAAAAATGCTATGCTATTACAACTGTTCTCGACGCCGGAGCATTCAGACACAAATATTTTGAATGCTCTACCCTACTTGGCAAACCTCGTGAGCTCAACTGTCTGGGCCAACAAACATAATACTTAAAATGCAATAACAGTCTATGAAAAACAGTTGCTCAGGCGTCACGAGGAGATCATATGTTTGCCTGGAGGTTGCAACGGCGAACCTACACCCGACTAGCACAAAGTACCGAAACTAGAATTTCATTTATTGTCTAGATTTTTGAGAGTACCGTTTTGGCAATGCTCGTTTATCCCCAAAGTTTTGCCCTCTGGACGCACATACGGCTGTGAAAATACGTTTTACCGTGTAAGTTGCTAATACAATTGTTTATAAAAATACTTTTGGTCCGTCTATTTGTCGTCTGGTCGCGAGATCGTCACAACATCATTAAGTAATTACGTAGATATAGCTCAAACAGATTAGATGCACATATATATATATATATATATATATATATATATATATATATATATATATATTATATATATATATATATATACATATATACAGGGTGTGACAGGAAGGTTTTTAAAGCGATGCATAGAATTGTAGAGCTCGTTAAAGCAAATATTTTTTCCAATAGAACATGGTTTCTAAGACGTCTTGTTTTGGAGTGAGAGTGAAGTTACTACAATTTGTGACAATGGTGTTTTTGTCCGATATAGGAGCACAAAATGTGCTGTTGCGACACAACCAGTCCTCCTAGACAGACACTAAGCACGCGTTCGTGTCCGTGATAAAATTCTGCTCCAACTGAGGAATATGCAAGGCCGATCAGAAGACGCGACACGGTCGCTTAGAAGAGAATTCGCCAAAAATGTAGTTATTTATTAGCGTTCACGCCAAATACTTCAAAATTATAACTCTACAACCACTCACAGCGCTGAAAACGGCCAATGCGCAACATATTCAGCCAATGCGCAATTTATGGCGATCATTTTGGTACCAATCATGTGTCCATGCGAGCTGTGGTTGCGGAGTAATTACGATTTTTCGGCGGGATGTCCAGATTAAGTGCATGAAAAATGACGCGCTGCGGCTGTCGCGCGACACGTTGGCGGTAGTGAACGTCGCCACACAGTCATTTTACATGCACTCAATCTCGACATGCCCTCCGAAAACTCGTAATTACTCCGCAACCACAGCTCGCATTGACACATATTTGAGTATGTCCGTTTTTAGCGCTGTGAATGGTTGTAGGGTTATGATTTTGACGTATTTGGCGTGAACGTTAATTAATAACTTCATATTTGGCGAATTCTCTTCTAAGCGACCGTGTCGCGCCTTCTGGTCTTGCATATTCTTCAGATGGAGCAGAATTTTATCACGAACACGAACGTGTGCTTAGTTTCTGTCTAGGAGAACTGGTTGTCTCGCAACAGCACATTTTGTGCTCCTATGTCGGACAAAAACACCATTGTCACAAATTGTAGTAATTTCACTTTCACTCCGAAACAAGACGTCTTAGAGATTATGTTCTATTGGAATATTTGCTTTAGCGAGCTCTACAATTCTATGCATCGCTTTAAAAATCTTCCTGTCACACCCTGTATATATATAGGCGGTGATTCGGCGGCGAATACACAGTTGGAAACAGGGGGCTGCCATGGCAACTATGAACAACAGTCCTACAGACTATTGCAAGTCCGAGTTCCAGCCCTGCTGGTTATTTCCGTGAGACCTACTTGTACAATGTCTTGCTGCTACATTCTTCTTTTTATTCTATTACAGTGCCTAAGCTGTGATTGTCAGTACGCCTATATATATATATATATATATATATATATATATATATATGCATAGATATTCGTGTGCCGGTCGGCTAGGTTCCAAGGGCTGTTTAAGTTTCGGATCTTGGCCTTAACGGTATGACGATGACTCTCTCGGAGTCAGAGAAGCCCCTGGTATGAAGTATGGTAACTGTTTCGGACTCACCCGCAGCCCTGTGTAGTCCCACACAACGCATTTCAACGTGGCCGCATACCAGAAAACGCCGAGAAAAGGAAAAACTTTAAGTACTCAAATGTTAGACACGCGTACAGGTTCACACCGTTCTCTTTTGAGATGCCAGCGTCTGGAAATATCATGACACACATATCGCGTAATCTTTTAATCTGGTGAAATTCTCAGACAAAAGGTCTAAACTTTCATTCACAGAGGCAACACAGCGGCGTTGGTAGAGACACTGGCCGACGAAATGAACCAGTCGTCCTAGAATGACCCTAGCCTACATTTAATAACGGGTTAGGTCGGTCCACATACACGGATTATATAATACATACGTATATATGATGGTGATATAAATGCTTGATATAAGACAAACGGTATATTTAAGGCATATCTCCGTAGATGCTGCGGAAGATTCTGCATGGCAACAAATCGTTTAAAAGTCCGGTTATTTGGTGTCACTTTTTGTGACGAAGGGTGTTATCGTAAATAGGCAGTCGGGATATTACAATCGGGATGAGCCTTAATTTTGGATATACTAATTGCTGTTCTGGGATCGATGGTCACGAAACTCTCCAAGCAGAACCGTGGCCCTCACTGTCTTTCAAACGACTTGTTCAGCGTAGCCGTTGGCGGACAGACGTGAAGTCAATACCGCACCCTCGTAGTAGAAATGGCTTATTAGCTTTAGAGGTGTGCGGTTTGCCTTAATGCGATGGTACGCTGCTGCTAAATACGAATCCGCTTAACTAATGCGTAAAATGTTCGTCTTGTATTATTTGCAACCTACTCTCTATCTACGTCACGAATTTCGTTGTAATGTCTAGGTAAAGCTATATATAAAAGAGCTAGGTATTCTCGTGACTTTGCGAGTATGACCAAATCATCTGTTTTTAAAGAACGCATCTCTATATCCATGACTAGTAAACCTGCTATGTACATCGCAAAAATAAACGGGCTCGCAGAGTGACCTTGGGCAATTTCCTCTGTCTCTCTGTATAACGCGTTGGTCTAACATGCGTTAATTTTCCTCGCATTGATGTTTTACAACTTACTACTGCTGTGTTCATTTCTTGAATGCCCCCTTAATTTCCGCCAGTTGACTTACATCCTGATGAGTTGCGTTCACTAATAGAGGATCGTATATTTTATCTTGCAAAATTTTAACCAAGACATGTTGTGACCATTTTTCTCTTTTTTGTTCTAGCAGATATGTGTATTGCCCAGCCTATGCTTTCTCTGGACGTTTGGTATCGTCTTCTGACCGTACGGCCAATAGGGCCTGTTCTAAATAATGCTGACTGTTTTACCTCATTGCAGCTCGGTGACGGTCGAGATGGTGTCGTATTTTTCAATTCAATTTTTTCAATTACAAATGTGGTTTATTCATTGAACTGCATTTCACAACGCTGAAGTTCTCGGTAAATAAAAATGGTTGAAAAAGATGAATCGAACAACGAAGCAGAAAATCACCCTCGACAAAATTCAAGGAGATTCAAGGAGAGGAAGGTATAAGCACTTTATACATATGCTAATCACAGTGGTTATTGATCGTTACGAGAACTTCAAAGTAGCAACTGATGCGTTTGTTAGAACGCCGAACACTACATGAGACAACAAACTTGCAAATATAACACACAAACGAAGTAGTCCACTGGTACAGCATCAACACAATTCACAACAACTATGACTAAACGCATGCGGACAAATACTATCCATATCCAGTCTGAGTGTGTCCACGTATACAAAGCACAACAGTTCTAATGCCGGATATACCTAGATCACACGCCTGACTCCGATTGTAAAAATAACAGCCACTGTTTTAACTCGTGAGAGAAGAGGTGTTTCGTAGTAAGGTATCTTATGTGTTTGAGAATGCAGGTCCAGGTTTCAGGGAGGCGGCACGCAAGTGCGTTTTTGTACAACCACGCAAAATGTTGTTTGCTAACGCTAGAAAAAATTGCTTTAATTGCATCATTCTGTATCACTCTGGCTCTTTGGAGAATGCCAGAGTGATACAGAATGATGCAATGAATGAGTGCCGCCACTGCCCCATGGAAGGAGCGTTTAGCGATTAAGTTCGAATGTCATTCGACAGAGCCTGCGGATGCAGGAAGGATGGCGTTGATTTGGTCATAGTTATGATTGTCCCTGGCTCCTTTGCCTAGAAACATACCACATTGACAATGCCCGAACCCTTCGAGTCTACATTCATCTCACCATTGTTTATATTATCATGACCTTAGTTTGACTCGAAAGCGTATCAGCACGGTGTTGCTGTTTTTGAGTTACATTAATACGACTGTTTGATTGAGCGCATAGGTTTGACTTTTTCTTAAGGAATATATACCACCTTGCGGCTTATTTGTAGTCATTTTCTAGTGTGACTACTGAACATGCCACTACAACAGTTATAGCTGCTGGCTCTCTAAGTGTTTTTAGTGCTAGTCTTAGTCTCATGAGACAGCTTGGCCACGTCGAACTGAAACTGTTCATAGTCGTACGGCAACACGTCGTACTTACTAACCGACAGAACAAAGTCGTGCTCAATTTTGAGACTTCTCCCGAGTTTAACAATTTAGAGTGCGAACGCATTTTCAATATTATTATGGTCTTTGTTGGCTAATAAAACCATTTTCCGTTGAGCGGAAATCGCTCTACTGGTGATCGCCTCAAATGACTACAGGGCCTCCGTAGACCCCCTTTCTTACAATCGTTAAGGCACATTCACTTGCCACGATCGGTCTAATTAGTTGTGCTCAACTTGCCATATGTTATTTCATTCTCTCAGTTTATGCAGCCCGAGCAGCAAAATGAAATGGACTCCAGCGAACACATTGACATTGTTCACATCGAACCATTCGTATTCCTTGAGATGCGATGGGATGCGTGCCTCATTACCTGTTAGAGCGGGGCTAGACTCCACATGGAGCCATTTCCGCGTGTGTTCTGCCATTTCTGCCTCATCTTATGCACACTTACGTAGCCAGCACAATACGCTCTAGGATAAGTGCCAGTCTTCGTTAATTATTGTTCCTGATCGCTGCCTCATAGAGAGCGCCAAAAAGACAGTTGTGATGCCTGCATTTGCCATCAAGGAGTATCCCAACTGCGTGTATGGGGTCGAGGACATCTTTAGTAGCCGATGTAAGCATTGCCATGTTATAGAATATTGCCTATAGGAGCTAAGAATGTGTTGCGAACTTTATGTGTTGCGTATAAATCATGTAAAATAAAAGTGATCCAGAACCCACCTCGTATCTACCATGTTAAGCGTAACGTTTTCTATTAGGTTGGATACACTTGATGCATATACCCTCTTCTCAAACAGGCAACATATCACGCTTGACTGCAACGTTGACTGCAGTAGAAAGAAGTTGTTACCTTCAATGACTGAAAACAACGGAATCTAATAGTTGGAAAATAGCAGCATTGAACTTTGGCTCAATTTGCACAATAGGTTGTACTAAGTCTGTACTTAGTACAACAGAACACAAGATAATTTCTCTTGTGTTCCCACGGATCGCGCCGCTTGCCCAACATTGGGGTATGGGGACAATGTATGTGTTTCCGCCAGGTCAAAAATCTGCGTAATGTTCCGATTCTTGCAAATTCGACAACCTCTCCATTTTCGAGGCGCTGCTGCTGATGATCTGCGTGAAATTACAAGTACCATCGTATGCTAAGGAGTACTGTCGGGTCTTTTTGCTATACTTGCGTTCCGATACCAGGGCAAGGAGTTCCATGGTATTTAGCGTTTTGATTTTTCCCGCAAGCTCTTCTTATATATTCTTTGTTGTCCGTTTCGAACCATCTCGATCATCTGGCTTAAGGATGATGCCAAATATTATTACCAGACACTATTCTTTGCAAGTATATTAACCAGTTTAATCAGTTATTTTAATAATACTAATACTAATAGGAGTAACAGGATAATCATAGATAATAATAATATAATAATACTAATTAATAATAGAATAATAATAATATAATAATAATAATCGAATAATTATTGCAAACCGTTACTGACTCATTAACCCCTTCAATGGTCAGTGCGGGAGGGGAAAATGCTGGTCACACGTCTATGGCGGAGGCGAATAAGTTGCAGAAAGTATTCCAGTATTACCTACCCC
>QVRM01000919.1:0-49552 GCA_003439945.1 Dermanyssus gallinae
TAGAGGAGACAGAGTGCTTGAATGCCAAGCCTATCCATGAGATCCATAAGAACCACCTCGGTATCGCTAAAATATTGTTCAATGGATATCTCGTAATTGTGATAAGACGAAAGAGAGACGCGCGTGTTTTCTGAGAGATTAGAGAATTTCTGAAAAACTTCGACGAGGACCAGTCTTCCTTGTTCTATGTACATTACGCAAGGCATAATTATGCATTGACTAGAACATTCGGAGCACACACGTTGTTCTAACAGAACATTTCCAATGCAACTACGTATGATGACACAGTTTCAACCTGCACCTGGTATAAGAGGCATAATACAATCTCAACACTCATAATTACACAGACGCGACACGCTGCTTTTAACAACAAGTTCTAAAAGCGACAATGCCGACTTTAATCAAGTGTAACTCAGCGACCGTAAGAGCCTATGAGTAAAACACCGACACATAGCGTCGTCAGGATGAAAAATGATACGTGGCGTATCGTTTTAATTGACCACAACTCTACGGAGAATATTATTATCCCTCTCCGTAGAAGGATCCCGCACCATAAAATTGACAGGAACAAGGAATTGTATACAAACAGCAATCTTTCAGTAGCCAGTGGTGGTTAACGTCTCATGCGCGTCTCAATGCCGTGGTGACGGCATAAAACTTGGGTCCTGTATAGTTCATCTAGAGACGGCCACAAAACATTACGATGCCGAAAAAGGCCTAGATATTTGGTCACGCGAGAGTGGTCCACCACGTTTGTGCCAAGCTGAAGCGAATGCAGTGGCCAGGCCTTGGACCTTCGGCCGCCTCAAGAAATGTACATACATTGGTGGAAAATGACATCAAAATCGTGTACACAGTGATTGTACTTGTAGCAAGGAGGGAATACAAAAATAAACATGCAATATCGAAATTGCAAACACTTTTCCAGGTCCCCCAATGCTCAAATATTGGGTGGTACAGATATTAGGTAGACTGTACTGGCGGCCATGATTGCTTCTGCAGCGTCGTGTCCACACATAGTTTGCTATGTGACCCCACCACATAGTATATATTGAGTAGGACAGAGAGTGCCTGACTTTTGTAAACTTCTTTAAGTTTAAACTCGTTAACCGAGTTTATTAATTTAAGCAGTACTTTCCACTATTAGCCACAACCCTTTCTTGTCTACGGACCAGCATGCCGACTACTATGGCAAAGATACTGATTTCCCCATCTCGAGGAATGTCTCAAAAAGTATTTTAACTTCTTCCAGTGAAGTGACTTGTTTTCCCTATAAATAAACATTTCCGAATAATTGGACGATGCTATGTAAAAAACTTAAAAATGTATGTAAAAAAATTGCAGTCACTTTCTGATCAATCTAATATATATATATATATATATATATATATATATATATATATATATATATATATATATGTCCATACATATACATACACACATACATATGTGCATATAGAGTGAGGGAAACAGCGGTGGGTGATGCTACGAGAAAGCAAAGTGACAAGGTCAGAACTGGCTATCTCGTTGCCCCAAGAGCTATCTGTGATCGAGGCAATTGGCGCGTTGGCTAGCGCGTTTGTTCGTTTTCGACTTCTAGAAAAGCTAGAGGAGGCTGACCGCCAACAGAGAACGCACAAGAAGATCGTAAGACGCGCTACGACGCCTTCAAAGACGCAGAACATACGGAGGAAAACACCGAGAGACAGAGAGAATGGAACAACGAGTATTATGTATACGTATGTAGGTATATATGTATGTATATATATGTATATATATATATATATATATATGTATATGTACATCAAGAGAGAGAGAGAGAAATCATATGGAGAGGTTTGGGTACACGAATCGACATCAAGAAGAGAGCAGGAGCGACAGCAAAGAGCTCGAGGAGAGGAATGTAAAGAATTAAGGCGACATCAGCAACAATCACAACAACAACAACCACACGGGCCACTAGTGCCACCATGATCAAGGGTGGTCCTGCTGCGTTGCCGTGCCTTCGCGCAGCCCTAGAATACTACTCTTTTCCACCACTACGAATAGTACTGCTACCACAATGGCAAACGTTGAAGCAATAGCAGCAGATACAGCTATGCTTGTATATATACATATATATATATATATATATATATATATATATATATATATATATATAAAGGGATGTACACCTATGTGCAGTCCTCATACGTGTTGTATCCACCTCACAGACACGCATAGCCACACTCGTACTCAGGCACACACAGACCCCGTATACATGTACACGCCGCACCGGTAACAGTGAGAGTGAGGCAGCCATGTTGTTGTTGTTGTTGTTGGCAGCAGCGGTGACACGCTGCCAGCAGTCATGACCGCTTTTGTACTGTTGTTGTTGTTATTGTTGCCGTCGTCGTCGTATGTCAACGCTGCTTCTGTATCTGGCAACCGTCGCTGCTGCTGCTGCTGTTGCTACTGCAGCTGCTGTTGTTGCTGCCGTCGATGCAGTTGTTGTTATTGTTGTTATTGCTGCTGCTGCTGTTGTTGTCGTTGGTTGTTGCTGTTGTTGTTGTATTGTTTGCTTCCGTTAATGTATCGGGTGTACAGCTGTAGATGCACTTGCTGGCGTAGTTCGTGTCAGTCACCAACAACTCGAGATGATCGTTGTCAGAACGGCCATGAACCACAGCTGCCATCCATCCACACGGCAGTATGCGCAACAACAACAACAACAACAACAACTGCAGCAGCAGCAACAACAACAACAACAACGCCGCCAGCCCCCAAGATCTCGGGTTTTATATGAAACTTAGTACTATCAGGAACACGTGTGCCGGCAGCACCGCCGGTGGTAACTCGGCCACCATGACCGCCGCCTCTCGTAGTATCTCGAGAACCGAGAGTAAATCCAAGAACGTAAACGAGGTCACGGCCAACGGACTACTAATCCAATGATGAACATGAAGGTCACACACAAACTCAGCCGCCGTGCCCGGATAAAGAGCAATTTCGCCATTGATACTACTGTCGTAGTAGAAGTAGAAGTGCTGGATAATAATATAATAACAAATGTGAGGAGCAGCATAAACAAGAAGAAAAGCATGCAACCAGTGACTTTTTAGCGTTCGAGACAAGCACACTGTAGTGGCAGTTAGCGAACGAGCGTTTAAAGATCATATCAATCAACGATCAACGATATCACAGTAGAACATCACTTCTGCTATCTCTGTTTCTTCGATACGAACGAACATACACACTCATGTCGCGTGTTGGGGATGCCTTGACTAAAGGTGACTTTGTATTGTACTCTGCAAGGCTGCTTGCCGACGGTCGGTTCCTACACGTCGTAAAATGGTTGCGTCATTCCAATTGAATTCTAAGAAATACCAGGTAAAGTACGCCCTAAATGTGGAGGTAGTTCAATTATCTATCAAATTAGGGCATGTTATTTACAGAGAGGATACAGTTTTGGTTGATGTTTTTGTTTTTTACACTATTCGTGAATTTAATCATAATATGGATGGTAATGGATGGACATGTCTATATCATTCATATCGACCACCTGTGCCAGGCTGTCATCTGTGCTTACCAAGCAAAACATTCACACCCGTTCCGATGATCAGTATTGTGTCAATCCACATTTTCGCATCATGGAAAGGTATTGGCTTTGAGCCACAGCAAAGCAGTTGTATCAATGGAGACATAAGCTAAGCTAGTAAACCACATATATATATATATATATAATATATATATATAAGTCTGGTCTGAGTCTGAGCCTCGCAATCGGAGGAGACACTTAGGTGCGCGGGTTCGAGGCCCACCGTTGCACATTTGTATTTATGGGGGTCCGTCTATAAAGCAATGTGAAAAACAATTCCGTGGACGTTAAACCTTGGCTGAAGGTCAGCCCGACAAAACATATATATATATATATATATATCCCATCATATATATATATATATATATATATATATATAATTAGAATATGTATATATATATCCCATCACCGACAATCGGCGAGAGATTTCGACCGACCCTAGGGCTAGTGCCGGCTCACCTTGTGCACGGAGTTGGGGTCGGCCTTCCAGGCGCGGAACATCTCCTCGACGTACACGCCACTGCTGCCGTTTAGGAAGGGCTCCTGAGCGGCGCGCGTCTGATAGCCGGCCAGCTGTTGGCAGCTGGCGAACGCGCCCGCGCCTCCCCGCGGGGGCAGTCGGTAGCCGAACCGCCCCCGGTTCAGGCTGGCACCAACGTGGCCCGTCAGCGTCGCAGGCGAGGTAGTCGATGCGGCTCGACGCATCGCTGTCGCTGTCGCCGCCGTAGCTCCTCGTGTGCCCGACACCCGGCCCAGCGAGACGGCCCGGCCCCACGCCGGACTCAGCGTCCGCATGACGGATCGCGCCCGATCCATTGTCGCGCGTCAACGCGGAAAGTTCCGTGTGTGGAAATCGAGCTCTAAAAACAGGAACACGCCAACAATAGGCAATGCCGCCGATGGTGGGTGCGAGAGCGGCGGGTTGATGTTGCGGAGGCTGTTAACGGTCCAGCGAGCTCGACTGTCGATGGCACTGTCGATGCTGCTGCGAACACGATGATACTGGGAACAACTACAATGCGACAAAGTATCCCAAGGACGAAAACAACGACGACGACGACAACGACGACGGCGATGATGATGATGATGACGACGGCGACGACAACAACAACAATTGAAGCATCAGCGTCAGAAGGACCACACCAATCTCGCCCAAGCTCTCGATACGAGGCGACGCAACAGACGAGCGGCAAAGCTGAGCGGCTGTGAGGTGGTCCAAGTAGTCCGGGGCCTGTTCACCTGCTTGTTTTGTCTGCAATCGACCGCTAGCTTGACCGCTGGCCACTCATTCACCCACACTCACTCACTGCCTCGTCGCACGGCTGCTACTGAAGGCTGGCTGGGGTAATGGTTATAGTAGACAGAACAGCAAGCTGCTTGTTGTTGCTGCTGCTTGTTGTTGTTGTTGTTGCGGTCTTCTAAGTAACGATATCAGCAGCAGATGTCAACACTGAATAAAAACAGCACTCCAATCGCCACTAACTCGTCGTCATGGTTGCCGATCCGCTGGTGACACTGTCGTTGTTGTGGTTATCCTCCTTCGGATTGTCCTTTTTGATGAAGAAGCCACACACACCAAGGAGAAGGAAAAAGAAGAAACGTCATAAAACAAATCGAACGAAAGTAATAAAACAAATCGAACACCTTATTCACCTGAGCGCAATTCTCACTGCCGCCAATTCGTTGCTGTTGTAGAACACAACAACGACGACAACGAGGTCTACAATATTGTTTTGTTGTTATTGTTGCTACTGCTGTTGTTGTTGTCGCTGCTACAGTTATTGTTATTGTAGTCGATCTGTTCTACTACAAATAATACTACAATAACAATAATAATAATACAAATAACTACTACAAATAATACCACTCCTGCTACTATTACCACTAGGTCCACAACAAGCGCTGCAACGCTGTAAATACACACAATCCGGATCTGTTCGTCCATATGTGTGCGACCATATCATAACATCGCTGCCGGTTGTTCTGCGAACTTATCCATATGCACGTTATGTCTTCATACAAGCAAAACAGCTCTCTCTCTCTCTCTCTCTATCCGTTTGCTTGAACGTTATCCACCTGACCGACAGAAAGAGGAAGAGACCCAACCACCGGCTCGGCTGTGCTGCTCTGTTCGGTGATGATCCGTCCGTGTGTTCGTTCGTTCGTTCGTATGTCGAACTGTCTGTCTGTCTGTACGTCCGACCATCCAGCCGGAAGTCGCAAACGGACCAACCACGTTAGCGGCACAGCAGCCACGCTATTCTTATGAAGATGCCGACGCCGATTATGATGATGATGATGAGGACGCCGAGAACGCCGACGTCGAATGCAATGCACACACTACTAAGACTACATCTAGAACAATAACAACGGCAACAACAACAACAACCTACAACAACCTCAACAGCATCAAAAACCTCCTTCGACCTCGAACCTGCCATTCTAATACACAGCGCTGTGTTACCACTACTACTACAACAAACTGCTACTTGAACTTCGAATACGGCTTCCGTTGCTGGTGCCGCCGCTGCGGCAGCGAACAACCACCACCACCACCACCACAGCAATAACCACAACAACAACAACAACAACAAAAACAACGTTGACTACGGTGTTAACGGACTACAAATGGAACGAAACACGGCAGGGTCGGGTCGGGTCGGGCTGGCGAAAGGTTACCACCATCGAGAGTGTTTGCGAACACACAGTTCGTATGGTCACGAGGATACAGCGAGGACGATAACGATGATGATGATAAGGCTGATGACGACGACGACGACAACAACAACCGCCAATACGGTGCCGATGAATACGGCGTCTATGAGTTGTTACTAACTACCACAGTTAGTGACTAACAATCGAATCGAGTTCTTTAGTTTAGTAGCTGGCATTTGATAGTTAACAGCAGGTGTCGTCGTTTTAAGTTAAATAAAGTCGTTGTTGTAGCAGCAGCAGCAGCAGTCGCTAGTCTCGTGGTGGCCGGCTCGATGTCATGAAATGATGACAGTGGGTTGATTGATTCAAACTAAGTAAATGGGGGGGGGGGTAAAGGACGAGAAGCGATCAAGCGGCTCTCAACGGACAAACCACAGGATTTTACTAATGCCAACATTAACAACAATACGAATATTGACAATAGTAGTAGCAACAATAATCATAATAATAATAATACTAAAAATAATCACAGCAATACGGTGGCTATTGCTGGCTGGCGTTCTTCCTCGTTTTGAGTACGTCCCGCGACACTTCAATTCACTGTTCACACAGCTCTAAACTCAGCTATGCTGCTGCAGGCCATCATCGCGAGATGAGGTCGCAGTAGCAGTAGCCGTGGTAGTAGAATTAATAGTAGCCGTAGTAACGTGTAGCTAGTACGTGGGCCGATAGGCTGGCTACCTTGATCGGCCTGCTGGTGTCGTGGCCTGGGTGGCCTTTCGGTGGCTTCTGTCGTTCTGTGTCGTAAGTCGAGGCTCTGCTGAGTCGAGGCTCTCGACTTACGTACGACGAGGTGCGCGCAGACACACACACACACACGAACGACGACTTGTTCAGCTGCTATATTGACTGCCAACCAGACGCACGCAGGCCGCCTGTCGACCGCTCATAAACACGCCATACACAAACACACACACAATTGCACACAGACGGTCAGACATACGGTCAGACTCACCTCGAACTCACCGCGAGTTCCCTCAGCTCTGTACCCTCAACCCCGATGTTGCTGCTACCCCTGCCGACTGTTTCTTGTCCTTCTTCCTGTTCTTCTTGTTCTTGTTCTCCTTGCACTTCCTCCTCTCTGCTTCTTAGCTTCTGAACTCTCCTCGGGCGGCTTAATAATGTCGCCAATGGCAACAATGCTTTTCTATTTGTCACCTCCGATGACGATCATCTATCTATCCGTCTATCTGTCTATGTATCTATACGTCGATGATCTCTCTGCGACGACAGCCTCTCTTTACTCTGGGGCAGGCAGCAGTGGCTGCAGCAAGCACTCTCAACAATGTTGTTCCTATAGCTAGCTCAGCTGCAGTCCGACCCCCTCCTGACTGTCTCGTCGTCCTATCTTGTCCTACTGACCGACCGAGTCGGTTGCGCCCGCGGACTGGCCCCACAATAGTGCCCGCCCGCTTCCGTCGATTAAGCCACTGCGCTGCTAATGCTCGGAACAATGCCTCCACAACAGCGGCGACGGCAGCGGCCGCGGCGGCAACGGCAGAGACAGCGCTGTTGGTAACAAATCTCTATGTTCGTCTCATCCGTTTCAGCGTTTCGCGGCTGAACAGGCGATTTGATTTGATGGTGGTTTTTTCGCTCTCACTTTTGATGCTTGGACGGTTGCGACGAACGGCGTGATGAGGGAATAATTCAGCTATGCGTGTAGGTGGAAGAGTTCAGCAATGGGTGATGATGGAAGAATAATTGGGCAGTGTCTGATAATGCATGTACATGCGTAACTGGCAGTGAAGCCAGTTGGGGACTTAGAATAGCCTAACTAAACCCGTATGTGGGGGACTTAGAAAAAGCCTAACTAAACCCGTATGTGGGGGACTTAGAAAAGCCTAACTAAACCCGTATGTGGGGGATTTAGAAAAAGCCTAACTAAACCCGTATGTGGGGGACTTAGAAAAGCCTAACTAAACCCGTATGTGGGGGACTTAGAAAAGCATAACTAAACTAGTATGTGGGGGATTTATAAAAGCCTACCTAAACCCGTACGTTGGGGATTTAGAAAAGCCTAACTAAAGTCGTATTCATATAACCAGCCAACAGCAAAACACAACAAAAAGGCTGTTCTGTTCGAATTGAACGTTGTTGAGTTCGGTCGAGGAGCCCATTTGGTCGACGTGTGGGGACAGCAAGTTTTGGAAAACGAGTTTATAGTAGAAAAGTTCGACAGATGCAGCGATCTGTTAAGCTTTTCTGTGAGTCGATAGAGATCGAACAATACGCCGCTCAGCTAATTCACTTACAATCTCTTTCAAACAGGTGGGAACAGTATGAGGCAACCGGCGTTCCAATGGATTAAAGGTGTTTAATTGGGTTGTTGCCTTCAATACGTGGTATGCTGTCACATAGAGAGAACAAACTTAAAGCGCTTAAAGCAAAACAAAAGATTAACAGTGTCCTGAAGTGAATTCAATTTCGATTTGCCGTTGTTGCTTATGCTGCGTTGAGAGAATAGAGAGAACAACTGCCAAACAATCGGCACAGTCATTGTGCGACAATTCAGACATATAGAAATACAATGTTATGAAAAACTGATTGGGTTTTCCCTACTCCAATGTTTTTCGGTTTTGCACACTCACACAACGAGGACCTGTCTCTAATTTCCTTTCTGTGCGTAATATATATATATATATATAGAACACAGAGTCGAATACGTATAATCACATTCGTTTTGGCGCTCTGAGGATTTTTTGGTTTGCACATATTTCAAACGGCTTGCCTTGCTGGCCGTGGGGCGCGGCGTTTCGGATTGGATTTCCTAATCACCTGCTGGCCGCACTTAAGCTCAATTATGCAGAAATGTGCGTTTACGTAGCACGTTCCTATCGTTTAGATATGTTACATCAGTCAAGCCTTCGCATTCGCTTGCGCTTCGCGTCCAGAGGAGACCTATGGTTCGAACCCCACCGTTGCACATTTGCATTTATGGGGTCCGTCGTACGAAGTAATGCGAAAACAAACCCGTGGACGTCAAATGTTGGCTGAGGGTGGGCCCGAAAAAAAGTACATTACATCAAACTAAATTATTTGTTGAGGAGTATATATGCATAACACGTTTTCTCGCGCCGCCAACAAAGTTTTATTACATATACTTGTACGATATATATGATCCAATTACATACTTCTGTAACTGATTCTGATTGGTTTTATGCACGGAGAGAGAAAGATAATTCATGCCTATATATATAGAGAGAGAGAGAGAGAGTCATCTCGATAATCGTAGCCAAAATTTGAAGATATGTTTCTACGGCACGAAGTCCGTTGTATAATTTCCGATATTCAGAAATCCTTCCGGAGGCCATATACTTCTGACGAGTATATTCAAGGCCAGTTACATACGGGACTTCGCAAATTGCACTTAATAAATCCCTCCGGAGACTGACCGTCTTCCATTATTGGAGTGAAAGTAAAAGGTGTATTAGCTCAAAGCACACTTTAATGGTTCGCCTGCGCCTTATCGGTTAAATTGATGGTTAGTATACGCTGAACGACAATGTATAATTGCCTGCCAAACGTTCTGCGATACAACTGCACTGTCGAAACTTTGCACTGAGTTGTATCTTCTTTGCATTCGTTTCATTGGCAAAACTAATAAAATGCAGTGGCATTGCTAAAGCAAACTTTGATGCTCCTCTATTGATGTTCTCATGTTCGCCATAGACGGCGACTGCTCTTTTCACACTACATCCATTATGTTTTGGGTGCCATTCTATGGATAATGTGCAACTACTTGGTACTATAGGAGGCTTTGTACGAAATAGTCCTCCAATCCGAAAATGACTTCAACGGCACTTATGCCACGTTTGATATGTACGTGTTATGTACGTATTTTTGACATTACCCCTGAATGACGCAGCAGTTGATTTCGATCTAGATTTTAGCGACTACTAAGCAACATGCAGTGTGTAACTTTATCCGTCGATAATTTGATGATAATTATATGCTACTCTAAGGTCGCTGTGAGATAACCCGAATCGTCGGATATTAGTGACGATTCACAGGACACTTGTTCGTCAAGGTGCCCACGTGCAGATTATCTAAGCGAGCTAAAATGACGACCCGTGAGTACGTGTACTAACAACCATCTTATCCGGTTTTCCGAGCGAAGACAGACCAAGCGTAGCAGCTGGGTCTAAAACGGAATATGCATTTATTCCGTCTTCTGAGCTTCTCAACTACCGTGCGCACAACAGAGACAACAATATATATATATATATATATATATATTTTTTTTTTAATTAGCAATTTATTTAATGTGATCAATCATTCCCGGTAATATATATATATATATATATATATATATATATATATATATATAATGTAGTACATGGATTGCTTGATGATAGATAATAAGAATTGTTGAGCTCGCTAAAGCAAATATTTTTGCCAATGGAACATGGTCTATGAGAAGTCTTGTTTCGGAGTGAGGGTGAAATTACTACAATTGGTGCACTGCCCGACATAAGAGCATAAAATGTGCCATTGCGAGGACAACCAGTTCTCCATACAGAAACTAAGCACACCGTCGTGAGAAAAGTCTGCAGAACAGTATTACAGGAGTTCTGAAGAACATATAAGGCCGACAAGAAGATGCGGACATGGTAAATTAGAAGATAATTCGCAAAAATAAGTTATTTTACTAACTTTCACGCCCAATTACTTCACGAATACGACGGTGTGCTTAGTTTCTGTATAGGAGGACTGGTTGTCTCGCAATTTTCGCACATTTTATGCTCCTATGTCGGGCAACAAGGCCAGTGTCACAATTCTCCGGGCAGAAAGAGAAGAGCTTTTCTTCTTTCCAAAGAGGGGGTAGATAATGATAATTTACAAAATAGGACAACTAATAACAATTACACGTAAAACGTATCAGAACATTTAGGGTATTAACGAGTAGTGTGCAGAGTATTCTAAAGACGAATGGGGTGCATCGAGATTACGGGGACAATGGTGTGTAGCAGTGCTTTTAGATCTTAAAACGACATATGTTATGGTGAAGTTTTATCAAACTATCTTGGAAGATATGTACATATCAAGACACCCGTGCTGCTTGCTTACGATATGGTAATGTTAGGGCGGGGCACTAGCAACAAATGTTGAATACATGGGGGAAAGCAGCGGACGAACTGGACATGGTGCTTAATGAAAAATAGCGATTTTTTTAGAATTTAGTGAGGTTAGGGGGGAAATAAAGCTAGTGTTACAGGGAACGGAATTGGACTATCTAAGTCAGTACTAGAATCTTGAGCTGACAATGACTACAGAGGAGGATTTTTTAAGAAAGAAAATATATTACGTAGAAAGAAGACTAAAAGAGGAAAAATGCATGTATATATATATATATATACAAAGTGTTGCAGGAATATTTATATAAAAATATATAAAGAAGGCCGGTCAGACGACGCGACATGGTCGCTTAGAAGAGAATTCGCCAAAACTGAAGTTTTTTATTAGCGTTTACGCCAAATATTTCAGAATCATAACCCTGTCTATGTGGGCTGAGCCTAGGGGGTTGACGGGTAACAAGTGTACATTCACATAGGAGGAAATTGTCGTGTTCCAATTAGAACGAATAAGAATAAAAATATATATATATATATATATATATATATATATATATATATTATTTTTTTTTTAAACAATTGTACGGTTTTTTTACATATTTACAATATTGCAAAGAAAGGCAGTAAATACTCCTACTGCAGTTACTGTTGTTTTGGCAACAATTGCAGTTGAAATGAAATCCTTTTTTCTCAACGTCAGAGCCAATTTAGGAAGACTAGTCTACGCATCATTGATCGGATAATAGATGTAACTTAAAATTTCCTTTAAAGGCTTGCAAGGACCTTCAAGCAACGTAAGCTCACCGGAGAAGTGTTTCACTCCCTGATAGCTCGAATGCCAAATGTTTGACTGCCTTTTGTGCTTCGGTACATGCGGATATTCATTGTGACCTACAGTGCCCTTTCAAGGCGACTAAGTTCTAGTAACTTCGGTCCGATCCCATAAATGTTCTTAAAAATCACTATCAAGGTTAAGTAGCTCGTGATATTCTCTATATCCAATATATTGTGTTGTCTTCCCTCTCGACTGACAGATCCCCGAAACATAGGAACAAAGCACCCCCGGGCCACATGCGGTCGTTTCGCCTAGCCATTACTGCAGGTAGTCCAAAGTTCTGATCCATACGTAAAGTTACTCCGAAAAAAATCCCTTGCAGAGCAGCTTGCATGAAGATGCTCCAGTTGTGCTCTTGATGTATCTTAATGCTTGTAATGACAGCAGGCCGACCGATAAGGGACTCTACCTGCACTAGGTGGCTATCTATGATTTATTCAGAATTTACTCTTTCTGAAGAACGCCACTTGAGTTTTATTTGCATTGATAGCAATACGGTTTGCTGCGCACTAGACGTTAAGGACAATAACATACTGCATCAACATCACCCGGTGCACCTCCTCACCCACTGCCCAAGTTATTTAAGAGGGCTGTCATCAGCATGAATGAAAGCCACTCCTCGTGCGATATTACGTATATCACTTATAAAGGTAAGGAAGGCTAGTAGAACAATGCACGAGCCCTGAGGTATACCAAGCGAAATCGGGAGCAGTTTCGCTCGGGTCCCTTCACGCCCACAAGATGATGACGCCCGAGGAATTAAGCCAATAGCAGTTTAATGGCGTGCTCGCCACAGCCCAGGTGTTTGAATTTGAGTAGAAATATCTTTGGGAGAACATTGTCGAGGGCGCGTCTGACATCAACAAGAAGTGCAGCACAGCAGTCCGCTGTCTAACTCGAAACGTGTGTCCTTCACTATCTGCATAATGGCATGTCTTGCATCCTGGCTTTGCAAAATCCATGTTGTTTGCCCGAGAGCATGTTGTTGCTTTCGAGAAGCCTCGTCATTTAGTTAACAAGCGTTTCTAATAATATTTTATATATATATATATATATATATATATATATATATATATACGAGGTGTGTCCAAAAAGTATCGCGACTTTTGAATTTTTGCGGGTTACGTATATTCGAATTTCGATTTTTTGTGGCGTTATGTTGGTACTCATGTCTCTCACTTATGCCGACAAGCTCGGCCATTTTGAATGTTCACTTAATTGTTGACAGCTGCTTTGCTTGCACGTGTTTTGGATCGTCTTCGATTTTTACCTATTCAAAAAAATGGATCAAAGAACCTGTATCAAATTTTGTGTGAAAAACGAAATTAAGTACGCGGATGCATTCCGAATGTTGACTGTGGCATACGGAGAAGCTACCTTGGACCGAAGCAACGTTTATCGGTGGTACAAAATGTTCTCAGAAGGCCGAGAAGATGTGAACGACGAAGAGCGTGCCGGACGCCCGAGCACTTCAACAACAGACGAAAAAATTAATGAAGTGGAGAAAATGGTATTGGCCAATCGTCGAATCACCGTTAGAGAAGTTGCTGAGGACCTAAACATATCGATTGGCTCGTGCCATTCGATTTTTATCAATGATTTGGGCATGAGACGGGTCGCCGCGAAATTCGTACCAAAATTGCTCAATTGCGACCACAAACAGCATCGCATGAACATTGCTAATGAGATGTTGGACTCTGTCCGCGACGACCCAAATTTGCTCCAGAGGGTCATAACTGGTGACGAATCGTGGGTTTATGGTTATGACGTGGAAACCAAAGCTCAATCATCTCAATGGAAGCTGCCGCACGAACCAAGACCGAAAAAAGCGCGCCAAGTTCGGTCGAATGTGAAAGTTTTGCTGACAGTTTTCTTCGATTGCAGGGGCGTGGTGCATCATGAGTTCTTGCCACAGGGTAGAACGGTCAATAAGGAATATTACCTGCAAGTTATGCGCAATTTGCGCGAAGCAATCCGCCAGAAACGCCCGGATTTGTGGAAGAACAAAAATTGGCTTTTGCACCACGATAACGCCCCTGCTCACACATCGTTGCTTGTGCGCGAGTTTTTTGCCAAAAACAACACACTAATGATGCCGCAGCCACCGTATTCCCCAGATCTGGCCCCCTGTGATTTTTTCTTGTTCCCTAAACTGAAGAGGCCCATGAAAGGACGACGTTACGCTACGCTTGACGAGATAAAGACGGCATCGAAGGAGGAGCTGAACAAGATAAAAAAAAATGGTTTTTTGAAGTGCTTCGAAGATTGGAAAAATCGTTGGCACAAGTGTATAATATCTCATGGGGATTACTTTGAAGGGGACAAAATAGATATTCATGAATAAATTAATAATTTTTGAAAAAACACAAAAGTCGCGATACGTTTTGAACACACTATGTATATATATATATATATATATATATATATATATATATATATATGTAACTGCCGCATTCAGCAAAATTTGTAACAGTTTAAGTATTACGTGTGAAAAGTAGGCATGTATAATAGTGATGCACTCGTGCGTCCGAAGGATCTAACAGATAGCAAAACACATTTGAACCAATCATTGCCGTAGCGGCGAAACGTGGTGTAGAATCCGGCAGCTGACACGGTCTCTATTTGTGTATCTTGTTGAATGGAGATCGTGTGTGCGCATGTATTCTCGCCAGGCGCGAGACTCCCCGGGTTGATATTTGAACTGTCGTCCCCCATACGAAAGACGCTACGGGAGCGAGTTGGTCATTCGTTTGACCAATGCCACCCATCGTTTATATCACTACGTAGTCCACGCTTGTCGCTCCGGCGACGGTGTTTGTTCTCAATTTTACCTGCGATGGAGTTTGCAGAGGCCGATTGTTTTGTTAGCTACGTTGCCACATAAAGAATGTCAGCGACATATATATATATATATATATATATATATATACGAGTATATAAATATATATTTTTTTTAGATTATTTAGAAATACTACAAATTAATCGAAGTGAGGTATATATACATATACATCATGCAAATTAATATTCAATACGACAGTGCGTTTCCAATGAATAGCGTGGTGTGCGCGATTATGCAAATAAGGCTTATTTTTTTTTGCTTCGAATTCAAATGTGTCAGATTGTCTCAGCTGTACGTAAACCTTCTCTTTATCTCCCTCTCTCTCTTTATATATATACATATGGTGTTCAATCGTTATCGCGACTTTTGTGTTTTTTCAAAAATTATTCATTTATTCATGAATATCTATTTTGTCCCCTTCAAAGTAATCCCCATGAGATATTATACACTTGTGCCAACGGTTTTTCCAATCTTCGAAGCACTTCAAAAAAACATTTTTTTTTATCTTGTTCAGCTCCTCCTTCGATGCCGTCTTTATCTCGTCAAGCGTAGCGTAACGTCGTCCTTTCATGGGCCTCTTCAGTTTAGGGAACAAGAAAAAGTCACAGGGGGCCAGATCTGGGGAATACGGTGGCTGCGGCATCATTAGTGTGTTGTTTTTGGCCAAAAACTCGCGCACAAGCAACGATGTGTGAGCAGGGGCGTTATCGTGGTGCAAAAGCCAATTTTTGTTCTTCCACAAATCCGGGCGTTTCTGGCGGATTGCTTCGCGCAAATTGCGCATAACTTGCAGGTAATATTTCTTATTGACCGTTCTACCCTGTGGCAAGAACTCATGATGCACCACGCCCCTGCAATCAAAGAAAACTGTCAGCAAAACTTTCACATTCGACCGAACTTGGCGCGCTTTTTTCGGTCTTGGTTCGTGCGGCAGCTTCCATTGAGATGATTGAGCTTTGGTTTCCACGTCATAACCATAAACCCACGATTCGTCACCAGTTATGACCCTCTGGAGCAAATTTGGGTCGTCGCGGACAGAGTCCAATATCTCATTAGCAATGTTCATGCGATGCTGTTTTTGGTCGCAATTGAGCAATTTTGGTACGAATTTCGCGGCGACCCGTCTCATGCCCAAATCATTGATAAAAATCGAATGGCACGAGCCAATCGATATGTTTAGGTCCTCAGCAACTTCTCTAACGGTGATTCGACGATTGGCCAATACCATTTTCTTCACTTCATTAATTTTTTCGTCTGTTGTTGAAGTGCTCGGGCGTCCGGCACGCTCTTCGTCGTTCACATCTTCTCGGCCTTCTGAGAACATTTTGTACCACCGATAAACGTTGCTTCGGTCCAAGGTAGCTTCTCCGTATGCCACAGTCAACATTCGGAATGCATCCGCGCACTTAATTTCGTTTTTCACACAAAATTTGATACAGGTTCTTTGATCCATTTTTTTGAATAGGTAAAAATCGAAGACGATCCAAAACACGTGCAAGCAAAGCAGCTGTCAACAATTAAGTGAACATTCAAAATGGCCGAGCTTGTCGGCATAAGTGAGAGACATGAGTACCAACATAACGCCACAAAAAATCGAAATTCGAATATACGTAACCCGCGAAAATTCAAAAGTCGCGATAACGATTGAACACACCTCGTATATACACCATAAAAGGGCGACGTGCGTTTTTAGGTGAACATGTCAAGCAAATAATAAATAATATAAATAGGTATATTGTTTGATGTCTTCCCCGGACGGCAAATATATTTAAATTAAGTAATTCCTCATTGATCTTAAAATTTCCATAATTACACATTTTCAACAATTGTAATAATTTAGTTTATTTTGCAGAAAAGGCTGTCGCCCGTGTCGCCAGAGATTGATCTGAGCATCTGCAAGAAATGCACAGACTCGGACAGATTTTAGCCAGAACGGTTGCAACACTTTTGACGTACCTTTATCATCAACCTACTACTACTACCCTAGGACAAAATATTAATAAATGAAGAGAAATGAGTGCCTCACTGTGGAAACCCCCTGGCAAAAGAAACCGTGCTGTCACGTTAAGAGCCCATCGAAGATGCTTCGGATTTTACTGACAAAGAAATACATATGCTTATCTATGTTGAAAGTGAATGAGCAATTAGCAGACGCCTATTTTACTGTCCTTGAGCACTTGAAGTCGAATATCGATGCATGTTTTCCACAATAAATGCTATTGGCAAAGAAAGCTTTCTTCGTACAAGGAACACACTTGGCGGAGGGAGTAGATCTAAACGGCTCGTGTTAAACGAAAGAGAGACGCAATTGATAAAAAAGATACAATGCAGCGAAGAGCATAGCTCATCGAGTCCCTAAATCTCTACGGCCGAGCACTGTGCCGAGGCGCGCAAATATGCGAATTGACCTAACCAGAAGGCTTGCCTGTCATTATAAGCTTCGATCCACCAGAAACCGGCCCTTCGTTTGTTTCTCGTCCTGACTGGGGACTGCTTGTGTATTGCTTAAAACAGTCGGGGAGGACATGGTTATGAGTACATTTTCGTATAGAGTTCGCGGTAGTCCACCTAAATGTTCGTTTATAGTTAAGACACTGCTTCAAAATGAATACGGCAAATTGCAGATGCGGCGCAATCAAGGGTATATGTGCTAATAATATTTTGGTAAGCAGCCGCGTGCGATCTGCCTACAAACAGTTCATTATTAAGAGCCTGAATTCGCAAAACGAAGCAAAAATAATTCGATTTTGTGGAGTGTGCGTCAATATTGTTAGTATTTCAAGTTGAATCGTGCCCCAGAGGGCAGGCGTAAAATGTTGGGCGCATCAATATACCAATTGTATTTTATTTCAGTGCAATATAATATATAATAATAATAATAATAATAATAATAATAATAATAATAATAATAATAATAATAATAATAATAATAATAATAATAATAATAATAATAATAATAATAATAATATAATAATAATAATAATAATAATAATAATAATAATAATAATAATAATAATATTAATAATAATAATAATAATAATATAATAATAATAATAATAATAATAATAATAATAATAATAATAATAATAACTGACGTGCGACAAACAGTTGAACTCTCGATGCAAATACGTTGCTTTCAAAAATGATTACGCGGAAAAAAGTTTACATGGATTTTCATGCTTAAACTCGTAGAGAAAGGCGCACCTGCGGACGAATTAGGAAAAACAATCAGCCGTAATCGGGAAAGCGGAACAGAAAAAACGAGGAGCACAGATGTCTCAATAAAAGATGGGGTTTAAAAACCACCTCACTATAAACAATAAAAAGGTCATTTTTTGCGAGCCTTCGAAGCAATGCTGTTGGAGCACCTGAAGGTGGCCAAATAATTTGCGTCCAACTCAGATGCTTACGACGTTAACTAGCATTGGCCGCGACTTCTATTATGCCACTGCCGCTACCTATTAGAGGTACGGCCACGATCAGCCATCAGAATGTTATGTAGGCCTAATAGTACTCTAAAAATTGTATACTATAAAACTCTACCAATGTTGTAGTGTCTTTTTGCAAATATTTTGCCCATTGCGTGGGCAGAATAATTATATAACAAATGTAAGTTCTTGCACTTGTTATTTATATTAAGTTAAAAATATGTCTGCAAGTCTAAAAAAGTCACAAAGAGTTGTTGTTGAAAAAGGCTCACATTAAACTGCAACATTTCCGAGTGAGATGTTTTAGTCCAATATTAACGTGAAAAGTAATATTGATTAAGGACGTGCCACCATAGCAGTTAAGAGCCGCTGAACCTTTTTATCGCAAGGGTAATCCACTTTAATGAGGAAGTCATGAAAGTAGCATCTCCAACAGCAAGTGTTTTCTTGTAGGATCCGTCCAATAGAACTTATTGTCCGACAATATGGATATGCGTGGTTGCGTCTGTGAAAATGACAGAAAGATATAACATTGTGGCATCCGTAAAAGAAATAAAGAGAAGAGTAGACGCAATGTCATAGTCAAATACTTGAATGTATAACGTAGTAGAAACGCTATATATATATACAGGGTGTTTGGAAGTTTTTTTGCGTAGTACGGAATTGTAGAGCTCGTTAAAGCAAATATTTTTTCTAATAGAGCATGGTCTCTGAGAAGTCTTGTTTCGGAATAAAAACTAAATTACTATAATTTGTGACACTAGTGTTTTTGCCCAACATAGGAGCACAAAATGTGCTATTGCGAGACAAGTTCTCCTAGACAGAAACTAAGCACACCGTCGTGTTCCTGAGAATATTCTGCTTCTTCTGAAGAACATGTAAGGCTGGTCAGAAGATACGACACGGTCTCTTAGAAGAGAATTTGCGAAAAATGAAGTTTAATATTAACTTTTTCATGACGATCATTTTGGTACAAAATGTATGTCAATGCGAGCTGTTATTGCGGAGTAATTACGATTACAAAAATGACCTAGAGTGCTAGTAGATCATTTATGCATTCACTCAATCTCAATTACACTGCAATCACGGCTCGCATTGCTATGTATTTGGTACCAAAATGATCGGCATGAAGTGCGCATTTGCTGAATTTCTGAATGTGTTAGTTTTGAGCGCTGTGATTGGTCGTAGGGTTATGATTTAGATATATAGATCGCGAAGGCTAAAAAGTTCTTCATTTTTTGCTGATTATTTTCTAAACGATTGTGTATGTAGCATCTTCTAGGCAATATTGTATGTTTTTCAGAAAGTAGAACTTTCTCACAAATACGACGGTGTGCTTAGGTTCTGTATAGGAGAATCGGTTGCCTCGTAATTGCATATTTTATGTTCTTATGTCGAGCGAACAAACCAGTGACACAAATTGTAGTAATATCACTCTCACTCCAAAACAAGACTTTTCAGAAACCAAGTTCCATTAGAAAAAAAATCCTTTAACGAGGTCTACAATCCCATATATCGCTCTTCAAATCTTTCTGGAACAAAGTAATTTTTGCATGCACTTAATCTCGACATCTGGTCAAAAAATCGTAATTACTCCGCAACCACAGCTCGCGTTGCCAAAAGTGTGGTGCCAAAATTATCATTATGAAAAGCGCATTTGCCTGAACTAACACGTTCGGAGCGCCGTAAGTGGTCGTATGGTAACGATTTTGAGGTATTTGGCGTGAAAGCTAATAAAAAACTTAATTTTTTCGAATTCTCTTCTAAACGACCGTGTCGTATCTTCTGACCACCCTTACGTGTTCTTCGGAAGAAGCAGTAGTATCTGTCTAGGAGGACTGGTTGTCTTGCAACAGCACATTTTATGCTCCTATGTTGGGCAAAAATACTAGTGTCACAAATTGTAGCAATTTAACTCTCATTCCGAAACAAGACTTCTCAGAGACCATGTTCTATTGGAAAAAAATGTTTGCTTTAACAAGCTCTACAATTCCGTATTATGCTGAAAAAAACTTTTCCAAACACCCTGTATATATATATATATATATATATATATACTGCCGGAGAGATGTAGCAGTCACTGAATGCCGCCCACTGCTCAACATTAAGAATGAAACAAAAAATTACTTTTATTTACATTCTACCTAGAGTTAGTTTGGCTATGTATTTATCTCAACGTAACAAAGCTCTAAATCTTGAAGTTTGCTCGTTCAAAGGCAAAGTGCTATCCCTGCTGATATCGGAGGCAAGTCTTAAACAAAATACAGCAGACAGCATTAAGTCCACACCCGGCTCGCAGAGTTTCCATATCCCGTGCACCAGCAGGCCTCTGACAGCCCGTGGCCACTCAGCCAGAAAGCAAAGTCGTCCGTTATCCTTTCACTGTAAACACGATGCTGCTGATCTGTGCGACCGGGTCCGCTGGTGACCGGATCGGTGGGGAACATTCCTTTAAGCGTTTCTCCAACCAGAACCACCGTCTCTCGGTGGACTCGTACTGCCCGCAACAGGGCACATCCGCGCAAGATGATCCGAACCATTGCACTTCGCACATGTACGTTGCATGGCCGGGCCGCTGTTTGCATTGTGTGACCAACCACAGACACGACAGATCTTTAGAGAATAGAGCAATTTTACGCGGTGCAGCAGCTCCACAGCACAGCGTCGGCAGCGCCACATGTGCTGCTGCTGTCAAGATCATCTGCACCGCTTTGCTGCTGTTACTGGATGAAGCTCGACATTCGTGCCGCCTCCTCGAAGAAGCGACCTTATAATGTTGTTCTAAGTCTGGGGTCTTTCCAAGCAAATGGCGATCTAGCATACGAGACGTAGGCTATTGACAATGATGCAATCTGATAAGACAATTCTCCAGTTTACCGGTAGAGTTTGCACAATCGTGCAGAGCTTTGCCTAGTCGGTGGAGAAAAGGCTCGCTTGAATGTTCATTTTTGTCACAGTTTTCACATACGAAGATCGTAGAGCATGTCTGGTGATGACACACCAACCTGTGTCTCTGTGTGCTTCTTCAGAAGGGATCTGACGACGGGAAAGCGTGATTGCAGTTGCCTCACAGCCTCGCGCATATTATGCTCAGGACCAGGCTACAGACGCGGCATGCCGAAGAAAGTTCGGCAAGCCGGGCAACAAAATCCCGCAGACACCAAGCGCAAGCAGGTCGCCAAGTTTCCATAGTGCACCAGCCCTAGTTTGCCCCCGACACATTGAGGTCCGGTCGCCACCCAACCAATCATTTCTGACCCTTTATTTCATGAATAAAGGAGCTTTCTATTCTATTAGTGCCCACTAATATTAGCCTCTTAGCCGTTTTGCTCGACGTAATGACACCCAGGGCAAACTCAATAATGTAAAGCTGTATTTTGAAAGTGTGTGCGCTAAAGGCGACGATATATCCCAGTAAATAACGTTACTGACAAATTATATGTCATCCGCCCATACCGTTTGAAAATACTGACGAGCCAGAGCTCATCATCATAGCAGACAACACAAAAATGAAAAAAATAAACGGCTGAACGCACAATCCTAGCAAACTACTCGAATGCTGTAAGTGGTTATGTTATTGGTTCGATGAAAGCTACATGCTAATCTTCTTAGTAAAAAAAAACCTGTATTAATATAGAGTGAACATCAGTCACAAGTTGTGTAACCATCCGCGTGCTTTCAATTTTGAATACACGCAGCAAAGCTTCGTATTACGCAAGATAAGTGTTTTTGTTCAGGGCTCCTCTGTGACGAAAAATTTTGATAAGCAATTATTCTTCGGTAACGTACCTTGGTCTCTGCTCGCACGACGTTTTCACACGACGGAGGAGAGAAGCAGGCAACTGCCCGTCCAATTGACGCAGCAGTGCGTGTGAGGACATCATGGCGTTCCCATTACAAAGTTCGACGATGGGGAAGTTGCGAGGTGTTATCAGATTTCTGACTTTGGAAGGTTTTCAACCGGCCGATATTATGTGCCGGATGCCCGTTTTCGTGAAGGCCGGGAGTGTTTGAGTGATGACCCGAGACTAGGCCAGGCAACCACTGTAGTGATCGTCGAACTCGTCGACAAAGTGAACGACCCGGTGAGAAGTGATTGGCGTGTCTCAATGCTAATGTTGGCAGTAATGATGTTGGCCAGCGTTGGAATCTGATGCAGGTTCATGCCTTTAAAATGATAATAGTAGATGGCCTGAAATAGTTGAACTTGAACTTTAGATTTTCGGAGATCGGTTCTTTTGCACCAAGTGCGCGGCCTCGCAAGGGGCAACGATCTAATCCTAGACGGTAAATTTCGACGTTGATTTTCTCAACTTAGGGGAGTGCATTCGAGCTCTTTTTAGAGCTTGGCGGCATTTTATGTACGTTCTGAGAATGGGTCTAAGCATCAAGATGGCACGTACTTGGCTGGTTGTAAGATGTAGAACCCACTTGCCCCCTCGTTTTGCAACCACTAAAGAATTGTTTGCTTCCAAACACTGGCGGTTGCGATTTCTAGTATGCGGCGAAACTAGAGTAAACACACCAACATGCGTGTCAATGATAACATAAGTGGATTTTTATGTACGTATATTTTATATGCATCTGTGCATATAATTACACAATTATTCCTAACAGTAAATCACAGATTTTCTCAACCCATACATTGTGCCCAGTATGCGTCTGCGCACGAAGCCCAAAAGTGTATACAACTTTGTCAAGCATCGAGGAGGTGTCCTTTGGTAAACATATATATATATATATATATATATATATATATGTGTTATTTCTTATATATATATATATATATATCTATATATATATATATATATATATATATGTAGATGCCTACAACTACTGGCAGGAAGTAAGCATGACTTTGGCGGTGATTGAGCCGTTTCAAGTCAGCGATGAGATGATGATTCGGCGACGTTTACCACCGCCGAATGTAGGGGGTCCACTGGCCCTGCCTGAACTGCGGGAAGGACGCCGGAGGAGGACCTCGATAGTTGCGCACCGCAGAGCCGGTTCGTTCGGGGCGTCGTTCACTAGCTGCAGCCGCTACAGGCGCTGGTATCGATGCTCTGACTGCCACTTCGGGCGACCTCGACACCGGCCCACGGTAGTGGTCCTGCGAGATGAATTCGCCGCACCGTGCGCCCGTCAGGTAGGCGTAGGCCATCGAGTGGCCCTGAGGCATCGCGTGCGTAATGCTCGAGTCGACCACTCGTAACCCGTCGACGTCGTAGACCCGACATCGGCCGTCCACCACGGCTTCGGGATCGGCGCGTCGATCGCAACCCATCTTCGTGGTGCCCGCGTAGTGGAAGTTGGCGTGCGTCGTGAACATCACCAGGCAGCGGAAGTACTCGAGTGTGCCGAACGCGTGCTCCTTGCACTTGGGGAACGGCCGTTCGTACAGCTCGATGCCGAGGTCGGCGAACGCCGGCGAGCGCAGCATCTCGACGATCTTCATCGCGCCGATGGCCAGCGTGTCGAGGTCCGACTTCTCGCTGAAGTAGTTGAAGAACACGTGCGGAGCGTCGAACATCGATGTCGAGTTCAGCTCGGTGTAGCCGCGCGACTTCTGATGCATCTGGTAGACGTTCACCGTGAGGAAGTCCTCGCTTTTCAACGGGCCGAGGTACTCTTCCTTGAGTTTAGCGTCGGCCGCCAGCCACGGCCCGCCGAAGCCCTTCCAGCCGGACAGCGTGAACTCCACATCGGCGAAGTTGTACTTGAGAATTTCGTCGTCTAGAGAGCGACGCACGTCGATACGGTCGAGCTGAGTGTACGCCACTCCAGCCATGTTAACGCCCGAAGAGATCAACGACCCGGCGGGGCCTCGGAGGTAGTTCTCCATTTCGTCGCAGCTCTTGTTCGGGAACCACGTCAGCGGCACCTTCTTTATGTACAGTGAAGATATTCCGGGATGATTGTGTAGATTGCGGCCTACTCCCGAAAGATCTACAATCGGTTTGATACCTTTTTCTTGAAGGTGCTCAGCAGGACCTGCAAGGAACGTTTGCCAAGCACAGCAGGTTTATAGATGATGTCTGAAAGGTGCTTGATTACATGAGCCCAAACAGATAGAGGCAGCCTATCACGTCTACCTGCATTCGTTGCATTTTGCACAAAACTTTCTCTTCACATGCCCATTCTTCGGCGTTCTGTTATGGCCTGTCGGTCAATATAATCTATAGATGCGCCCCTCCGAAGAAAACTAGCCATAAAGACCACACACAGGCAGATGCCTACGGGTAAGTATAGTCTTAGTAAAGTAAAGTTTTCTTCCGTCCCAAAAACGTTACATTAGATGCCTACCGGTAGATAGAGAGAAATGGTCAACGTTTATAAGAAGGCTAGAAGCGACTACGAACCGATTCCGGAGACCATCATGAGTTGGGGCGTTTTGAGAGGCGCCCGCCGCCAGAACGACCTCCCGCTTGGCGCGGAACGTCTTGCCGCGTTCGCCGGAGACAGCGTCAACCGTTTCGACACCGATGACTCGGGGCACCGTGCCGGACTGGTCGATGACCAGCTTCGTGACGAGTGTGTTGAGCTTGATGTGCATCTGGTTTCGGCGCGCCTGGAAGAACGGCGTAATGAACGCCGTCACGGCCGAATAGCGAATGCCGTGGCAATAGGCCGCCTGAAAGTGGTAGCCCTTGCCGTGACACGTGCCGTCCTGCGGGTCGGCGTACTGCATGCCCTGCAGCTCGAGCGCATCCTTCCACGCATGATAGCCGGCTGTCTCACCGTTGTCGAGCAGAAGCGAATTGACGCACAACGTGCCCTTGGTGCCGTGATGGCCATTGTTGCGGATGTGCTAGAAGGAGACAAGGAAATAGAGGGCTTATGTTCACCAAGTTTACCAACACGTTGCAGCGCAAACAAGCATTCGCTGGAACCAACAACAAATTACCAGGCGAAACATGCATGCACGTCCAACCACTCGCCGAAGTCCGTTTGGTGATCGGGCAGCGTTCCTGTCAAATTAATTCGTACTACCTACACTGTATAAAATAGACATTGTAAACTGTGGAGAAGTGCGTAGCGTTTCCGCCCAGTAATCAATATGCTATCGCAATGTTTAGTTTATGTTTGCGTGTAACAATCTAGACCATTATGTAGGCATTTTTTTTCTCTTAATGCTCTTAAGGCTTAATGCCCGTGTACTGTTTTTTTTCATGTCATGGCAGATGTTTAATCCACTCCGGCATTTACCTTGTCTAAATTAGAAACCATGCAAACCAATTTAGGAGTGGTCGGTCTGGGTCTCAAACCCAGGCCTCCCGAATGCAAGGCAAAGGCTTTGCCACTAAGCCATCTTGCCATTAACTCCATCATGCTAAACCATGCCACTTAGCATGTCTCTTTAAATATAAAACATATTCTTCTGAAGGGGTCTTTTAGGGGGAAACAGAATCTTCAGAAGGTTCTGATACTCGCAGTATCAGAACGCGCGGACCGAGCAAAACTTTGAGAAGTCGATAAGTTACAATATTTTCCATAAACTGCGTACATGTCTGTTCTGACGGCAACCATTGCAAAATTAATATAATAGCACGTTGTATAAATGCAATTAATGGATAGTTTACTATTAGAAACTTGTTTTCATCGCACACATTTATTTAACAATTGTTAACGGTTAGAATGGCAACGGTCGTTTGAAACAAAACAATAGTTTACTGCTACATGAATAGTGCATAATGCTAAGTTGATGCCATTATCAATGCAATATGAAATAATAAGTTAGCAATGCATAGGTGTAATGACATTCGTTAAATATGAATTCACATTTCACGAGTGCAGTGCGAAGACGCTTGAATTATGTGCGCATAACTCGTTGAGAGGCAGGAAAAACCTGTAAGTCTCCCGTTATTATGAAGATTAGTAATATTTCTCTTATTATTCTATTCGAGTTTTTTTTTGGATTTTTCCGTAAGGCTAATGCCTAAGGTTTTTTTCACGTCATGGCTATTTTTTTAATTCCACTCCGGCATTTACGTTGTCTAAATTGAAAACCATGCAAACCAATTTAAGAGTGGCCAGTCTGGGTCTCGAACCCAGTCCTCCCGAATGCAAGGCAAAGGCTTTGCCACTAAGCCATCTTGCTCAGGTTCGAATAGTATAACCTATTCGAGGCTATACTAAGCATTATTAGAGCAATTACACTTGCTACAACAGTGAGAGTGAGTGAACGAATACTTACGGGGTCTTGGTTATTCTCGTCCTGCTTGTAGATCCGGAGTACCTCCTTGTAGTTCCATCCCTTGCATTGCGTCTCCTGTTCAATCCGGTCGTAGTCCGGCGCGCAATCCTCGTTGATACGCTGCTCCATTGAATGTCGATCCCCCACCCAGTACCTTGCCTGCGAGAACACAAAGCAGAAAAGCAAATATACAGGGTGTTGCAGAAATTTTTCATAATAGAATATACAAATTGTAGAGCTCGTTAAAGCAAATATTTTTCCAATGGAACATGGTCTCTGAGAAGTCTTGTTTCGGAGTGAGAGCGAAATTACTACAATTTGTGACACTAGTGTTTTTGCCCGACATAGGAGCATAAAATGTGCTGTTGCGAGACAACCAGTCCTCCTATACAGAAACTAAATACACTGTCGGGTTCGTGAGAAAATTCTGCTTCTTCCGAAGAATATACAAGGCCGGTCAGAAGATGCGACACGGTCGTTTAGAAGAGAATTCGTCAAAAATGAAGTTTTTTATTAGCTTTCACGTCAAATACTTCAGAATCATAACCCTACGACCACCCACGTGTTCAAAGCTAACATATTCAGCAAATGCGCATTTCATGACGATCATTTTGGTACCAAACTTACGGCAATGCGAGCTGTGGTTGCAGAGTAATTACGATTTTTCGGCGAACATGTCGAGATTAAGTGCATGAAAATGACGCGCTGCGGCTGTCGCGCGACACGTCGGCGGTAGTGAACGTCGCCACACAGTCATTTTTCATGCACTTAATCTGGACATCCCACCGAAAAATCGTAATTACTCTGCAACCACAGCTCGCATTGCCGTAAGTTTGGTACCAAAATGATCGTCATGAAATGCGCATTTGCTAAATATGTTAGCTTTGAACACGTGGGTGGTCTTAGGGTTATGATTCTGAAGTATTTGGCGTGAAAGCTAATAAAAACTTCATTTTTGACGAATTCTTGTCTAAACGACCGTGTCGCATCTTCTGACCGGCCTTGTATATTCTTCGGAAGAAGCAGAATTTTCTCACGAACCCGACAGTGTGTTTAGTTTCTGTATAGGAGGACTGGTTGTCTCGCAACAGCACATTTTATGCTCCTATGTCGGGCAAAAACACTAGTGTCACAAATTGTAGTAATTTCGCTCTCACTCCGAAACAAGACTTCTCAGAGACCATGTTCCATTGGAAAAAATATTTGCTTTAACGAGCTCTACAATTAGTATATTCTATTATGAAAAATTTCTGCAACACCCTGTATATATATATATATATATATATATATATATGTTGGCAGGATACAGTGAGGGAGATGACAGACAATCCCGACAGCAGTAGAACCGACTAAAATTCTGGCTCGGTGCAATGCGAATCAAAGCACTATCTAGTCGTAAGATTGGCTGCAGACTAGCTTTGGCTTAAACGCATACATAAAGTTCTAGTAATACTTCAGTTCTGTACAATCAAAAAAAAAAAAATATATATATATATATATATATATGGACATATTCTGTGAAGCTGTAAAAATTCGTGTTGACAACAACATTCGACCGATGGCGATGAGCGACTGAGTGGCGCGGCTGTGCGTGACAGCTCATATGACTAGCTGGCTGGGTGTCTGGTTAGTCGGCCCGCCTCTTTGGGCGTGCGCGAGACGCTAGAGTGCGTGACGATCGGCAACGAACGGAGCGTTGATTTCTGATCCGGATAGGCGTCAACGTGACTGATTGGTGCTAAATGTTTCTGTCGCTTCGAGTAAGCCTGCTTGCTGACTGCATGTTCACTCACTCACTGACTGACCAGCGGTTGATTGATTGATTGATGTTTTCCTAAGAGATGGATCAGATGAGAGTGAGTCCATCTACCCGTGATGAAATGAACGGTCTTAGATGGATGCCGGTGGATATGAATAGTGGTTGCCTCGCTTCTTCCTGGTTGCTTGTATTTAAATAAAAAATAACGCAACATTACGTCCAGCCGTCCCGGGGGCGAAATGGGGGGGGGGGGGATATTTTGCAGCACCACGTTTTCGGCAGTTTCTGTTTCGGAGCTTAATCTTTTGCTCCACTCCCGCCCACGCCCCCGGCCCAAAGGAGAACCACAACGCCGTCTTTAATTCGCATTGTCCGAGCACACCATGTGCTTAGTGACGTCAGTTGTTGTGAAATCGTCGCAAAATTCGATCCGAATTCGCCCAGCTGTTCAGCACAGAGTGTGGTCGCTATGATCTATTATATAATATATACTTCCGGCCTTGGGTTAGCTCCGCTCACAAGCGGTGCGCGAACACAACGGAGCACACCCTTACACCGTACACACACATATTAGCTTGTCAGCAATGTTTGTTTGACGAATACCGAACATTCAGGAGCACACGAATCGTGGTCAGCAGAAAAAAAGGTGTACTGTTAATAGTCATGTGCTGATATGATGATGATGATGATGATGACGACTATGCAATGTGATGTGACTGAAAGTTACGAATTGCATCACGCAGGTTTACACATTCGCGTAAGTTTGTCATGCCAAAAAAACGCTGTATTACTATATAGACTACAAGTCGTTTGCATTAATGCAGTAAGTTGTTGTAAATGTATGTAAGTTCGTTCGAAATTGCTCGCATACCTACTGATCGGAGAAGGAGCGAAGGTTCCATTCTTTTGTGGTTCTCAATGGCAACAATAATTTTAAACAAATAAGTTCATAGGAATGACGACGTTTATTATTGTTTTCGCGGTTTGCTTATTCAGTATAAATTACATCAATACTATTCTAAATAGGTCTTCTTCTATGGGCCGCCGTATGGCCTTCATCATCATAAACTCACTTGTTTTATATTATTTTTCTGTAACACAACTCTTTGTCGACTGCAGAGAAAGCTGAACTACCTAAAAAAATGTGTGGAGGCTGGCCGATGCGTCTGCTAAATCCTGGCTCTCTATTTGTCTTGCGCTGATGTCCATAACACATTTCATTGTCAGCAGTGGTCATTGGAACTGTTCGTAATATTGTTTAACAGTTTTTTTCAGAATGACTAGAAATAAATATTGAGAAAAACGCAGTCTATGATTTTTTTTATATTCAGGGACGATGAGTTACGACTTTTTTCTACCGACATCGGTGGTATCGGTGCTTTCTTTGTTGACTGACACTCGCCCAGCGTAAGCGCGTAAATTTTGGTCGCATATATATATATATATATATATATATATATATATGCAAATAATGCTTTTCTCAGAGCACGTCTCATGTCGCACAAACTAATTGTGTCCCCGCAGTACTTACCTCCAAACACAGTGGGTCTGCTTGTCGCAAGGTTGTGAAGTCCGTTGCTCGTGTGCGGGAACCACCACATAAGATTGTCATAGCCCGGCGAGCCGGTGAGGCCGTAGAACAGCGGTATATCGGTCCAGAGCGGCGGGTTACCTCCGGCTTCAATCAGCAGAACTCGATACGCGCGGCCGCAGAGCGTGGCATTGGTGAGCTTCTCGAACGCTCGACTTCCGGAGGGTCCTCCGCCAACTACGATGAAATCGTACTCCTAAAGTTGGAACCGTCAAATATGTTGGTTAGGCTCGTTAGACACGCAGCCGGTCGCAAGCCATTATGATTAGCCTGTAGGTTGATTGGCCGCGCGAGATCATCACGCGAGTTCCGCCTGGTGTTGCGCAAGCGGCGTGCATGAGACGATGGTAACCGCGCTAACTACGCTTGCCGCGCTTATCTGCCGTGAGCGTACCAGCGTGATCGTTGATCAGCATATACTAGTGATGAATGATCGTTTCCCAACTGTACTAATTACTCCAGGACAGAGTGCGCGAAAACGGTCATATATATATATATATATATATATATATATATATATATCATTCAATTAAAAATATAATAACAAAATGTCTACACTTTCACTAGCGCTAGCATGATGTACTGGATGAATAGATTTAGTTTAGTTTGAAACATTTTGCATCTCCTTTTAGATTTTTCTAATAACCAAAAAAACATATGATAGATATGTGAAGCCAAAGGTAGAAATACGCAGCACACCCCAGTAAGCTGTATGCAGACACACCTCGGTAAGCTCATCATCGGGGGTGTTATAATCGAAACCGGACGCGCCGCCGAACGCCTGTCGGGCTACGAACAGGAGCCCGACGAGCAGAACTCGGGCGAGAACGAAATCCGCGCGTTCCATCACGACGCCAGCCACGACGACGACGACGCCAAAAATTGCACGAACCACAAACGTCACCACACAAACGCTGCTTGTCGCGTCGACGCAACCGTCTGCTTTCAACGAAGCCACAGCTAACAGCACCTACAATCACCGTGGCCCGTCCTCTTTAGACTGGTTAGAGCTGGGGTCAGCTGGCAGCAGAGAATCGCGCACGGACCAGCAGAGACGTATTCACTCACTTCTGCACACTGATAGAGCTACTCACGCACAGAGAGATAGGTCTCTCTACGTACACTTATGTACAACAAGCGCGTTTACGCTTGCATAGGTAGATACATGCACACGCATACACGCTCACACAAACACGCGCATAGACGCATTCGTACAGGCGCGCCGACTTCAGAGGTGCTTCATGTGACACCTCAGTTCCTGTCGCCGCCGCCCGAACCACATACAGACAGAGCCGTTGTGGGCGCTGGTTGCGTTCGGCTTCCTTTCAAGTGCGTCCGCTCGCGTGGACGTTCGGCAGGGTCGCCCCCGTCGGCCCTGCGTCCGTCCTCGCCGCCCCTAGTTCTGTCCGCTGCCGCCGCCGCCTCGGCTGCTCCGGTCCCTCACTCGGACGCCTCAACGCTGAAGTGTCACCGACTCACTCCGGTTCGTCCCCTTTTAACACACTCTCTCGTCGCGCGAGGTGGCGCCGCCTCGCGGCACGCCGCTCAACTAGACGCGACCTGCCAACGGATTTGACTCGATCGGATCGCCGGCTCGCATCGCCGCGGATCAGGTTGGGCTGGGCTGGCCCGGTCCGACTCAGCTGCGAATCGATGGAATCACGATTATTGAAGCGACAACACAGTATCTTGCAGTGGCGGCAACAGCAATGGATTCTGTTTCTACCACTCGTATGCCGTATGTAGGTAGATAGGCAGACACTGCTGCTCACCGCGGTTAGTCACTGCAACTATTCTCTCCTCTATGACGCGGTCTGTGGCTCACATCACCGCGCACCTGCCGACACTGGAAGGCAATCTAAGTTGAAACAGAAAGCAACGACAACGGACAATAGCAGCAGCAATTATAATATTACGTTAATAATAATAAATAATAGGGTCGGACCCCAAGGCACACCGAACTAAACTCAATAATTCAAAGAGCTCTCCGGAAAGCGGGAATACCTAGCATTTTGGAACCCAGACTAGGACTACATGACGATAAAAGGCCTGACGGTGTGACCATTCCGCCGTGGGAAAAAGGCAAATGCCCTGGTTTGGGATGCGACCATATCCTGCACGGCCGCACCGTCTTATTTATTCCACAGCGCGACGGAGGCGGGTTGGGTTGCCGAACATGCAGAAAAATAAAAGTGGCGTAAATACACAGAGTTAGAGTCTAGATACAATTTCGTGCCGATTGCAATGGAAACATTAAGCCCGGTCAGCAGAAGTACAAGGACATTTATAAAAGACTTAGGTGATCGAATACGAGCAAACACCGGGGAGATACGCGAAGACGAATTTCTGAGGCAGCTGCTTTCACTGGCAGTTTGCAGAGGAAATGCCGCGTGGATATTAGGTGCGATGGGTTGAGAATAGCTAGATGGTAACCATGAAATAACGAGGATACACATTCACACCTCACAATTGTATTGTCCTAACACATAATAATGATAAATAATAATAATAATAATAATAATAATAATAATAATAATAATAATAATAATAATAATAATTATTATTATTATTATTATTATTATTATTATTATTATTCACAGATACAGATTTCACAATTACTGCTATACTATTTATATAATGTTTGCAATATTGCCAGAGTGTCGGTGACCACTCAAATACCACGTAGATCACATAAATAATAATACAATCACTATCATCATCACCATCATCATCGTTGTCATCATCATTATGATGTAGCACATACAATTGTGACGTCTACTAGCAGGACTATCGAATTGCGGTAGTTGCAGTAACAACATGTCGCGCGGCCCGTCGAGCGCCACATTGCGCCCAGCTGGCGTATTCTGCGGCGATGGTGCAATCGGCTGATTCAAAGAACAAAGAAGTCAATGTCACCAATGATTGACCTACGTTACCGATTAAGCCATCTCCTGCTGCTGCTGCTACTCCTATCGACCTATGCATGTATCCATTCATCAATCTATTCGGCCTGTCGGCCTGCGCCTGCCTATGGGTGTGTGTGTATGTGTGCATGCGTCAAAACCGTGTCGGTTCGCTGCTATCTGTCGCCCAGAAGAACCTTTCGCGCCGTTGCTCCAAATCCCGTTCGGCGGGCGGCAGGAATTGATGTCGACATTGACCGACCAGGTAGGTCGATTGACATTGACCGCCGCGCCGTTGTGTTGAGTGGCGTAGGCGCGACCCTGCGTCTTGGTGCCTCTACGGGCGGGACGGCGCTCTCTCATGGCTTCACAACGTTGCCGCAATATCGCAACGCATCGCGTCGCGCTACAGCTGATGATGGAACGCAGCACCAGGCCTATATGCAAGCGATGTTGTAATTCTGGTAGTAGTAGTAGTAGTAGTAATAGTAGTAGTGTCGAGCCCGGTGGCGTGGTGGATACAGTCTGCGCCTCGCAACTGGAGGAGACATATAGGTGCGCGGGTTCGAGTCCCACCGTTGCACATTTGTATTTATGGGGGTCCGTTTATGAAGCAATGTGAAAAACCGTTCCGTAGACGGTTAATCTTGGCCGAGGGTCAGCCCGAAAACTTTACTTTAGTAGTGGTAGTATTAGTACTATATCGCCGGTTCGATTTCCAATGGTGAATTTCCTTTGAGCAACGCTTATTAAAAATAGATGATAAACCATATACCGCTAAGCGACCATGCTGCCACAAGGACTATTTGGGAACCTCTAGATATCTCAAGATGCCCGACCCTCGGTGCATTGAGGTTATGCCTCACGGCGGTTCCAAGTCCGTACGGGACGGAGGATAATCACCTCCTAAATTGTTTTAGTAGTAGTATTATGCTTATTTATTACTTCTACTACTATATTTATTTATTATATAGTAATAGTAGTAGTAATAGACAGAAGCAACCCACTCGCGTGAGTCTCTCATCTACGTAATTTTTCCTTGCGTACGTCGAGGCCGTGGGCCGGGAACAGGCTGTCTATGTCAAAAAGACCTGGGTCCCACCCCAAGCGCATCTTCCACTTCCCCTCCGACACTGCTAATTACCGCCGACATAGTCGGAGAACGACAGACAGTGATTGGGAACAAATTGAACCAACTGATGAACTTTCAACACTGTTCAAACAGCAAGCTGTTATAGTGTATGTAATCGTGACTTGAATGCAATTAGTCTGCCGCGATTTATCAGAAGAAGCGCGCCATCCTAAGAGGAACTGTAAATGTTGATATATCGTACTTGCGTACATGTATGCATACGATAAATAAAATATTTGTATCTAAAATTTGTTAGTATTGTTCTTTAATCGGCTTAAATGTCCATCATGGGCATCCAGTTATACCGTCCACTAGAACTATCCCATTATAAGAATATTGGAGACGCTTAGTGTGCAACGTGTTCTCGTCATGCATTTAACTTGCAACACAGCTCAGTCGAGCCAGTATGCGTAGCGTAACATGTAGTTTCGCTACGCAAACTGACCAACATAATAATAATAATAATAATAATAATAATAATAATAATAATAATAATAATAATAATAATAATAATAATAATAATAATAATAATAATAATATGAGTTTACACGAATCTCTCCGATCTTTAGAGAGTCGTTCGCGGACTAACAAGCACCAACTCACGAGCAGTCATTTATTTCTAGAGACATAGACTTACTTAGAGATTAGCGAGATTTAAGACTTTTCGAAGATATCCCACCCCCTAGATACAGCAAATTTTGCTGTCTCTCGTGAGGCCTGCAAAACAAACTTCGGTGAGAGTTTGATGAAGGATCAGGTTCCAGAACAAGTGGCGCCAAAGGGTAAGATTCCCTAAAAGTTAAGCCTTCTTGAGACTAAAATGGCTACTGACCTAGCTACCGTCTGCTCCACGGCGTCTTCGAATCAGATTGGCCCTTTCTCAAGATCTCTACATAAAGAACGAGTATAAATAAAGTTGAGGATGTCGCCACGTTAGCAGAAAAGAGGCTGTTAAAAAGGAAGGATGATCAATACATTAACCAGCGTACAGTAGATGGCAGTATAAGAGCAGCAAATCTACGAGGGAAATCCTGGACGCCTTTACGTCGCCCAAGTTACGCGCTGCATTTTAGCGGCATTTCAAGCTCCCTCAAACGGGCGGAGGAGGACTGGGCTTCACCTTCTGCTCTTACATTAGTTGGCATCTTGCTAGATCTGAACCCTTTCCTCCGCATGGCTTCGGTTTTCACAATACGGTTTCTAGTCTACAAGCCCTTTCCATGTGAACAATCTGCGGTGAGATTCTGTTTGTTGAATTCCGTTAGCAGTTCAACTAGGTCACAAAACACACAGAGCGTACTGTCATTGTTCAAAAAGCTCTAAGTGGAGCGGGAGTACTTTGCCAAGTAGCTGTCCCAAGAGGCTGGACATCGCTATGGTCGCATACTAGAGATCTAATCTAAGAACTGAATCCCTTTTGTACAAATCCGTTATGTCACACCCACTACATTTAAATAAATCTGGAAGGAGTGCGAAGCATGCTCACTCAGAGAAGCGGCGGAAAAACTACTACTACTACATACCATTTTCAGGCAGCCGTTTTGAAAATACTGGACCCCATTGTCATGGTTTCGGACAGGTTATCTGAACATTTTGCGGGGGGCCACGAGCAATGGACAAGGTCAGTTTGTGAAGGAAATATTACTGTTGTCTCTTTGTAATAGAGCTACGTCTTGTATTCAGCAGCCGACACATAACACTTTAGTCATTTCTTGTAGTTTCTTTTATAGTTAAGCAAATTACCTTACATCTTGTACTCTCTACTAGGTAAAACTAATTGCATGACTATAGATGCTCCAACAGGGGTTAGTTGTAGTATCAAGTATACAATATATAATGCATTACTTATATATATATATATATATATATATAATCAAACGCCCTCTGCAAAAGCGAAAAGACTATACGCAGCGATATGGTACCCCGTTTTGCTAAGTTTGAGACGTTTCTGAGTTTGTAAGTGAGTGGAAGTTTTTATTTAAAAAAAAGGAGCACTTGCTCACGATGTTTTTGTCCAGAAGCAGCATTGACCACGACTATGATGAGCTCAATCTTGCAACAAATCCAACTTTCAGAGTTGTCATTATACATGCGTATATATATATATATATATATATATATATATATATGCATTTGATTTCTTCACGTTATTCGGTCCCGTCGTTAGGAGGACCGATGGGCCATCGCCAATGAGAGCTCATGCAGGGGGGGGGGGAGGTTCCTTCCATACGCCTCGCCCGTTCTCTGGCTGCAGAAACGAGCAGATCCCCCCAGAAGGTCTCCTTCGTCTACATCGTTTGTCGCAATTGAACTTCGCTGAAGCCTTTGACGTCGTCATCACCGGCGTCGCCGCTGCTGCCGCCGCCGCTTTCTTTTAAGTTTTCGTCTTTGGTTCGATCAGAAAAACGGCAGGTCCGTTGCCAGAAACGCGGAGAGCACAAGCATCTCCATTAGAGTGGCAAGAAAAACTCGGACTTTTCCTCACTTTAGTGGCCGACGAGTGGTTGACACGTGCACTTTTCTTGCGAAGCAGCGGCCAAAAGCCCAGCAATAGCGATGCAGCCGCTGAGACTGCGCGGCAGATCGGTCAACAGAAATTGTAGCACAATACGCCGTAAACAACAACAACAACAACAACAATACCAGCAACAGTGACAACAACAACGACAACGACAACAATAACAACAAGGGGCCGAGCAAACGGCAACAGTTACCACCATTACTCATCTCACATAAAAACCATCATTATTATTGCTAAACAGCAACGTCGTCGACAGCCGCAACAACAACAACAACAATGAGAACAACTGCTCCAACGATAGCGAAAACAACAACAGCAGCAATAATAATGATAGAAACAGCAGGGCGTCACATCAGCGCAAAGACAACCGGGCCAGCATCAATGGCAACCCAGTCTCACTTGTGTAGATAGATAAATCGAAAATTCAATAATAGTGCTATGCTCGCATGCAGCAAGAAGAGCAAACAACAAACAACATACAATACTGCAACAATGCCACTATGTAGTTGGCATGTTTTTTTTGCAATTATTAAAATTATTATTTATTATTTTATTATTATTTATGCGGCATTAATACCAACAGTAAGACAATAACATAGCTAACAGCAACACAAAAGTGCTACGGTACGGAAAACTACGTCAACAACAACAACAATTATTCGACGTCACACAGAAACGTAATGGTTACTATTGGTACACAACAACCTGCAATCGTAGCAGCAGCTGCACAACAACAACAACAACAACAGGAACAACAACGCGATCGACGACAACAACAACAACACAGCAACATATCGACATTAAAAAATAGTTGCTGAGCTTGAAGCTGCTTCAAGGCGTTCGTTCGCACGAGACAAACAGGCAGGGGTGAAGAAGGCGAGAAGTAACCAGATAGATAAATAGGGCTCGGTGCTGTTGTCCCACCAACTCGCCGACTCGCCAAATCGACGCGGGCCAGTGCCAGGACGGAGGGTGGGGTGTGGGGGGGGGGGGGTGGTCCGCTTGGAAATTTGCCGCCCTCAACAACAATCGTGTTCATTGTTCGCTGCTTCTCTGATGTTCCCCACAACTGTCCCTTCCTGTTCGGTCCCGTTTTTGTGCGTTGTTTCCGACCACTGTGCCTCTGGTCACCAGAATACTGACAACGCTCCAATGCAGGCAACATGAGCTGGTATGATCGCTTATATCTGCCAGAACGCGACTTGCCGCTCGGATAGCGCATGCTATTCCTACTATTACTCTGGTTATTATAAAGCTTCACTGGGTGCTCGTTCGTGCTCGTTCATCCACTGCAGCCAGTCCAGGTAGAGCCTCTATTTCGGTAGCAATGGCATGCATATACATAAACAAATACGTATATAAACTACACGTACATATATATATATATATATATATATATATATATATTTATATATACCAAACAGAGGACGTTTACATGAGTTTTGCCCTAGCAAACGCGCAACCACATTCCGATTAGCCATAAGGAAGCTCTCGACATGGAACAGCCGAACTGATATGTTGGTGTTCGCTCTTTCTCTTTTGCTTGACAGCATGCATAGAAACTTAGGCAACTTTTATATATGTATATATATATATATATATATATATATATATATAAAACAAATATATAGTAAATGACTAACAAATCAATACAGTATTTTATATATATATATGTATATATATAGAAAATACCCCACCCATGATTAAGAACGGCTCACTGTACGTTTTAGAAAATATACTTATTTTATGGCTTCTATCAACGCGCTTACTAGTTTTGTTCTTTCGTTGCTCGTCGAACAATGTCACCGGCTGAGAGAAAACGTCATTTCAGTTGTGCAGATGGGCGACGAAATTACGCAAACTGAAGCGGAGTCCAAGCTGTGATGGCCGTGTGGGTCCAGCGAATTACGCGCGTTGATTACGCTTCTCTGAGCATGATACGAAGGTGCACATCAACTGTACGGAGCGCTGAACATGTTCAACCGCGAATCTTGTAAATACTCTACTCCACAGAGTCCAGTGATGAGGGCCATGTGGAGGTTTTAGTCGACGCCAACGACAATTCATCAGCTGATACGGCCAGCGCACTGTGAATGTCGAATGTGTAAGCTTGGCAAAACAATGTGGAGTCACGTGCCACAAAGCGTGCAAACAGTCATAGAAGACGTTCTCCTGTATGTCCGTCCACTCGGCATCGTCTACGATCAGTTCAATGCGCCACAAAATCTACAAATAATCGCACTCCCCGCAAGCAGTACATCCAATTAGGAAAGCAACAAGGAAGTGTCTAGGCAAACATTTTCTCTGTCACTCTTGTTTTGGTTATACATTTATTTTCCGTATAATGACTTATGTATATGTTACACATAAATGAATATCATAGTGCATATATATATATATATATATATACATATATAATATATATATTTTTTTCCTATAATAACTTATGTATATGATACACATAAATTCATATCATAGTGTATATATATATATATATATAGGGTGTAATCGAACTATTTCAGAAGAGATATAAGGAATTGTAGAGCTCGGTAAAAAAAATTCTAATGGAACGTGGTCTTTGAAACGTCTTGTTTCCAAGTGAGAGTAAAATTACTACAGTTTATGGCACAGGTGTTTTGCCCGACATAGGAGCACAAAATGTGCAATTGAGATTTAGCTTTTAGAAAGGAAAATTTGAAAAAATATTTGCTTTAACTTGCTGGCTAACCCCTGATCCTCGGATTCGCATCTTCCCACCTTAAATAGTCTGTGACTGCTGCTAATATGCAGGAGCGCACCTAAAACGTCATGGACTCCTGCGTCCAAAGTATGCGAGATTAGGTCTCAGCCTGCACCACATGCTTCATTTACCTTCAGTCTATTTGAGATCGAGAAAACAATAATGAAAGACAACACGACAATACAACTATGGACAAACGGCAGTGTCGTCATGATTTTAAAGAGCCTAAGGTAGAGGGATTGCTATTACAAACACATTGGTCTGCAGTTGACGATTCCAGTCAGGCTAGACTGGTTGTGCAGTCAACAAGTAAACACATACTTATACAACTTCATCCTTTATTGTCTGTTTAAGCTATAAAGTCCTATCGTTTGTTAACACGGATGAATATGACACCTTTCATTTGTATGCCGAATTGCTCTACTATGTATCTCTTTTCTGCATTACAGACGAACCCAAAACTCTCTACTGCAATCGTCGCTTAATGGTCAATACTTCATGATTCAGAGAGGTAAAGCAGGTCCCGGTCAAGGAATACGCATTCTCGCCAGATTAGACCTTCCATGCTAGGTAACGGCAAGTGCATCAGATTTAGAAGTAGTGTCTATCAGAATCATGACTCTTGGTTCTGATACTTTATATTTAGAGTCATTTAACCTGTATTTTGCCTGCAGGAACAGTACACGAGGTAGCAGACCGTATGCTACAAAATAATGATAATCTAAGCTCTCTTAATTTACTAGCCTTTACTAACAATATAATTAATTAAACCTTCCAAACATGAAGTGGAATTTGGCAGTGTGGCATGTGTGTCATGTTTACTTCAGTTCTGTATGACAATTTCACGTGCCGTATGTGTGCATATATATATATATATATATATATATAGTCGCTCTTGGTAAGCCAGCCGAAATCGTGATTGCATCGCCGGCAAAGACGTGTCGTCCCACGTCTAATCGTCACCGGGCTCTCCTTGAATTTTAGGCCGTTAGACAAAATAAAGATTACCTTTATTGAAGGTCGTAGACCTGTGACAAAGTGAAACATGTTAGGTGTGAGGCTTTCGACTGGCTTGAGCAAATGGTCCCTCCAAGTAGTATCAAAAGGGTTTGAGAAGTCGAGCTTGAGAACGTTGAGATTTGCCTGAGAGGTGAGAAATAATCGCGCCATATGTACAGCAGTCTCCATCTCAGCTTTAAGTGAGACTCCTAATTGTCGGAAATCAATGCCTTGTATGAGCAGGACCGTATTGTCTCGTATGCCCATTTTCGACGAGCGATCAGTTTAGCGCCGAAGACAGTCGGTGACAGATCGGTAGGTGGCCAACCAGCCGAACCGTGGAAGGTCAACTACTTTGGTTTTGGAATTTGTTAGCGTGTCGACCACTTCTCTGGGCTGGGTGCGAACACATATTGCATTTCCTAATAATGCTTCTTTGGAAGATATGTTATTAGAGTATAAAATATAACAGTATTGTGCTGTCTGTGACATAGCTGCACAGGGTGCATCGTAAGTGTCGAGCCCGGTGACGTGGTGCATTTGTGTGCGCCTCGTGTCCAAAGCAGACACATAGGTGCACGGGTGCGAGCCCCACCGTTGTATTTATGGGGTTGTCCGTCTTACGAAGCAATGCAAAAGCAGTCTCGTGGACGTTGAAGGTTGGCACTGAGGGTCAGCTCGAAAAGGGTTAGGGTGCATTACATAATAATGTGATGCACGTTGTGCAGCTATGTCAACCATTACGCTGTCCTGTATCAGGTAGACACAGCTCACCTATCCGATATAAATATGATTGTCTTTCTGTATTCCAATGAGTTCTTGTTAGCCCGATTACTATAACGATCTAAACGGATCCATAAGTCTGCTAAAATTATTCGTAAGTCCGCTGGTAGTTTATTGGACAATTTTGGCGTGTTTCGGTATGTAGCAGTAGTAGTAAGTAGTACTTTAAGCAGGTCATCGTTGAAATAGTTCAAGCTAGCCTAGCTTTATTGCCTGGTCACACAGTTACACATTGCTTACAAAAGTGCTCACGGAGTTTCGTGTTTCACTAGCATGCGCAGCGTTCTGAGTTTTCCGCAGTGTACATGTCTGGAAAGCGGAATTTCCCGACGCTCCACACACCTCCTTAACGCCACCAATATATATATATATATATATATATATAATCGCTGGCCCGTTCCGTTTCGAAAGTATGTCGTAAACAAATGGGTAGCTGACGATTGGCCAAGCTTCAGGTATGCCGCTATGAGAATGAGATGTGGAATGGTGACGCGCTAGTGTGCTCTGGTGCTACTAGATCTGTGACTAAAGCTGACTGTAAACGTTTCTTGCTCATAGAGGTCGACAAAACGTGTCAGCCAACAGCCGGCGACCCTATGTGGCGACAAAGTAACGCACCACATTCACGAATACAGGTTATTTTGTGACAATTTAATTGGCATCTATTTATTGAATTTGTTGTTGTTGTTGTCGTTGCCATTAGACAGACATTCCAAACATTTGTAAACATAAAAGTTAGTGCAATATGAGAACGTCGGATTTCAATCGACCATCCAGGTTTGAAAGGCCGGCTACATTACGAGCGCAATTGCACCTGGCGAAGCAATCATCAATCGAAGTGACGAGATGCATGTATCGCCGAAGATCACGCTGCCCGTGGCTGGAAACCGCGGAAAAGCGCGGCAAAACAGTGAAGCTGACCCAGAAACAATCTGAAAACTATCGTTTCGGGCGCTGTGTTACTGTTGTTGCTGTTGTGTCATCACTCTTACTACGTTTGTTTATCTTATTGTTGTCGGCATCGTTGTTTTAGTGTTATTACCATTGCTGTTTGTTCCGATATTATAGTATTAATAAATAATGAGATTTAATTCGTTCAATTACCTTGAACTAATGTTTTTTACTGTTATCAGTCAATTTTGTGTCAGCCCTTGGCACCTATAATAAGAAGCCATGTTCCCTTCACCAATGAAGCCAATGACATCATATGCCTCGAAAACATCGCGTCGCGTCGGTCGCCTGTAGTATCTTTCGTACGTTTTGTCATATCCCTCAAACGCTTTGCAGTGATATATGTATATATTTGTATATATATATATATATATATATATATATATATATATATATATATATATATATACCATTGTTGTTGTCTCGATCGTTCATGTTGTTTAATGGATATCATTATTGTTTGCTATTACTTATCTTGTCGTTAATACGTGCTGTTGCGGTGTGGATGGCTTGCATCTCAGCTTCAAATCCAACGACTTGTTGTTCCCTGTGTTAGCCTGTAATTCCTAATGACAATACGTTTATTAAGGTCATGATTATTTTTATTATAGGTATTGTCATTATTTTTATTATGATGTTTGTTGTCTTCGGCGCGAGTATAGCCTTTGATATTTGTAGTCGTCGTGGATATTCTTTTATTGTTGTTTTGCCAGCTTGAACATTGGCGTGAACTTCGTGCTTTTCGCGATCGACCCACTTTGTCATCGCCGTCTCGGCCAGGATCTTCTGGGAACTTCTGACGCTCTGACTCTACGGACCCTGACAGCAGTCAAATGATGCATACGGACGTCATCTATACTAAGCCAAGACAAAATGGTGGAAACACACATAGAACGCTCGACAACGAGACAAACAACGATATATATATATATATATATATATATATATATATATATATATATATATATATATATATATATATATGAGAAGTGGAACACAAAGGAGAGCGTAGAAATAATAAAATTAAGTACAGCCCGATAGACACGTCTCAACAACTCAACTTGTTCGATTTACTGCATTAACGTTATTCCCTGCGTTATATGCCAATCACACATTCTTAGCCAGTATGCGCCTCCAACTAGTATATCGATCTGGATCCATTGAGTATCCAAGTATGTAATTCGGCTAGAAAGTAGCCTGCCTTAATAATCGTCAAGTCAACCTAGCTGTGTTGTCTATGGTCGTACAATGTTAAAGTAATCTCCAAGTTGGGTATTTCACTACAATGCGCAGCCTTCTGGTTACTCTACATCTAGTATGAACCTGGGAAGCGGAATTTCCGTTCGACTCGAAACGGCTCGTGACGCAAATGATACGTCAGTGATTTCGCTGAAGTTGCGGTGGCTCTGCTCACTCGCTTTTGTTCTGAGACCGGAGACTTGTGCTGGCTGATGTCACTACATGGTTTTGGCAACAAAAAAAAAACACGGTGAGATGTGGGAATTTTTTAAGCCCTCAATGACTAACGCCGAATTGTCAAGTAAAGGTGTACGTGAGAGCAGCTTATAGGATCTACCCAATTAACGAAAAGCGCTCATTTTTACCCATACCAAGCATGTCAGGCTACTTTATTTATAACGCGCTATTCCAGGTACAGCCCACTCCATAAACCACTGGTCAAAAATATCTCGGACGTCCTATCGTTCTGAGAATTACAAAGAGTAAATTATTTTTTTAGGGGTAAGCAAGGGGTAAACAAGTCAGTGAAAGTTTCCGAGTAAGTGAATTGTAGATTACGTCATATTTTTTACTACTACTACTACTACTAGTCAATCAATGGTCATTCTCCCGAAGGTGACAAATTTGACTACAGGGCGGGCCTTCTTGATCTGCTTTTCACGGTCCCCGATATTCTGCATAATGCATGATCTGCATAAAGTGGTAACGCTAGTGGTAATCATAATAACAACAATAGCCCAGTACAGTAGGTGAAATGTTCTTCCTGTTGTATTAGTTTTTCCACGCTATCTACTACAGACAAAATTAATTAAAACTAATATATATATATATATATATATATATATATATGTTGTCTCCTCAGCTTGAGCATTATGCTGCGGAGACTAAATGATGATTATTTGTTAATCATAGCTCCGAATTAAACATTTATATAATATCGTCTACCTTGACACCACTAAGCTGGTCCACTATTATCACTTCCTGTTTTTTTGTGTTGTCTCTAACAATGCTAATGATGCCCAACTATTGCAAAAAGTGGCTGCCTGCCTTCATGTTTTCTGCTGCGTTAACTAGTTTCTGGTAGTATCTCCGTCGCGTTTCTTCGCGAATGGTCCTAGCTGTCGTGCTCGATTGAACCAAGCGTCTCGATTGGTTGACAAATTAGTTCCGATAAACGCAAAGGACTGGGCAATTGGGCAACGTGGTGTTATCTCAGTAGTACAACCCATATGAGGAAGATTTACCTTTAGTGGCAAGGCGACCGGCGAAGTGCTGTGTTCGCAGACCCTATGCCGAGACTTCGAACGCAGAGATAAACGCAAAGGTAAGTTATTTCTGCCATCTGCATTATCTGATGCCATGGTGCGGCGAGTAACCAAGCTAGCTGATGTTTCAACAATGACACTTTGTTGGAGTAGTTTCCACTGTAGATGATCTTAATTGACATCAGAAGATACGCAATACCGATTATTCATTTGTCCATTGTTCTTATTTGTTATTATATATTGTATATTATATTGTATATATTGTATTAAAAATATACATTTACTTAAAAACCTATACGTTTGCCCTAACCATCTTCATGGTCCTGGACAGAATCATTTAACTACGTCATTTACGACCAATGAAGGCAAAAAAACGGTAAGAACACAGAGAAGCCAAGGCTGACTTTAGTTTTACTGCTGTGCGGTAATTGTACCAACATTACGTGCCGCAAATCGATGCCGTTTCTCCTCTAGCGTTAGAAGTGGTTGTTAATAGTGAAGTCGACAACTAAACAGAAGATTGCAGGAGACACTGGTTTGCTGTATCCAGTAATTGTTTGGTTTTGTAATTGGCATTCAGAGTGTATGTCAGTTGAGTTTGTATGTAGAGTAGCAGCAGCGTAAGTCTCTGGATTGGCGATAAGTGTGGAGAAGCGATCGTGTTTTCTGCCCAGTTTCCTAGCACCTGGCTTGTCTGTTGTTTCTTGAGTTAAGTAGATACATGTGGTGTCTTCCAGTGATACCTGGAGTAACTAGTCGAACCGGCTAATTCGCGATCTGTGCGCCTCATATTCACTACTGCTGCAGTGGTCGTGGTTGGTTGCGAATGCGACCGCAAGCAGAGTGCCGTTTCGCCTAGATCTGCTAAAACCGCATCATATTCGTGCACGTCATACTGCTAAGCAACTGGTAGAGTCCAATGCGATGGTCGTCGACACTTTGAGATTGTGATACCTCGCCTTTTTGCGCTGCGGAAGAATAGCGGCTCGCTCAGACGAATTGCGTAAGTGTCAACTCCCAGGCGAATTGCGGCTTAAGTAGCCTTTAGAGTCAACCGAGAAATACACACACGTGCTGAGTCACAACCAGATGAGATTTGCCAAGCCGGGCAGCGTGGAAATACCCATTTACAGGTAGTTCAATAAGTTCTTAGAATGAAAACCGAGAATTTTCCAAATCATGTTTTTAAATTTTTCTTATTCGATATACTCCCCGAGAAGCTCAATACACTTTTCCCACCGAGATTTCAGAGCTTTCATACCTCTTGAGTAGAATTCCGCGTCGTTAGACTGAAAATAGGCATTGACAGCAGCCTTAACCTCTTCATTGCTGGAAAAACGCTTTCCACCGAGACTATTCTTCAATTGTCCGAAGAGGAAATAATCAGAGGGGGCCAGGTCTGGAGAATAGGAGGGTTGTTCAATAAGTTCGAACCTCAGTTGGGCCAGTTTTGCCGATGCTTGCCGGGACTTGTGTGCAAGAGCATTGCCCTGGTGAAACGGGACAACCTTCTTCTGCAAAGCGGGCCGTTTCACGATGAGTTCTTGCTAACGGCAGTCCAACAGTCTTGCATAATATTCTCCTGTGATCGTTTTACATCTCTCAAGGTAGTCGACCAGCATTATTCTACGTTGGTCCTAAAAAACTGTAGCCATCACCTTTCCGGTCAATGCCGTTGTCCGCACCCTCTTCGGAGGTCCTTCATCAGATGCACACCATTGGCAAGATGCTTCTTGGGTCTCGGGAGTGTAGTGATGAACCCGGCTTTCATCGACGGTCATGAATCTGCACCAAAAATTCGACAGATTGTTCGACATCTTGGCCAAATTTCGCTGTAAAGCCAAAACAGGCGCGTCTTTTTGGCCTTGGTTGAGCAAATGCGGCAGCCATTTTGCTCTAAGCTCTTTCATCTTCAAGTTTTCGTGTAGGATAAAATGCACACTGCCTAAACTAATCCCTAATGCCTCCGCTATTTCCTTAATGTTCATTCGCTTATCTGTGCCAAGAATTTTTCGCACTTTCTTTACGTTTTCCTCATCAGTTGAAGTTTTTTGGCCTCCTGGACGTAGTTCATCCTCGGTGCTCCTGCGACCTCTTTTTAACACATTAATCTAGTTGGAAACAGTGGCAAAACATGACGCAGAGTCACTGTACGTCTCGTCTAACTCAATTTTTACTTGGGTCGCATTCCAACCTTTGAAATAAAAATGCTTGATAACCACTTGAAACTCTTTTTTCTCAATTTTTAAAAATCACGCCGATACGTTGCACGGGAAATGCTATCAAACGAAATCGCAACGGCCAATCACCATAATATATTGATTGCTAGCAGTCGAAAAGTTGCAGTTCCTATTAGCGGTGAAAGCGTGCCAAAATTCGAATTCTAAAAAGCTCATTCTAAGAACTTACTGAACTACCTGTATGTCACTCGTTTTTTTGTTGCATCATGGCAAACGCTTATAATACCGACTAACAAACTATATTTCTGCAACGCGTTTAATATGATTCGGAGAGCTTTGCTTTAACGAAATTATTGAAGCCAGTACCCGATTTGTTGTGTCAAGTCCTGTCAAGCAGCTAATTAAAAACCCTTATACCGTCACCTTGTCTGCCTTAGGCATCCCACACGAGGACGTCTGTGGCTTGCTGCTTCCCTGCCTAGAAATAATGAATCTGCACTCAACTTTTTAAAGTTCCCCTCAATGCGTGCTACTGGGACACGACGTGATGTTGTGCCTACCTTAGATAAGGCCAATGCCATCCTTTTGGGCGGCAGGTATTGCTACAATGAAATATTTAAAATCGACAAACTTACGCTTAGCGTGGACTACTCAAAATGTATTTCTAAGTTGACCAGTTATCGCCCTTCTCCTCAGTAGAAAACGATGCCAAGAAAGTCAGATAAATAGCAGTTGTCTGCTCAGAGGCAGTTTATTGGCTTTACACAGTATTTTACTCAGAACAAGAACATTCTTTCACGACTATGTTTTCTATTGGCTCTTGCACCTCCTTTTATTATCTGCGTATGCATAGAGCTCCGGTTGAGCTCCCGGTTCGTTGAGCCTTATACCTGTTGTTGTGGGGAGCCCATCAGAATCAAAGAACGACATGTTTCTGGTCAGGCTCAGAGACATCCTACGCGCCACAATACCTGTATAATATTATAGCAAAGTTTATCCGAAACTTTATTCGAAACCGCAATCACATGCAATGAAAGACGCATCTAACTCTATCTCCGTTAAAAGGGTTAGTCTAATGTCTCACATCCCCCGGTGTGAGATGAAACCGTAAGCAACACCTTAACATTATCCGATGTCGGTTATGGTTTTGTTCGTATACTCGTATCTACTATTAAGAAGGAAAGTGCAAATCTATTTATTTTATAAGGACGATCCATTAACGTCTAATTAAATGTAACACCGTTAATATTATAGTCCTGTAACCCAATTAAATAATAAATTCGTATATAGTAAGATGAGATGAGTAAGAGGAGAAGTAAAAACTACGGTCTAACAAAATAACTACATATAATAAGTGTTTAAAAAACAAACAAGGAAACACATTCTGATTTAATCAATCTTGTCGAACTCGGTGGCTGGTGCATTCGCGTGCGCCTCGCGCCCATAATAGATACATAGGTACAGCACGGGTTCGAGCCCCACCGTTGCACATTTGTATTTAGAGGATTGTCCATCTTACGAGGCAATGCGATGGCAGTTCCGTGAATGTTAAATGTTAGCTGAAATTCAGCCCGAAAAAGTTTTGGGTGTCTATTGCATGCCTCTGCCCTGTTTCTTCTCAATAAATAAGAATATTCGATTTAAGGGGTGATAAGTCTAGAGTAATCTAATCCGTGATAAGAGTTCATATTTGCTTTCTATTTCGTTTTAAGTATGTTCTTATCGTAGATGTCGTCGCCCTTAGTAAACCTCATAATCGGCAGTTTATATACATACTCAATCTGATTGAAATAAATGAGATGATGATGTATATAATCGGCAATTTTTTTCAGTGTGGGTTCGATCTAAGCACTGACTAGATAGTAATTTGCATTTACTTCTCTTCCACAGCAGCACTAGCAAACATTGCTTTTCACCACAAAATGTTTCGTAATCCAATGGTTTAGACGTCGACCGGAAACTTTGAACATTTTCTACCGCTCCGCGTTACGTGTTCGGACAAATATTATATCTCAATCCAGATCATATTGTTTGCAAAAGTAATCACCGTCAGTCTCGGAAAATTGGTTGTCTTTTTAGTACAGAGCACGTAGTCAGCACGCTTGTAAAAATGTTGTGCGTTTCTGCAAAACCTAACAAACAGTGCTTGTATAAATGTTCATAATTATAAGTATATATATTTATATATATATATATATGCACCACAGCAAATACACGGCTGAGTGAATTTTCATTTTGTTTTATCGTATAACCTAATCAATGATGAAACAAACGCAATTGGAATTTATTTCCTTAAGGGTGATGACGCAAACTACCAAGCTACAACTGCCACTTTAATACCTGATCTCCTGCGTTTAACGAGCTATATAATCTTATAATATTAGTATCTCATCAATCATATATATATATATATATATATATATATATGTTCGTTGAGTTTATGCAGAAAAGTACAACATTTCTGCCAGCGTGCCTAACTACGTGCTCTGTACTACTATATATATATATATATCATTGGGCGCGTAGAACATTCTGATAGTCTACTGCAGTTTCTTCTGTATAGGGAAATGGCTGTGTTTTATGGTCAGCCGCTGGTAGAACGCTATTAATAGCAAATTATATCTCGATTATTCTGCATTAAGTTTGTACCTTCTCCTCCATGTCCTCTGAATAGCGGCATTTGGCACGTTGACAATCATTTGACCGCGCTCATCATTGATTTTTCCTGATTTTTGCGTGTTTGTTAAGCGAGACGGACAACGCTTTGCTTGGCCGTGACCAAACGCTGAACACGCATACATTGCAAAGGTTGTTTGGAGAATTAGC
>QVRM01000920.1:0-67268 GCA_003439945.1 Dermanyssus gallinae
ATGGCCCACCAAATAGTCGCGGAACTTGTTAAAATGTTTTGTAGCTCTTACCGCTAGCAGACAGTATCACTGCCTCTTGCCTGGTTACAACCACTTTCGGGGTCTGCGATCTTCTTAGGCAAAGCACTGTACAAAAAAACCTTCTCGTTACACTGTACTTCATTCTTCTGCTTTGTTGTTTGCATCCGCGTATAGGGGTCCTTCTGTGATACACGAAATCTTTCACTTCACTTCCCGTCTTCGACGGGCCTTGATGCGGCGCGCTTTTTCGATCTTCAGCGAGCGAGTTGCGCGGCGGACTGTCCCATAACTCCAATAGCGCGCTTATTTGCCCGGCGATCTGACTGACATCGATCCGGCAAATTTAGCGCTTTACCGCATTGAGTTTAGACAGTGGCGTGTGCTTTTCGAGCATTTTGCAATCTTCTCGAAACAAATATTTTACTACTTAAATAATGTATAGTACCGTAGTGTAGCGGTGCTGCCACCTACACTACGGTACCTTAGACTCTAAGTGCGATTCTAGCTCTTTCCAGAATGTAAAATATATAAACAACTGATGCTCGTGGTAACGCTGCCAATTAAAACGCCATGAAATATAAATCAAAGCCTGATGGCTCAGAGCGGTAAGTGTAGCTCATCTGAGTATATATGGTGACACAATAAACATTAGACCACGCATGTTCTTACGTAGCGATGAAACCTTGACGGGGCACCGTCAAGCCAGGGGTGACGCGCTTTAAATTAGGGAGAACGGAAAACAAATTGTAAACACACTTTGCAACAACACTTTGTCAACAAGCGGCCAGAGCTTTTGAACACACATCTAAGAGCGGATCATAAAGGCTACCATCCGTTGCCAATAAATACCTACATAAGTTTTTTGGTTTATGCAACGGTTGCCCTATTTTTGACACAAATTGCACCGATCGCCACATATGTATCGACTAGTTTAGGGAAACCTGAACGTAAACGACTTGCGTATAGTTGATGAAATTATTTTTTTCTTTCTGAAGAAAATCTTCGCGCTATCAAATATACCCACGTGCTGGAAGATGAGACGCTGCTGACAAAGGCTTTTCAAAAACGTTGTAATCTGAAGGGATTGTGCTCTTCTGACGTAGATATTGCAGGCCACGAACCCCACAGAACCACACGAGCGATGCCGATGTAAACAGCATAAAAACCTCGGAAACCTTTTGATGGAGCATAAACACAGTTTACCTAGCCATATCATCAAGATTGTTTCTCAGTCAGCCCCTATTTTTGCAGCCGGCCATGTACAGACAAACTGGAGTCGAAACTTCTGAAATGATTGATGCCTCCATGCACCTCGGCCGCCTCGGTCGTCCATGCACCTCGGTCGGATGATGATGAAAACGTCAATGCACCTCGGCCGCTGACGAGGTGCATGGACGTGGAGATCATAGGCTCACTAAACCCGGATTCCTCCTCAATCCGTTAGGCTCGAAATTTCATAACGTTTGTTTGACACCTTATGGGGAAAATATTGCATTTCGAGCGTTCTGAGTGCGGTTTGCGTGTGCTCTTCCGGCCTGAGGGGCATAGGGATCGCATTGGTGCCCAGTTGCTCTTCTGTCACCTTGTTTCTACCATAGCATAGCTGATTTCTGCTTAGTCCGCGCTCGGCTTACTCTTCATAATAGAGTCGGAAACTTGGGTCCCATAATAGAGTCGAAAACTCCAAGGTTCTTGCCATTCTTCTGATAATGAGCGTCATGAACGCAAGATCTCTCTCAAGGGGACGGGCTTTTCCGCTCTGAAATTTCTTTTCTAGCCTGGGCGAGCACTGCGCACCGGAGAACGACGGTGTTCTACGTCGTCGGCATTTTCTGGTCGCACGAAACGGGTGCGCCACATGCGTCTGTCGTTGTGACTGAATACGTCTGAAATTGACCCCATTCTGTTACCACATGTGTGAAACGTAGAACAGTTCCTTATTCTGACAATTGTATCTGCTCCTGAGGTAGGGTATTTTAAACCTAGTTCATTGACGCTTGGTCTCCTGCGGGATCTTTTTCGACTTTAGCACAAAGCAATTAAGGTCGCCTCTCTGCCCGCGGACAAAAAAGTGCCTTGTCGAGGCCTCGTTATTACTGCTCTTTGCGGAAGCGCGCTGCGGTCCGAGCAAACAGAGGCAGCATATAGACCGGTAGGCAGCGTTATCGTTGCCCAGTAACCTGCACTTTGTCTTGGAGGCAATCCTTCTTTTAATAGGATTTCTAATAGGTTACGAAAAACTCTTTTCACTGTTAGGCTAGACATCTTACATATGCGCCATGCGAGTTTTGGTTTCAGTATATCCCCAGAAATTGCCTTCTAATGGCCTCTTCTCTTTCTATCATGCCGGCATATAACTTCACTTTTCTTAAGGATAAGTCTCAGGCGATAGGTGTCCATCCACTCGTTAGCTTTTTCATTCAAAGTCATTATAACAGTTTTTGTTTACGAAAGATTACATTCCAATTAGATTTATTTCACTCAGATTGAGTATAATATACAGTTCACGATGTTTCTTCATAATACTCTATCTTCTTCACGCTTTCGGCGAGAGAAGTAGTGTAACGATGTTTTGTTCAGCGCTGTGCATCCCACTGCATGGTACTTGGCACACCTCTGCAGGCAGAACCGGCAGGTGCACAACTCGTACTCCTCGTGAAAGGCTGCGTTTGAACATACCAGGTAGTGATAACCATGCACGATGTACCTGGTGTATACGTGACGACTGTCACATGCAGGACCAGACCAAAGGTGCACGGCATTGAAAACGTCCAATCCACTGACCTCCCGTCTGGCCTGTTCGACTTTAGCTTCCCATTCAGAAATGAAACATTCGTATGGTACTGTACGCGGCATCTTCAGCCTTAGTCGGATTGTTTCAATAGCCGGTGGACAACCTGACATGAGATATACAAAGCGGCTCCTTGCTCGAATAGACAAGCAAAGCACTCGCTTCATATATAATGAGAAACACCTCTCAAGCTGGTTAAAATTGGCCAGTGTGAGGTGGTTCCACAGCCTGTCAAGGCCATACATCAGCCCCGGAACAATCTTAAGCATGAAGAGCCTCACTGCTGAGAAAACGGACAGTCTTCGGACATTGCCTACTTCCCCGTAAAGAGAGACAAGTGCCTTCCGTACTGTTTCGTTTATATGCGCTGTGAACGTCGTTCCCGTATAATGAACCCGAAGGCCAAGAACTGGCAAGAGTTAACAAACTCCAATGGTTGGCCGCAGCAACGTATAACGTCTCTGGCAGCCAATCGACCTCCACGCCTGAATTTCATGGCTTTGGTCTTCCTGGTGTTTATCTCAAGTCCCTTCGAGACAAGGAACGCCTCTATCATAGAGGTAATGCGCTTAATGGCACCTAGGTCGCGATGAGCGACCACGATATCATCTGCATACATGACCACCACGGCTTTTTGGTACTCCTGTCGGACGTAACCGACGAGGTCAGCAAGGAGAAGTGTAAACGAGACGCAGCTCAGCGGGTCTCCTTGCGGAGTTCCCACATTTTGCTTAATCTCCAATACACCCCTGCTCACCGTCTACCAACAAGGTGTCCTCCTCAAAGAAACTTGCTATTACACTCAGGAGAGAGCCACCCACTCCTGCTCGTTGGAATGCTTCAACCAGCAGATAGCGAGGGGCTTTGTCAAAGGCCTTGACGCAGTCAATTAAGACTGCATACAGATGACCTCTGGGTTGTGCCACAGCTCGCTCGATTTCTGACTGGAGAACGTGGATTGCATCACGGGTGCCTCGGCCTCTCCTAAAACCGAATTGCTCCGGTGGAAGTGCCTCTTCAGCCACGTGCTCAATCCGCCGAATCACCAACTTACAGAAAATCTTCTTCAATGTGCGTTCTGACGCCACTCCACGGTAGAGATTTGGATCCTGATGGTCATCACCATGCCTACCCTTGAACAGAAGAGAAAGCCTGGCGACATGCCAGACTTTAGGCATCCGCCCCCTCTTTATAATTTCATTAAAGAAATCACAAAGAGTTTCTGCCAAGAGAGGGAGTGACTGGATCCAATGCTCATAGCAGACCTGATCGGGCCCTGAGCTCTTTCTCTTCGGGAGTGACCGTAGGACCTGGCACACCTCCTCCACCCCGAAAGGCAGATTCATGTTGTGCTGCTCCAATGTGAGCGGATGCTGTACGATTGGAGATACGGTCGCAACGTCACGATTGAATAAAATATTAGTTATGTGGCTCTTTACCTGTCCGTCACGAAGCGGATTCCCCGCCCTACGAGGTCGCACGATGTAAGCTGAGGGCTCTCGTTCTGCTTTTTCAAGCAGCCGTCGTTCCTCCCGCCTCGCGTGTTCCCTTTTATGATCATAGCAGAGTCTTATATAGGCCTTTCTACACTCAAAATAGTCCCGCCTGGCTTGCAGTGATGATGGTGCTTTGGCTCTTGCTTGGCGCAGGAGTTCGAGCACTTCAACGTGGGCTAGGTAGCAGGCTCAAAAGTACCACGGGGCGTGATCTCTTCTGCCATAACCTTTTCCACTTCACTGCACTTCTCATCGTCCTCTCCAGCTGGTCACAGGTTGTGTCGATGTCAGGGCTAACCTCAAGACCGCCCACCGCTCTGTCCAAAAGAGATAGATTAATCCGTCTCATTGCAGACCAGCGCGGCGGATTATGTCGGTCTCGCCAAATACCGGGAACATCGACAACGGCCAACACTGGTTGGTGTTTTCGGGCCGCTTTATCGAGAACATCGAAGCTTTCAATTTCACGGCTGACAAGGTTGTGAAACAACAGGTCGATGGTGCTGCTTCCATTGTGACTTACATATGTATAGTCTTCGCGCGCGTTTGCACAGCTTAGACCAATATTTTTCATCAACTGAAGCAGCACCTCGCCTTTATCATCGTTGGCCCCACAATCGATTCTGGCATTGAAATCACCGCCGACGATAGTTGGCATGGTCAGGTTTAACTCTGAAAGTCCAAAGCTTACCGTCTCAGCAACCTCCGCAGAATCGAATGTGGGTGGGAAATAGAATACAGCGACGTTTACCCTCCCAGAGGAGAGCACCACGCAGTATTCATCTTTTCTGACGCATTGCATCGGTGGTAAGCGTTTATGTAGGTAGATAGCCCCGCATATCATTGATATGCAGTTTGTCCCGCTGAAATGTCTCCGTGAGGAGTGCAATGTCAACCAACTTAAACATGTCATCACGTGCAAGATCCATTGCTCCCTTAAGTCCCTCACAATTCCAGAGAAGCACTCGTATAGGTATGTTTGCCACTACGCTTGCAGTTCTAGAACTGGTCAGTCACTTACGGGGGCTTGGACCGCCAGGCGCACTAAAACTCTCCTTAACCATCCTCTCGTAGGGGACGTCCCCAACCCAGCGACGGAACAAGCTTCCCTTTAGCCAGAATTCATTTCTGCAACAGTTTGCGTAATCTTCGTCACGCACCACCACACAGAACACAGCATCACTACCATGTGTATGTAGCTTCCAAACTGCTTTCACAGTTATGCCCTTGCCAGTAAGCCAGGCTTGCAGCCCGATCGCCGATGTCTTCTGCGCCAATCGTGCCACTCTCAAGGCGCAGATCTTCGCAGGTCTAGCATAGACTTCCATTCCGTCTATGCCATCTGTTGCACTACCGCGCTGCATTCGATGTTTTGTTTTGTTGTCTCGTCGCTTACGAACCACAACAAAAGCATCGTCGTCTGCCTTCTCCTCCGGACGTGGGTCAGCTGGATCTGCTGTCGGCGTTGTTGTTACCGCAGCTGGTGACGCCGCTGTACCACCACCCGGTGGTTCCATCTCCACAACAGCGCCGTTCAAGTTGCCACTGCGCGGTTGTTTTTCCTGGTCTCTCCAGCCAGCTCTCTCGTCTTTGGCTCGGTGACGTCACCTCCTTCTGTGCTGTCTGCTAGCCTGCTTTTCTTGTTTTTTCCGCGTTGTCCGCGTTCCGCCGCTTTTCTCCACGCTAATTTTGTCACTTAGCGTGGAGTTCAAACCCCCTGTAAGCGTAAGGGGTGCGGCAAACTGTTCCTGCGGGATTGCCTCGATTTTGGCAACCCGCTCGTGTAGTGCCGTGTGTGCTAACTACAGTTTCACAAAGTTCCACTGTAGCTCGCTCAATCGGCCGCACAACGTACCGTGAGTTGGTTCCTGGGTGTCACAGGCTCCACACGGAGATTTTTACAAAAGATTACCAGAGGTGCCAAAATGTGTTTCCACTCCCGTCGGAAGATCTTGTTCCTAAACTCCGATGTGGGCGTGTTTGCGTTACAGGGCACGACCGTTGCACGACCGATGAGAGGCTTGTGCCAGTCCGTTCCATTTAGAGCACAACCGTTATCTATTGCTTCGTAAGTTGTCACCCTATTTACTGTTTTACTGCATTTATTGGCATTTGCGATGTATATGGGTAACGCTAGTTGCCTCGTTGGCACCCGAAGTAAATAAATCAAGCGAGCAGCACTAACGCAAATAATAATAATAATATTTTTTTCATTATGTACATCTATCACAATTACTAATATATTAATTATAAAACATCTACAACATTACTTATAATATTATTGCTCGAGTGTCGCTGAACACTCAACATCATCTTGGCGTTGCCTCTCTGAAGCTCCAATGGCACCCTCTGTCGGAGAAACGCGGTCGATTTTGGCTCCGCTGTGGTCCCAAAGAGCATCTTCCTAAGCTATTTTGCCAGTTTGAGTGCATCTTTGCCCCAAACGCCAGATTTCTCGAGACTTAACGCCATTCCCACGTGGTCCTCAAGAAGATGCGAGTATAGGCGCCGTTTGTGCATCTCCCGTTGGTAAATGAAGTGGCCGACGCCCGCGCTGGCTAGTGCGCGATAGCCGAGGGCGTACGTCTCAGAGACAGTGACGTCCCACGCCAGCGGCTGATTATGGTACCAGTCCCGGCTGGTAAGGCCATCGCGCTGACGCCTGTCGTCTCTCTGCAGTCCACCAGGCTCCAGCGTGACGCGGTAGCCAGCATGCCTAAAAGCGCTCCCGAGGATGTCATTGACGGCATTGTAGCGGCCCTGCGTAAGCCCCAGTAGTGCAGCTAAGCCGGTGCAGGCCGTGCTCATCCACTGTTCCACCGCATGGACATTTCTCTCTCTCAAAAATGGCAATGCCAAGTCTGAGGCCACTGGCGGCACGGAACTGGTCGTCGGCTTACTGCCTACGAGCTCGAACGGAAACACGTCGAGCCACGCTTCGACGGCCTCAGATGAAACCGTTTTCAGTCTAATATCATCAACATCTAATTCGCAGGCCGACAAAAGAGTTAAGTGGGTAGTTTGAGTGGCGATTTGGTCCAACCCCTTCTGCCTAGTGACCTGTTCCTCAGAAGCACGACCAGCCTGACGCGCGTCCCAGAGCCGAACGGCGTCTTGTTGGTGGTTGATGAATCCGCCAGCAGTAATGGCCACTGCAGAGGAGCAGCCATGTGACGAGGCAATAAAGGCGGATAAGGCAAGGTCCGTGGCCGAGCAAATGCCAATTCCGCCCAGCCGGATCGGTAAACTTGCCTGCGTTCATGCATTATCCTCGAGCGCAAGGTCAAAGATGTTTGCCAAGGTTTTCCTCACCTGATCGTCAAGATCCAAAGTTTATGAGGGCAGAGGGAAGGCAAGTAAAGTCCTGTAGTACGTACAAGACTTGTTGCGCTTCCATTGCGTGCCGGAGCAGAAAATAGGCTTGGTGTCTTCCGAGCCGCTCGTAGAGCCAGGAGAGTTACTCTCCCTGCTCGGCCAGTACCGGGCCAATCATGTCGGGAAACACCGCCGTACTCAGCAGGTCCAGTTCACACCGGTCATTTACAAGGCTGCCCGGGAGCTTGCAGAGTTTCGCGATTACCTGCTGTATTTTTGGTCTTCAAAACCCTGAAGGAAAAGCTCGCATTTAGAGGGGTTAAGCGGCAGCCCGCTCCGTTGCTCAATGGCTCTAGGATCCTTGATGTCTCTGAGTAACACCGAAGGATCGTTGTCAAAGGGGGTCCCATCGTCGAGGTAGAACAGAGGGACCCTGCATGTCACCTGCTTGACGTTTTTTTCTTTCTTTTTTTTCCTGTAAGGCAATTGCTCGTGTACGGATTTTTCATGTCATGGCTAAGTTCACTCCACTCCGGCATTTACCTTGTCTAAATTGGAAACCATGCAAACCAATTTAAGAGTGGCCGGTCTGGGACTCGAACCCAGTCCTCCCGAATGCAAGGCAAAGGCTTTGCCACTGAGCCACCTTGCTCGGTGCAGAAGTGATGCAGAAGCAAGCTAAACGCAAGTGGGGCCGCTACGTCCTCCTGCTGACAACCGGCTGACGACGTGATTTCAGTCTCACCGAGCATCAGGGGAGTCTACCTGCTATGCGCCTGGTGCATCATTGGATAGAGGGCGCGCTTGGAAACGTCTTCAATAGGTGCCCTGGTTGTTTAATTTGAAAGTATTCTTAAAATCTAAAAGGCAACATTTTTCGTTGTTTGGAGAAAAATGAGAGCTGTATGAATAATTATTTCCGCCCCATGAACAGTGGCGTACCCCACCTGCCTTGGCTGCAGATAGTTTTTCACGTTGACCTCCTGGGAAAGCAGGGTCTTTGTGGCCAAATAATATTAATAATAATAATCTACTTACTTATATCACGCATTTATCTCCGCGCTTTTAAAACAGGTAGACATTTAAGAGAAGATATACGGGCAGAAGTCGCCACCAAGTAGTGCAGAGGCGGCCAGAACATTGGCGGACCTTAAACAGAACAGCAGGCAGGCCCTCTGGCCCAACAACTAGTAATTTTACAAGTTAATCTTAACCGATGCCGAGCTGCTCACGACGTCCTCGGCGCATATAAAATAGTCTAGCCTACTATAGAAATCTAAAATGTTCAACTTAATTACGTCAAGGATAGTGAAACATCTATCTGGTGGACGGGAAGAATCCTACACGCATCTATCTCCGACACAGCCACCAGGATGGGCTTCATGCGGATTGAACTGGGACACTTTGCCCTAGCCCTGGGAGACCTGCCGTGGCCTTTCTGAGCAACATCCGACAAGAGCCATCCTAATCGCAGCCGATTTGATTGCCTATTACGTGGCCTGGAGGTTCATTGAACTAGCTACAGGGATAGCCTTTTCCTAATTTGGATGCCTGAGCAGGGCCTTTTCCTGCTCAATGAGAGAAATTACCCAACGTTTGTAAAGCACCTGAAAACCTTGCATTCAGATATTACGCCTGTTGACGATGCTACCGTAATCCGCATACAACCATAAAATGTGCAGGTAGATCAGGAGACGTCAAGTGACCACCCGTAATTTTTAAGTGGTTTTTGGCCTGGCCCGGGCCATCCGGCCGAGTCTTTCCGAAAATTGTAACTTAGGGCAAAAGCCCTTATCGACGCCGCCGTGAGCTCAAAAGGCTTATCTCTAAACTAAAGGCAAATGCCTGGAGCGACCTAAAAGGTGTCGGTCGAGATATATTTTTGGGGACTTACATGATACTGGGCCGCTTTAGAGAGTGCGTAATCCTGGACAGACTTAAGTAAACGCTCGAGAAACGGAGTGATCTCTCTGACACCCAACATGGGTTTTAGCGGGGCCGCGCCATCCTTGACGCAATCGAGCGCATCCTCCAACACATTGCAAAGCAAGTTACGACGCCTTTAAAACTGCAAACGGGTGCATAATTAAGACCATACCTCATCCGATTCTGTCGTCTTACTTAGACGATCGCACAAAGGCTACACCCATAAGGTCACGGCAGGGATCCCGCATGGCTCCTTCCTCTGCTCGGTTTTCTGGAACCTCGCCTAAATGCGCGAATCCCAGACCTGCCAGAAAGGGTCCAAACGATCACATACGCTGACGATCTAGTGATGCTGGTCACCGCACGGCGGGACTCCTCGCTAGAGACGGCGACGAGCCTCGGTCTAAATATGGATGGTGCCGAATCATCTCCAACTCGCCCCGCAGAAGCCCCAACTCACCCAAACTTCCGAAGCCTCTGCCGCGGGAGGGGAGGGCTGGAGATGCGCGTTGCCCACTGCTGGCGGTCGTAGCGGAGTGCACGTCCATGGCCGTCGTCTGGGCCAACCCAGCCCTGCAAATTCAGCGCATTCTCTGGATCCTCTGTGCCGTATCTCATCGCGGGCGTGCCTAAACGCATTTTTATTTCTTAACAAATGCTAGTAGGTTATTCATACTCTGAAATGCTAAAATTATCTTTGTTTTCAGGTAGCACTCGTGATGTTCGGATGTTCAAAGTGTTCGCTCCCTTTAAAAACGGATGAACAACTAGTGAAACTAGTGCAGCCAAGGCTGCTCAAAAGTGTTTCACGGGGTTTGTCTAAACCCCGTGCTCCCGAAGGATGCGCACTCGGCTTCCTGCGGAGCCTGTGACACTCAGGAACCAAGCCAAGGTACGTTGAGCGGCCGATTGAGTAAACTACAGTGGAACTTTTTGAAACTGTGGTTAGCACACACGGAACTGCAGAAGCGGGTTGCCAAAATCGAAGCAATCTTGCGGGAACAGTTTGCCGCACCCCTCACGCTTACAGGGGGTTGGAACTCTACGCTAAGTGACAAAATTAGCGCGGAGAAATGAGGCGGAACGCAGACAACGTGGAAGAACAACAAAGCAAGGCTAGCAGACAGCAGAGAAGAAGGTGACGTCATCGAGGCAAGGGCGAGAGAGCCTGCTGGAGAGACTAGCAAAAACAACCGCGCAGGCGCCAAGAGAAACTCGGCGCCTGAATAGTTAAATGATGACAGTTGCAACTTAAACGGCACTGTTGTTAAGATGGAACCACCGGGTGGTGGTGGTACAGCGACGTCACCAGCTGCGGTAATAACAATACCGACAGCAAATCCAGCTGATCCACAACCGGACGTATCTCCAATCGTACAGCATCCGCTTGCACTGAAGCAGCACAACATGAATCTGCCCTTCGGGGTAGAGGAGGTGTGTCAGGTCCTACGGTCACTCCCGAAGAGAAGGAGCTCGGGGCCCGATCAGGTCTGCTATGAGCATTGGATCCAGTCACTCCCTTTCTCGGTAAAGACTCTTTGTGATTTCTTTAACGCTACCGGTCGGTAGTTTTCTGGGAGGAATTGCGGTCCCTTTTTGTGCACAGCCGTCACAACAGACTTTTTCAAAAACAGGAGGACCATTCCCCCCTCAGAACTGCGGGTAAGGATCATTGCCAAAGTTTCCGCGAGGGTCAAGGCCAATTCGTTAAAGAAAATTGGCGGGAGCCCGTCGGGGGTCAAACTGCACTTTCTTTTACGCAGCTTCGTAAGACAATCTCAGGAGTGAATGTGACGTCATTGAGGCAGGAATCGGTTTGCTTGGTCGCTACGAAGCTTAAGTCGCCAGGCTGTCTGTACACAGTTTTGAAATGACGTCTTAAAACTTCTGATTTTTCAGCGTCTTCCACAGCTATATGGCCGCCACAGGTAAGGGGAGCTACCCTGCCTGAAGATTTAGACGCTTCTCGGGGTAGCGGATGAAACGCTTAGCGTCATTGGGATCCAGCTTGTCTTCTTCTATGCGGCGTAAGCGAGATGATGCGCGGCCTAGTTCGCGAGACAAACGTAAGCGCGATTTTTCAGACAGTCCAGACAAATCACGGCTCAGCCGAGTGAAAAGCCGAGCAATGTATTTGTCGATAGGGGATGATCGGGCACAATGCAGTGGCGAAAAACGATCAAGAAGGTCCAAAGAGATATTTACAGAGGTTTCATATTGTTGGCGGAAGAGCACACGGAGAGAACTAGAGAGACTAAGGCTGAAGATGCCGCGTACAGTATCTTACGAATGTTATATTTCGGAGTGGCAAGCTAAAGTCGAACAGGCCAGGGAGGGTCGCTGGTTTGAATGGTTTCAACGCCTTGCATCTTTGGTCTGGTTCTGCATGTGATAATCGCCACGTATACACCAGGTGCATAGTGCATGGTTATTGCTCCCTAGTATGTTTAAACGCAGCCTCTCACGAGGAGTACGAGTTGTGCACCTGCCGGTTCTGCCTGCACAGGTGTGTCAAGTACCATGCAGTGAAATGCACAGCGCTGGATCGAAGATCGTTGCACTACTTCTCTCGTCGGAAGCGTGAAGAAGATAGAGCGTCATGAATAAATATTTTGAATTGTACATTATACTCAGTTTAAGTGAGATGAGCATAATTATAAAAATTACCTTTGTTCGCTCTAATTTAACGGTCTCTGCTTTAGATTATACAGTAAATAGGACTGTTTCCCACAATCAAGCGGTCGGGGTAGTTGATATGAATACTGTTAATATGAGCCATGTGCAAACTTATAATCTCCTATCTATACGTCGGTTAACTTAGAGAGTGCCTCACAAATACTTTTAGCTATTATCTTTGGTGACCGTTAGGGTAAGTCAATTTCGAGAACACGTTGAGAACTGAAAAACCTGCGTTGATTCGTGCCGGCCTAAAAATGCGTCTCCGTTCTCTGTCTATATGTTCAAAAACAAACAATTAAACACCTGTTGATGATCTAAGTCTACGCCTCAAAAAGCTATTATAGTCATCGCTTGTGTTGGTGTTATTTTCGATGGTAAAGCAGAAAATTATCCCTTAGTTTCCAAGGTGGATGCGTGGCGACATCCACCGATAGGAATAAGCCAAAGTGAGGGCAACTTACTTTACTGGCGGCTGCTATCTGCGAGTGCCGTTAGTCACATTATCGAAAGATGCTTTTATTCAACGTAGTTGTGGAGCGAAGGAAAGTGATGGCGAATCCCCGCTAGAATTTCCGAATTGTATCAAGAACATCTAATTACGCCGCCATCGTTCACATTACCGTTCGCGGTACAAAAGCCAATTGCGCGTTTTGCTGCGAAACGCTGTTATCTATGGGCGTGCTTCCACTGATTGGCTTTCTTCTATCTATCTAGCGCGGCGCATATTCTGGACCGTGTACTCAGATAGCCTAGGTACTACTAGTCTTAACCAGTCTAGAAGATTAGGCCGATGCTGAAAACTAGTTGCGCCCGGTTGCAGTAGTCTCGAGCGCTTTAAAAACTGCGCGCGAAATCACTACTGAGGTAGCGTCAGTAAAACGTAGAAAACACTTGCTTCATATAAAAAGTAGACCTCTATATATAATAACATTGAGATAGGGTATCTAACTCGGCTTTGGATACAAACAGTTTAGCAAACGGACTGCAAGATTGAATTTTTGGACTACTCTATGTTAGCCTCTAGTGAATCGTTAAATTAGGAGCATATGTTCTAAATGTATCCAAATTCTTTCTCTTGCCTGAATTACTGTGGTTTCTATGATTGCCGTTGAGTTGCGGTGCTAAATATGAAATAGCGACAATAGTTGCTACACATGGTAAGAGCGTGCTCACTTGAACCCATCGGTCGAACAGTTAAGTATCCGCCCGCTCAAGCCAAGTTGTAATGTTAAAAGGTGAAGTAAGGCTGAGAAAAGAGAAAAAGGTTTTCTCAGCTAGGCCCCAGGTGCTCAGTTTGATTGCTTATTTTTGGCACTTGTCTACAGGGCGTTAACGCTTTGTCTACGGTTGTCTCATAGCCAGCGCTATTCTTTCGTTTCCAGGTCCCAGGAGACCCGTTTTCAGGACCCACACCTATGAAAATCAGCGCCGCGAGGCTGCTGACGGCCCAGTAGGCTATCACTGTGCGGACAAACTGAGTGCATTGCACCTTACGCAGCAGTGTCCGATTGGTGGTAGATTTCAGCATGTTTCCAACTTTTGCATGCTTCATACAAACCTATATGTTTCAAACAGAATGTTTGAACCTCAATGGCGGCTTAGTTACATTGGTTCGAGATCATGATTGAGACATATTTTTTTCGTGGTTCAGTGTTATGAGTTTTGCTTTGTAGGAAAGCGCACATAAGTTTACGCGAAATTTGAGGTAAGTCGACCACTGAGACTTCGGGTTCCGTTAAGAGCAGCTGGGGCAGCGCCACTAGTAGTTACCGTTGCGGCAGTGTTCGATAGTTCGGCTCATCCAGATTGCATTACGGTATCCCTTTCATCAGATGGCACGATCAGCATTGAAATAACCTCTCTTTTGCTTGGCGCTTTTACTCAGACCCTTTTCTACGACAGAAGATCCTGTTTTCAAGCTACAAATGTTCGAGCGGTTTTCTAGCGATATCACCATCTTACGTTGCTAATAAACAGTGGCCAGAAAAGAATCGAGATATTTGGCATTTGAGAGAAGAGTATCTCTGATCTCTCACGTTGCAATTACACAAACTACCTGAAATAATTATATAACAAAATCACGCTTAGGCAACCGGAGTATTAAACAACTGGAACTTAATTTATTACCAGTGTTTTTTTACTGTATTTAAACGCAGGCGCATTAACCGGTGATGTGCGGTGGTATACGAAGTCGATTAAGACGATACAGGCAGCATAAATACGACAGATTAGGACAGAGAACGCGGCCATCGACAAAAAAACTGCAAAATATGTTCAAACCATATAAAAGCACGTTTTTTTGAGTGCCTGCTGACACATAAACGTGCCTTGCAGGCCAGGTATCAATCGCTTGTTATGTGTTCATATAACAACAACATGAAAATCATCTGCTTGCTTGTTGATAATTGTAATGTTCTATTGCTACCCTGACGCTTGTCGAGTCACACTATTAGCTGAAATACTAAGAGAAGCAGTTAAAGGTGCGGTCGGACAAGCAAACGTTACGGCGCGCTGCCGACAATCGCCGGAAAGTCTGGCCAACGAGAGCAGCGATCATGTGCGAGCGATCATCGCGACGGTGACGGGATTCGTCGTGACGGATTCTAGTTATGAGGCGTCGTTAAAGCCGTAGCCATAAATGGGTTAGTAACCAATAGTGGTGAGTCCGGCCTGCCTGCCTGCCTGCCGGTCTAACAACAGGCAGTCGTGAGTGACAGCAGATATCATCTCGTCACCGGGCCCTATGAAGGCCGGCCACGCATAACAATAGCGAATAGCGTGCAGGAAGAGGTCATTGTTGGCGAACGCGTGTCTGCTTTTGGCGAGCAGCGATCGGGAGGAGAGACAGGATTCGGAGGAGGATAGCACTGGCACTACGCCGTCGACTGCCGCTGACGAACCCATCCCCATGGTTGGTTAGCACACCCAATGATATCTGTATTATGTACAACACTCGTAGTGTAGAGATGCTGCAGAAGATACGACGACGACGATGACGACAACGACGACGACAATGACGACAACGACGACGACGACGACTACAACTGCACATGTTTGCCATTGTTGTGTTACTACTACTACTGCCACGTTAGTCGCTACTGTATATAACGGCTGCGCAGTCTATTGTACGAGCAACTCAACTAGACTAGATACAGCAAGGCGATACGGTATTGGAGCGCCATGAGAGCGCTATAACAGTCGGGGACAATGAGACGGAGCCATCTACAACGACACTGACTTACTATTTATCCCAAACGTATTTGTGGCCAACGGTGAGCAGCCCAGCTCAACTGACGTCGTCGTCGTCGCCGCCAGCGGTTTCGGTCCAAGCGTCGTTCGACGAGGTGGTACGTTTGTCGCTTCGTAGTCCGTCGGTGAACCTCCAAAAGTATTTGGCAGTCCCAACAGGGACTATTGATAGATAGATAGATAGGTAGGGAGGCAGGTAGAGGAAAGGCATCAATGTGAGGCGTAAGGCAAACGCCCATGCCCGCTTACTGCCGCCAACGCTATTTCATAGCCGCTTCGGGATGTTGTCCTCGATCGGGGAAAACGTTCTTCGCTTTGATGGCCCAAATGGTATTCGATGTGATGGCCTTCAGGTAATCCTTAGCCAGCTGCCTCCCATCTGCATAAGAATTGCATCACCCGTTACTTGCCCCGTTTTGGTTGGTCCCCCCCCCCCCTAAGACCTCTTAGGGCCAACTGTGCGGTTAGCCGCCCTAACAATGCCTATAGACATCGGATTGGATAGCCGTTACTGAAGTTGGTCGTCCAATTGCCATGTGCGACGTACATCAATAACGGGATCAAATCGAACCCTTACATACGAATACCCCTCGATTCGGCATTGGCACAGCAGTTCCCCAGGCGATCTAGTATTCTGGTGAATTATTTGGCTCGTGCCGCTTTTACTAGATACTAGCTCCTTCTTGTAGGCAGATTTACTAGAACAAAATTTCGTCTACGGACCAGCTTTTATCAAAGATCCGTCGTTTTAACGTTTGTTTTTGTCACAAATAAACTCTTAGCGAAACTAAAATTTACCAGCAATCAGCATTCAGATTGACTGCAATTAGCTTATTTTTAGGACGTCAGGACCATCCTTTGGCAAACAAGTCTACCGCGAAAAAGTGCGTGTAGTCGAAAATGAAGTTTTAGCCACGTTTACTTCCCGAAGCTTGTTTCTTTACATAGCAGTCACCTTTATTACATAAAGGGGTGTGTGATGCAATGATCGAATCATACAGCATTGTAAGAATCGCACGGGGACATTGCTCTCATTTAAAGAAGTAGATGCAATCAGACTGTGCTATACGCCAGCAGACAATTCGTTGTTGTGGTCGCACTAACCCGTTGATTTTAGAGTAGTGTACCGGTAATTGCGTAGGTTATCAGCAATCAGCTGAAACATTCGTTAACGACTGGAAAATGGTTGTATCGTCCCTCGGTTTCGCTGCTCAAATAGTTTTATTTATCTAGCTAGTGAGAACCCGTGACTACACGTTCACGCGGAGACAATTGTATATATATATATATATATATATATTGCTAGTTGAGGCTCTCGAACCGAAAACTAGTAAGTGAGTTTGAGAAGGACTAGTGATTGGTATATGAGGGCATAGAAACATAACTTGGTTAGAATAAGGAACCAACAATTTTGTAAACAAGTTTCTGAACAAAACGCCCCTGTATAGTGCAATCATTTTAATAGCCAGCTCTAGTCATTACAGAAGGAGTCTTCGGAAGCCGTGCACGGCAAACCTGGTGACCAAATGACGATTCGTTCTGTTTGTCCTCTTCCAGCTCGAGTCAGTGATTGCTGGTGTTGTGATGAATTGTGGGTCGATCTCCAGTCGCTTCGATCTCTGTTTTTCGACGAAGGTACAGTAGGCTGGGGTTACTGGGAGATTAAATTTTTTGCGTATGTCTTCTACAGAACTAGCATTTATAGAGGCCATGTCTTTGTAACAGCTGCCTTCTCCAAATAACGATTAAATTTGCTTAAGAACGCTCGAAACCTTTAAGAGCCTTGTGGGACAATGGCGCCTGCAATGGCGTGGCCTGCGATGACCGGCACGTCTACACCAGGCACATCGTACGCGGGTTTCGTCAACTCGTATGCTCCCGTAGACTTTCACGACGAGTATTGTACTCAGTGTATTTGTCGGTTCTGCTCGCAGCAATGCGCTAGGTACCATTCGATTGATGGTCCGACACTACAAGAGTTGGTGGCACGGCAAGACAACAAGTAATTACGATTATGATATTGACATAAATCATCCTGTGTTCACTCTATTTGAGGTAAGCTTGAACCAGTATTCAGTTTTTATTATAGTTATCAGCTCACGTAAATCAGTCTCTAGGCACTAAATAGTTTCTTAAATAAATTCAGGGTCGTACTGTTGGCCGCCACATCAGGCTTTCCGCAAGTGCAGAGCACGCAGGTGACACAGATCCCCCACCCCCCGCGAGAGCCTAGTAAATGGCAATGTGCTAATCGTGATGCTGTATATTTTAGAAAGGCTTGCAAGGGATATTTGTCTCATCAATCTGCATAGAACGCGCGTTCTGCTTTTACTTCGCGGAGAGCCTCCAATAAATCTGCTGCGTACGTAATAAAAAAACGAAATGTATTTCATTTCTATTTTTGATGCAAACAGCGGGGTAAACATGTAACATTTGTGCCAATCGCATGGAATGGGGTATAGTATACTTTTTAATAAACTTCTACAGATGAGATTATATATGTCGTTTTGAATTTGTTTACATTTTTTGCTTATATATTTTTAATGAACATGAACTTTGGAGTCGATGAGAAGCGGTTCTATAAGTAAACCATGTTTATGTTTTAACTTGAATTTGAACACACAGACACCGGGTAGTGTTTAAAGATTCCAGAGTTTACCTGTATCTGAATACTTAGAAATTCCGCAAGACGCCAGCCATTTGATAGATCTTATGTGCACTGAAAAACTAGGAACTGTTGCGACGTGCCTGCTACAATAATAGAATATACAAACAGAGAGAATAAATGGTCTATTTTCTGTTATAAACTAGCGAGTTTGCTGTTCTTGTTCTGTTTGGAAGCAGTAGCCAAGGTTTGTAAATGCTATCTCGTATAAGACGCATTTGTTTGACTCTTCTCAATTTACTTTTTCTGCCGCCTTAATTTCTTGAGTGCTTTTATTTTGATTGTGATAGCAAATATGTGTACTGCCCATGTTATTGTTTTCTCTATATAAAGAAACTCTATATATTGTTTTCTGGACCTACGAGCATTATGTCATGCTCTAGAATATATGTGGGCTCAGCTTGTTCGGCCGACTCGAGGTTCGCCGACAGTCGAGATGGCGTAGTGGAAGCGATTGCGTTCAAAGGTCAGTTGGCAGTTCTTGCGGTGGGACAATAACGTTTACTTGGCCTAAGTTATTATCCCTCCTCGTTCATTGGCCGAGAGCAATACTGCATTTGCAGTGTCTAAACCGTTCCAGCATAGATATGTGACTTTCATTATGGTCAGTTGTAGTATGCAAACTCAGCTCGTCCACGTCTTCGTCTGCAGCTGTTTTTGCAGTTTGTATCGCCCGCAATAAGGGTATGTTTGTTTGCGTTCATGCATAACGTTATGCATTCGCCTATGTCTTTGATTATATTGGGGACCACTCTTTCAAGTTGGCTTCATATACATATAAAATAAAGGTTTTCCACTTTGAGTAGAATGTGTTGTGGTAATGTTTTGAAGCGCATGTTCTACGTCATTTATCGTTTATTGCTGGGGTTGACACCGGTGGACTTTTTGGCAAAAGGGCCATGGTTTTTTCAAGCCGGCAATGACAGTGCTTACCTTTTGGTGCCTCTCATTCGTTTCCTTCACCCGTTCCGAGCACACATTTATAGTGCTTCTTGACTTGGGCAAATTTTAGTGGCACAGATTAAAGCGCGTTGTACCGCATTTTATTCTAAAGTGAGAAGGCGCTTATTTGCTGCTTTCAATGGGCTTAAAGATATTGCGACATCACGTACACATTGACTGTTCTACGTGTTTTACGCTATCGACGAAGGACTGCTTTCGAAATTTAGTCTGAGATCTTCTGGTAGCTTTGGCGAAAGATATCGCCAGGTTTCTATCAGAAGATATGCCCACATTAGGATCGCGTCTAATCAGAATGTGCTTTGACGAGTTGGACCAGCATAAAAGGATTTTCCTAGATTCTTCAACACTTGTTTAGCCTGCCTTCTAGAACAGATATAGACACAAACAAGATACCAGTGGGTTACTTCGACTACGTCGCACATTGACGTGCTTCTTTGAAACCCTTTTAAAAGATTTTCCGTAATGCTTATGTCCGTGTACGGGTTTTTCATGTAATGGCTGATGTATAATCCACTCTGATATTTACCTTGTCTAAATTGGAAACCATGCAAACCAATTTAAGAGTGGCCGGTCTGGGTCTCGAACCCAGTTCTCCTGAAGGCAAGGCAAAGGCTTTGCCACTAAGCCATCTTGCTCGGTCTCTACATCTAATCGCAAATGCCAATCCTTGTATTTGCTTCCCTGTGTCTGGCTCAGTAGTTCGGCCATGGAAAATGTATAGCTCCAGTAGTGTTATGCTTGAAGAGTCGTGCACTAGTTTTGTCGCTGCTCTTGTTATAGTTGGTCGATCGTTCTTTTCTCATCATCATTATTTTTGAGTTGCATTTGTTCTCTATAAATTCAAAATTCTTATAAACGACTCGGGCGACTCCGGTATGCTTTACGAAGGGCTTACTCTGCCCATATGATCGTACTCCTAATGGTTTAAATAAATAATGACAAATATGTACTGCTGCATTCCGAAGTAGACTTGTTAATTATATTTGTCCTCACTGCTATGCTGACACCTCATTTCGGTCGGCTCCCTTTTTGTTGTTTTGTTGCCTGACCGCGAAAAACTTTATCGTCTAGAAAATGTGTTCTGCTTATATTTGCTTTAAGGGTGTGAGCAAGCAATCTAAGTTTACGTCCGTGAATATATCTTTCATCCGGGCGTTAAAATAATTCTAAAGGTTCTACGTTCCATAATAAACAGTTTGATCGAGTTGTACTAGTTTTTCGCGCGTCAATTATTGGTAATTAGGTGTAGGTTTTGTTACAATATGGGAGGGCTTCATAAGTTACCTGGGTGATCTCGAACACCATGCGCGGCAGCAGTTAGCCCTATAAAAAGCAAAACTCTGCACCTTCTGGCCACACTGGTAGATTTAGGAGCCCACTTAAATTATTTTTCTTGAATTGCATATGAAAACTGCTGTTGTTTAGGCCAGCTATTTTTGTTATCTTTACCTCTGCGCCTGTATATATACGCGGGCGACAAACTTTTTACAATGATCTAGAGAATACCTTAGACTAGAAATCACCAAGCATAGTCTTATTGCGACATAGGAGTTTCGGAAACTCTTAGGCACAATCGGTATTGGCAACCAACTGCACTAAACGGTGTGGGACTTTCACCCACTTAGAACCTTAGTGGTTTCTACCCCCGGAGTTCGGAAATATGTGGCACTACTTCGAAACAAAAGGAGCATCATGTTAAGCCGACTTTCGTGGGCTGCAATGGCCTCTTGCGGGGCGCCCTCATCTCGACCACTCAATGGCGCCCGTGTGCCTCTGTGACGTGCGGTGAGAGTCCTCCACTCGGTAAGGAAGGCTCCAAGGGTTAGTCCCAATCTCCGCAACGATGCCATCTTCGCCTGAGTGATAACAGTTCTCAGTGTTTGTCGACAGTCCATGTGGTTGTGATGCAACTCGTCTGCGAATGCACGTCGCTTACCTAGAAATAAAAATTATAGCATCAAGCCTACCCTCAGGAAACTCTGCAGGGCCTTGCTAATTAAATGACCAATATAATATCAAAATTAGCTAAAACAAAGTAACTGCAGCACATGTAGCTCGCATGCTTTCATGGATTTTTATTTGAAGATTTTAAAACGTCGTCGTGTACATACTTAAACATCGTCGGCAAACGGCAGACAGTTATGATTATTATTATGGTTTATTAACACCCATTTTGGGTAAAATTATAAACATATACATCAGACACAACTAGTGCTTCCTTCACGTCATTGGGTCTTTTCTCATCTTGCTAGTTCAGCTATTGACTGAACTGCAGGACATGCTGCGGCGTGGTATGAAGACAGTTATTATGCAAAGGTTGAGCGTGTCAGGGCAGAAGCCAATCTGACACTTCTAGATGGACATAGAATAGTCTTTTAAGCGTACATTTTTGGTCGTAATGGCAAAATTTAACGGCTATAAACGTGAAAGCTTCAACGTAAGTCATAACAATATATATATATATATATATGCACTGCTATGAAAGGAGCTTAGAAATAAATGATTGCTTCAGATAACATCATAACCGTCGTCATCATCTCATCCGGTGCACATCTTAACGAGGAAACTAAATCAAGGCCGGAGTAAAGCCGTTTAGTAAGCATATGAACGATAGCCAACGAAAGGCGCATGAGAGAAATCCATCATTGTCATGGCGGCGGAACGACTGGGTCGCCAAACGCATTCCATTTGAACTCTTATTCAGCCAGGAATTTACCCTACACCTGAATAGGTACGGCAAGCTGCCGAGCTTTGGATCGAGCGGAAGAGCACAAGGAGAAGCTTCAGCCATTTTCAATTTTCGTAGATGCAGAGAACAACCTTGAAACCCGACTGGATGTGAGGGAGGACTGTGGGGTCTAGCTGACGCTAGCAGAGCTTTTGAAGGCCGACATTCGACCTCGGTGACTACGAACTTGAAATGGAGGTTCATTCGTACTTGTAAATCTCGGCTTTTGCAACTATGCTAGCCTTGTTAACGTATGAAGACAGTGTCACGCCATTTAGTATTTATACGTAAGCCTGTGCAAATATATATGCACTGTTGAACAGCGAAATTCGGCACCATAATGATTTGATAATATAACTGTCATAATGACAGATTCTGCTTTGGTTATATATATATATATATATATATATATATATATATAGATATATGGGATGGGCGTTATAATAGACCCCAACTCTGAATTGTGATATGAAGTTCTTCGAATGATCTCGTAATCTGTTTAGAGCCCGCACTAGTTTTCCTAGAGTTGCTCTACACTTAGAAAAATGTAGCGGCAGGACAATGTACAGCGAGTTCCAACAGAAACAACTGATGAGACTGTAGCTTGAATTTGCAATAGCTGTTTTATTGTTCATGATTGCCGTGACAGGGTCATGTTTCGGGACGGCGGTGCATTAGCCGTCCAATCCAGCACCGCTACAAAATTGCTAGTCGTATCAGTTTTCTTATGCAGCGTTGTTTTGATAGAAAACAACGCTGCTAGTCTGTATAGAACAAGTGTCATATTATTTCGATGTACGGCAAGGCCCACTAACGGCGTTGCTCGAAATGTCTACAAGAAGATGTTTGAGTAGCGCGCGGGTTTTTCGCCGACAGAGATGGCTTACTGCTCACTGGATATCCCACTTTTTGAAGATTTTATAATGTGGGTTACGGTAAGAGTGCCCTATTTAGAGAAAATGATGTTCGTACGGGCTGTTCATAAAAAGTAGTACTGGGTAGGTGATTATTTATTTCTTTTAGTGGCCAGATCAAGTGTGGTACTCCGCCTATAGTGCGCTATGCAACTTGTGCTACCGATGTTAAATTGTAGACGTGTATTTGAAATGTTTCAAAGTACTTTGTGTAATAAAAAATCCGGAGATAAAGCTATCACAGTATAAATGGGATGTTTACATCTCGGGTTAAATTAGACAACAAGGCTATAGAGTTGACAAAATCATACAGCCAAAACTAGAATCTATTATAGGTCTTGATGAGCCGGCAATTTTTCTTGTAGAGGTGCGTCGATAATCGCCGTCACCATACGAGAGTCCTGATTGTTTCGATGTCTTCTCTCCCTCCCTGGCAGCTTATCTCTATCAGCCTATAAAAGCCCTCGCTTCGCAGCTAAAGTTTTGGCAGTTTTCAGCGCTCAGATTGAGCGCCATGTCGTTGTTGCCGCAACGCAGAACCTATGTTCCATGTGGTTCAAATGTTTCACTTAGGTAGAGAGTACACGTTGATATCTGTGTTATGAAAGTGAAACACGTGTAATATTTTGTGAGTCAAAGTACACTAGCTTAAAATATTTAATTTGATGCTTTGACATCTTATAAACACAATACGTTTCTTCTTCCAGTCGTGAAAACGCAAAGTTCAGAATGTTTTATTTCGGCTCAATAAATAACCTTTTTCTATAAATGATATAATTGCATTTTACTTTCGCATACACACCGAGAGAAAAAGGCTTGAGACAATTCGTGGGTTCGATCATTATGGTTTCTTCTGGGGGGTCTGGGACATTTGCTCCCTTCGAGGCTGTGTCAAGCTTACGCCTGAATGACGATAGGTATGAACTATTCTGGCTCTCCCAAGGTGCGCGCACGGAGCCACTACTGTTGGTGACGGAGCAGCTATCAAAGAGTGGAGAGGTCACCAAATATAATTTAGAGGCACTGAGTGCGCCACCCGCCGGTGGTAGCACCGGCAGTACCAGCGATTTAAAAACATAATACAGTATGACAATAACAAAGATTGATGATCACGTTATAGCGTGAATAGAGTCTTTTGTAAAGGAGGGTACATACTGTAACGTACTATTGCGGCAAGAAGGGACTGAGAAGTCTCACTCCCCATATCGAGCAGGAAACTCGACTCTAGCGGAAGAAGGTTAGCCCGCTTGGACCCACACCCACTAAACGACCACTACCCCCTCCCCTTAAGCTTTGCAACCTATGGTCCAAACCTCTATAAAAGGTACTATGAGCCATCAAGAGATGTGGCGAGTGCCACCGGGATTACCAGACCGAATTGACTGTTTGACGATAAGTGTGAAATATTCTGGCACTCCCGTTGGTGAGAAGCGCTCAGAAGGAAGCTTGCGGACGACAACCGATGGTGCCGGCAAATCATAGCCCTAGGCGCGCATCCAGCAATGTGCCTACTGAGACACAATCTCTCTACGCCCCGCACAGTATATTAGTAATCTTAATTAGCTAGTAATATTGACCGACAGTTAGATTGTCCAATCAACGCAGGCAGCTCTTGCTGACTTTCGCCACCAGTGGGATTTAATGCCGGAGCATATAACACAAAGATTCCTGGATTGCATCATTGTAACTCGACTCCAACGCGGCCTAGACAATCAGGTCGAAGACTGAGATCGTTTGCGGCTTGCGGTTGGGGAAATAGTTTGCGCACCCTATTCATGCTACTTGCGCAGAGTGCACAATTTATAGTTTGGTCGATTGCCATAGAGACCTTTCGCCCAGTCGGACTGGAGTTTATCTGATCTGCGTAAGGTAATGGCTCAGTTCTCTTCCCGGCTGTATATCAATCTTTTGATGTCTGAGATGAGGGATAGGAGTATGTAACTCGGTGCTCCAAAGTAATAGAGTCCCAGTTTGGCCTACCACGTACCCAATGCTTTCTCTCTTTCCATTTCCTTACTGCAGCTCCGGCATTGTTTCACAGTATTCGCCTCTTCTCCACCTTTAGGTCTCAGGCAAGGGTCCCTACCATCACCAGGACAGCGTGTGTGCTAACCGTTACAGCACTGCACTTGGATAATCCTGAGGGCCGCCACTCTGTGGGTGTTTCTATGGATTTATCTTGCCTTTTCCATTTTAAAGAGGCCTTGAGACAAACCGGAACCCGCAGAGAGCGATTGAATCGGATACTGACGTCCCATGATCTTGCCCTGCGGAAGTCCTGCTGTTAGTATTTCCACTACCTTGTTAAAATTACTTAAAAACTTGAGGTATACCGAGATGACGTGGATGAAATGTGGGGCCTTTCCTTCACTAACATATCCAGCATTATGCCCCGCGGGATACTGCTTAGTGCAATAGTGACGTTTAGAAGAAGAAGAAAAAGAAGCTATCAGAACCAGAAAAGGGAGATAGGAACAAACTTTGCCGGTTTACTTTCTTTTTAGTTTTCCCCCTTAGCCCCCTACAAGGGTTGTCTAAGCCCCGTGCCTCCGATGATACGCATTCGGTTGCATGTAGAGCCTGTAACATTAGAAACCAAGCCAAGGTACGTTGTGTGGCCCATTGATTGAACTGCAGTAAAACTTTATGAAACTGTGGTTCGCACAGACGGAACTTCAAGAGCGGGTTGCCAAAATCGAGGCAATCCAACAGGAACAGCTTGCCGCACCCTTTACTATCGCAGACGGTCTGAACTCTAAACTACGTTATCAAAATCATGTGGAAAAATTGCACCGGAACGCGGATAATGCAAAAGAACAAAAAAGCACGGCTGGCAGACAGCAGAGAAGGAGGTGACGTCACCGAAGCAAGGGTAAGAGAGCCTGCTGGGGAGACCAACAAAAACAACCGCGCAGGCGTCAATAAAAGCTCGGCTTCTAAAATGCTACGGTCACAACATTACCGGCAGTAGAGACAGCCGACCTACAACAGGAGGAGAAGGCAGACGACGGTAGCTTGTTACGGTTCGGAAACGACGAGACAACAAAGCAAAACATATATCTAATGCAGAGGGGTAGCACAACAGATGGCATATGCGAATTAAAAGACTATGCCAAACCTCGGAAGATCTGCGCCTTGAGAGTAACTGGCAAGGGCATAACTGTGAAAGCGGTTTTGAAGCTACATGGTGGTGATGCTATATTCTGTGTGGTGTGGCGTGACGAAGATTACGCAAACTGTTGCAAAAGTGCATTCTAGCCAAAGTCTGTTCCGTCGCTGGGTTAGAGACGTTCCCTACGAGAGGATGGTTAAGATAAATTTTATTGCGCCTGGCCGTCCAAGTCCCCATAAGTAGCTAACCAATTCTAGAACTGCAAGCGTAGCGGCAAACATACTTCTACAGTGCTTCTCTAAAAGTGTAAGGGAATTGAGACGCAATGGATTTATCATGTGATGGCATGCTTAAGTTAGTTATCATTGCACTCTTCACGGAGGCATTCAGCGGAACGAACTGCATATCAATGATATGCGGGGGTTTTACCGGCTGGCTTTCTTACCTGCGAAAGGTCGGGAAACACCTATGAGTGGGTTACTATCTACCTACAAAAACGCCTACCACCGACGCACTGCGTCAGGAAAGATTAATACGGCGTGGTGCTCTCTACTGGGAGGGTAAACCTCGCAGTATTCTATTTCCCACCCAAATTTGATTTCGCGGAGGCTGCTAGGACGGTAAGCTTTAGATTTTCAGGGTTAAGTCAGCTGTTTGGTCACCCAACCGGTGGCCACGTTTCTGTCGTGCTCTGTGAAAAATCCGACCTAATCCACGAAAATATTAGACAAACCTGTGTATATGCTTGTGAAATGAATACCAGAAGCAAATCAGCTAGCCTCCTGGCTAAAACTATGGAGAAAAATGAAGATATTGCGACAGTGGAGCTCGAATACACGTTTAACACCACCCCGTCAAAGCTATCGAGACCGTCTCTTGCACGTCGCCACTCTTCCTCACGTCTAGCTGTCGTATCCTGTCGGTATTGCTATGGTGTGTTCAACCGAGGCAAGCTATCTTCTTCTACCTATCTCGAGGACTTTGTCTGCAAAAGGTGTGTACGAGAGATTGAAATGGAAATCAACATCGAAAATCGTCGTGAACATGCCAGCTCTGGTGATTGTGCTCTTCATTGTAGTGAGATTAAGGTCACATTAGCGGAGATAAATATTGTCGTGACTAAGCTCAAGGATGAACTACAGCGCAGCGAGCTGCTTCATGATGAAAAATTTGCACATATTTTTGATACCTTATCCTCCCTTTCTATTGATCGACAGAACCTTGCTCATACCCCTCCTCCCACAACAATTCAACCTACAATCAATATATCCGATAGCCAAACATCAGCTGTGAAAAGTGTAAGCGACAGCCTCATAAGCCAACCAGTTGCGCCACTTCAACAACAACCGCAACAACAACAGCGGCGGCAACAGCGGCAGCAGCAACAACAACAGCGACAGCAGCAAAAACTACAGCTGCGACGGCAGCAACAACAACGACAACAGCGTACTACGAAACAACAACCAAACAACCGGTGTATGCCAAACACTCATATTGCGCATACATTGGAATACTCTGCTGATTCCGCCGACAAATGTGCATTAGTGGTTGGTGACTCAAATCTTCGGAACATGTGCCGCGAATTAAAGCGATTGGTCAGAAGGCCTGAAGAAGTGATCATTAGTGCCGCGGGTGGTGATACGCTTCAGATGTGTCTAACCAAGGTGAAAGATTACATGAATATAGCACCTGATATGTCATTCTCAGTGATACTGCACGGTGGATTGATTGATGTTCTCAACTCAAACGACTTAGATGTAGTATCGGATAAATTGTGTGCTCAACTGGAGGAGTTTGCATCGTATTGTGAGGAGAGAAATGCAGTTATCAGTTTCTGCTCCATACCAGCTGTGCATGGGCTCTGCAACCGAACGAGCATAGCTCAGAGCGTGACGTACTGCAACTCTGTGATTGAAAAAACTGCTCGTTAGTCGAAACCACAATTTTATTTCTCTCGATATACCTTCCGATGGTTTCAGAGCAGACGGTTTGCACTACAATAATCGAGGACTATTACGTGGATCTCACCTAATCGCCACTGAGATCTGCAGATTCCTCGACAAGGCGCCTCATATATACAATCCACGACGCAAGACGTGTCAGAATGAAAGCAAAAGCAACTACTCATATCACACTGCAACGTATCACCGCCGACCCAGACGCAGCGCTGAGCATAACAGTGGGTATCGTCTCTCGCCTCCTTTTGTAACATCTCTCAAGCGAAGCAAAAAGAAGGATCATCTGTTGACAATGGTGAACGTTGCACGTCCCCTCTCTCCGCCTGTCTGGGACAATCCGCCTCCGTTCGTATGCGACAGGTTTCGCTAGATGTCTCCACTGACTCTCTAGCAGACGCCCCGGCGACACCGTCTAACCCGTCTGACGACAAACAACAACAACCAACGATCTCCATAGAAACATCAACATCCCCGACTAGTTTAAACTGTGTATATTTTAACGCGCGCTCACTCGCTAAACACGGTGCATGTGATTCACTCACGGCCTACACTTTATTAAATGATGTCGACATCATATTCATATCCGAAACATGGCTTACCGACATCGTAAAGGACCGTGAGCTTTCTCTCAATGATCGATACTCTGTATTTAGAAAAGATCGCGAAAGTCGAGGTGGTGGTGTTATTATTCTCTAAAAGTCACTGAGCTGTTCTGTGGTTGATTGTCTCTCTGCTGTAGAAGCGGTCTCTGTCGATGTGCTATTGGCATATAACACAATCCGGTTTGTATGCTGTTATATCACTAATGCCGACGGTGGTGTGAAACGTGATCAAATAGTTGACGTAGATAAACTATTTGAGGCTCTTGTTGATGATCGACCTATTATAATCTGTGGAGATTTTAACCTTCCACATATTCAATGGAATACGGCAACGATCTCAAGCAGCCTTTCTGTGGACTCGCTTTTTGTAAATTCGTGCTTGAACAATGGCCTAACCCAGCTGGTGACCGAAAATACTCGCACACCCAATGGAAGTGAACATGGATCGGTGCTTGACTTATTATTAACAACTGATCCCGCTATTATTGGTGACCTCCACGTCACCTCACCGCCCATAAAAACAGACCACATGGCTCTCTCGTTCCAAGTGTTGATAGAACGTCAGTGTCAGGATGTACCTGGAGGCGGGTTTGACTTTTATAGGGGGAATTATGAGCAAATATCACAAAATCTGTCACTTGTCTCGTGGTCCCGATTCTTTAGTGACTGTCATAATGTTGATGCCATGTACAATAAATATATCGGGTACATGCATTTTCTCATTGAGTCCTTCGTCCCTAAGCGTACGAATATTAGGAGTCATCATAAACTCAGGGAGTATATTGAGAGACTCAAGAGTTTAATTGAAACTGACTCGTGCCCTAACTTACATTCTAAGCTGAAGAGAGCTACGCTTAGACTCCGTATACTCGATGAATCCGCGTTGTCTTTTCGAAATACTAAAGAGTTTTTTCGTTATGCAAACAAGAGAATAAAGGGCAAGCAATGCATAGGGGCTATCAAGTTGAACGGGGAGCTCATCACCAATGATGAGGCTAAGGCCAATATTTTCAAAAACTTCTTTGCCTCAGTTTTTGTTTCTCATCAGGTCTCGTCTTCCCCTTCGATTCATCCACCTCCCAACACCCTTCTCAGCCCCCCCCATTTGTGTAGATGATAAACAAATAGTTAATAAAATTAAAGAGCTCAAGTCCAAATATAGTATCACACCTGACTCAATACCACCATTGTTCTACAAAATGTTAGCCATAGATCTAGCACAGCCTCTGCGATTGATTTTCCAAAGATCTTATGAAGAAGGTGTGGTCCCTCAACCCTTTCGTCTCTCGGTGGTTACTCCAGTTCATAAAAAGAATTCTTTGTCTGATGTTGATAACTACCGCCCTGTTGCCCAGGAAGTCGTCGCCTGCTTGATTTTCGAGAAGATCCTTGTTGACCACATTAATCGTTTCTTGAGTCTCAATAACCTTTTGGACCATAATCAACACGGATTCACAAGGGGCAAATCAACCTCGACGCAGCTACTCGAGACTGTTCACGATTGGGCACTCTATAAAAACAGGGGTGAAAGAGTTGACTGTGTCTACTTTGATTATTCTAAAGCATTTGATCGAGTACACCACCATACCCTTGTTAAAAAGTTGTCTGTTCTAGGGATTGACAATCGTACCGTATCCTGGATTAGAAGCTATCTGAGTGATCGTAAATTCTGCGTTAGGGTAGTGACTCGTATAGTGACTTTATACACTGTCCGTCTGGTGTTCCGCAAGGCTCTTGCATAGGTCCATTGTTATTCAATTTATTTATTCTTGATATTGGAACCGTACTACCCCAAGGAGTGATATACAAGCTTTATGCTGATGATCTGAAGCTGTACTGTCCCACTGACACGCTAGAGGGAAAACAAACACTACAACTAGCCATAGATGCTGTCTCTCGTTGGTGTGCTGAAAATGATATGATGATATCCATACCCAAGTGCGCAATACTTAGCTCCAAGAAACAGTGTTTTGCTTATAAACTTGACAATCAGGATATACCATATACCTTGTCCATACGTGATCTCGGCGTAATGGTTACCCCAAGCCTTGATTTTGATTTACATATAACACAAACAATCAAATCGGCTAATGCGGTGATGAATACGGTATTTCGTTGTTTTGTCGTAAAGAAACCGGAGTTCTACCTGCATTTGTTCAGTAGTCTTGTACTACCCAAATTCCTTTATTGTTGTGAAGTTTGGCGTCCCTTCCTTAACAAACATCTTAAGGCCATTGAGCGCGTACAATCACGTTTTATAAAGAGAGTGAGCATGCGCTGTAATATACCTCGTGCAAATATAGAACTCAAATCAATTTCTGATATGTTTGATCAAGCCGACACGAGGATGTATAATCGTTTACGCAAGCTCGATATGTTAGATAAGTTCTTTGTAGTAAAACCTAACTCGCTGCGTAGTGGTATGACTATTAATGCCTTGCAAGTTGCCTCAAATGATAGAATTAATAACTTCTTTCCTTGGAGGATTTCGAGAAAATTGCACGCATTGAACAAAATGTAAAAATGTTGTGTAAACATGTACATAATAACAACGACAATGATATTAATAACACTCTACAAATATCTATACACTTGCAATTATACAATATGCCCACCCTTTTGGCTCAATAAAGGCGCTTTTGAATTGAATTGAATTGAATTAAAGCTGACAATTATAAGTATCGTCGGCGTTGATTTCAATGCCAGAATCAATTGTGGGGCCAATGAACATAAAAGTGAGATGTTGCTTCAGGTGATGAAAAATATTAGTCTGAAATGGAACGCGCGTGAAGATTATACATATTTAGGTCACAATGGAAGCAGCACCATCGGTCTGCTGCGTAAATTTAACAAATTGACTTATCTCTTATGGACAAAACGATTGACGGTCTTGAGGTAAGCTTTGACATCGATACCACCTATGAGCTATGAGAACAATGAGAAGTGCAGTAAAGTGGAAAAGACTTGTGGCAGAAAAGATCACGTTTGTGATTTTCACGAGCCTGGTACCTCGCCCACAGTAAAGGGCTCGGGCTCTTTGTAGGGCGAACCCGCTCAGTGACGGACAGGCAGAAGGCAACCTAATTTGTCTGTTATTCAATCGTGCGGTTGCGGCCGTATCCCTAATTATACACCATCCGCTCTTACTGAAGCAGCACACCATGAATATATCTGCCTTTTGGGGTAGAGAAGGTGTGCCAGGTCCTACGGTTATTCTCGAAGAACAAGAGCCCGATCAGCTCTCTTATGAGTATTGGATCCAGGCACTCCCTTTCTTGGCGGAAACTCTTTATGATTTATTTAATGGTAAAAAGTAGGCGGATGCCTAAAGTCTGGCACGTCGCCAGACTTCTTCTTCTTTTTAAGAGTAGGCATGGTGATGACAAATAGGATCAAATTTCTATTCTAAAGACGATTTTCTGCAAGTTGGTTATTCGGCGGATTGAGCACGTGGCTGAAAAGGTGCTTCCACCGGAGCAGTTACGCTTTAGGAGAGTCCGAGACACCCGCGATACAAGCCCTGTTCTCCAGCCAGAAATCGAGCCAGCTGTGGCACAACACCAATGTCATGCAGTTTTTATTGACTGTCAAGGCCTTTGACAAAGCCCCTCGTCATCTGCTGGTTGATGGCTGCTCCCTTAAGCGGGAGTAGGTGGCTCTCTCCAGGGCCGGGATGCCATCAGGCCCTGCAACCTTTTCCGGTTCAAGTCGTGCCGCAACCTTGAGTATCGTCGCTATTGTTATCGTTGGGGGCTCGTGTCCTTTTCTTGTAGGTGCCCCTTGCCTACTATATAGGTCCCTGTCGAAGCGTGTTGCGGTGGTTTAGAACCTGGTTGATTTGCTAAGCACTACCCTGAGCTTTTATGCTTTACATCCCATTACTATCTTGTAAGTTTTTCCTAATGGCCGTCTTTGAATTCCTTGAGAATATGCGCCAGCTATTTGTCTTACTTTTACTTATTTTTTGCTTTAAATATGGCTTTACACAATAATTGGCCAGAGTCCGAGCTTTATCCTCAGGTGACTCGTGTGGTTGTGTGGCTCACGCCTTACTCTGTTGCTGACAGACCTCCTTTGAGCAATGCTCATGCTTTACCAATATTGTGGCTAGCAGTTTCTCGCTTTGGATGTGTGGGCTTAGTAGCTTGAATGCATGCTGTTACCTAGACGCTTTGAAGCTCCTCTGGGGTTCGGGCAGTCCCGTGTCGGTGAATGCCTTGCTAGTTTTTGTTCCTGCTTTAAAAGATTCCCCATCGGTGATTTCAAAGCGAGTTTTGTCGTTCGCTGGTACTGCACCTTTAGCGCTGGGTAACTGCACCCTTAGTATGAACTCAATGCAGTAGTGGTCACTGAAGTTTTTTTTTCAAGTGAGGCTCTTCCAGCCCGTTACCTTGCCACCTAGCACGTCATCGTAAAACGCTGGGTCAACATGTGAGGATTAACTTGCCTTGCTGGGGTACTTCCCTCGTTTTGCACGCTTCTGCCATGAACAGCTACTCAAGCGAGTAAGATTCCTCCTGTTTTATTCGTTTTCTTTGATCCTCATGTCATCGTTGTGCTGAAGTCCCCCGTGACTACGATGCCCAATCCGCCATTGTTGTTACGCACTGAACCCCCAAGTTCAGTAAGAAACCATTTAAATTCCACCTGTGAGCAGTTTCGGAGAGAGCAGCCTCTCAGAGCGAGCTGCTAAAGCAGGAGTATAGTCTTCACTCATTAGGTGCGTCCACTCATACATATCCTGTCCCTTTTCCTTGTTTAGTTATTGGTAGGTGGTGAACGGTGTTGATAATTGTAGTGATAAGCGTTGGATCCGTGAAAAATCTTACATGTGTACATTCTCTATTTTTACTTGGCTCACTGATATAATAGCAACAAGGATACTCCGTCCATCCATTTAACGATTTCTTGCTCCGGTGGACATGCTGTCTTGGCGCCTTTTTTGCTTCGCAGTCAGATGCTTTTTTTCTTATACCCATTGAGGGATTTTCTGCTCGATCTCAGTCTCCTGCGTGAGCGGCCGAGTCAGTTCTGCCACATTTGTACGCGTGTGCTGACTTTTTGGCTTCATGTATTGCTTGCTTCTGTTCCATCAGGATTTGGAGGTACTTCGGACATGCCGTGGATCTGGCACGGTGGCCTATATTCCCGCATACGTAACACTTGGAGACTTCGGCCTCGCAGTCTCGGGCGACCTGCCCAGCGTTCCAACCCCTGAAGCATATCTGGGCTTCAGTTTTCTTTTCTCTTTATTCCCTGCGCAATCAAATACGCTGTAGTCTACTAAACAAAATAGAATGCGTTGGACTACAGCAGCGATCTGTTTATCGAATAGGGCCTGTGCTACCTCGCCGCCAAAACAAATACATGCATTATTTCTGCTCTAGTGGCTCAAATAGAGCTCAAAAATAAGTAGCCCTTAGCCCACATTAACTCTTAAAGTAGGAGTGTTTTTTGCATTTTGTATCATGAAAGAAGCCAAAGTCTCTGTGTATTGTGATACTACTTTACCACTTCTGGCCAGATTATTTTTTGCCATGGTTAACAGTAGTCGTAAGGATGTTCGTCATTCAGGCCCTTCGAGTTGGCCAACGATTCGAACGCGAGTGAGCCTCATTGTTGACAGCCGATGATTGCTACGCGTATTGATAGTGCGATTGCTGACCAATATTACACGTGATATGATAGACAATTTCTTTCAAACAAGGTTTTTGTCGACGTTAAAATGTTATAGAAGTGAAACAAAATAGCCGCAACATGACACACCTGGCAATATAAAGATACTATCTTAGATAATAACCATTCCACTAATATTATTAATCATGTCTGCTCGCTGCTAGCTGTTGAACCAACTGACTTTTTGTGTCGGAGCGAAGCCACCTTGTTTATATGTCACGATCATTGACTAGTGGTTGGGTCACGCAATGGCGTCAAGTTGTCGGAACGGTTCCTCTCGACTTTGGGGGGGGGGGGGGTGCAATGGTAGATGTGCACATGCAGCGGACAGTACGAAAGGCGGGCAGGCGAATAAATTATTCAAGAAACGGTATGCCAGGACAGACGAGTAACACAGACCTGGTTGTTTCGTTCGCCTAACCCTGCTGTGACGTGGTGACCAGGTTTGGCGTGATCGCATCGGAACTCCCATACGGATGTGTCGACAGCACGTACATGATGCATCAAATTGATACGTGGCATGTTCATTAGGCTCACTTACTCCGCATAGCGAATAGTGACGATAATAACGGCATTGCTGATTATAATAATAATAATGGCTAACCTTGGGTTAGAGAACCCGTGATCACACGTTCGCGCGGAGACAATTGTCCACTCCAAAGTGCTAACATAGTGAAATTATATAAATAAAAGTATATATAAACTTAAAAGGTAAACAAAAATAATAATAATAATAATAATAATAAAAATAATAATACGAGAATAATAAACGATGATGTTCATAACGCGGATAAATGGTACATTTGTAGCTAGTTTTGGGCGGAACCGCTACCACGCCTTTGAGCACAAGGACCGGAGGTTGTCTCTGAAATGTAAAAATCACAATACGTACTACCATCACTTCTGTCTTTCTCTCTCTCTAAATATATATATATATATTTTTCAATTCTAATTTTTAGGTTTATTCACAGAACCGCAATTTCACAAGTTCTCGTATATAAAAATATTTATATATATATATATATATATATATATATATATATATATATATATATATATATATATATATATATATATATATATATATATATATATATCAATATGTATATATATATACATGGTGTGACTGAAAGGTTTTTGAAGCAATGCATAAATTGTAGAGCTCGTTAAATCAAATATTTTTTCCAATAGAACATGGTCTCTGAGACGTCTTGTTTCGGAGTGAGAGTGAAATTACTACAATTTGTGACACTAGTGTTTTTGCCCGACATAGGAGCACAAAATGTGCTGTTGCGAGACAACCAGTCCTCCTAGACAGAAACTAAGCACACCTTCGTGTTCGTGATATCTGCTCCATCTAAAGAATATACAAAGCCGGTCAGAAGACGCGACACGGTTGCTTAGAAGAGAATTCGCCAAAAATAAAGTTCTTTATTAACGTTCACGCCAAATACTTCAAAATCATAACCCTACAACCACGCACAGTGCTAAAAACGGACATATTCAGCCAATGAGCAATTCATTTTGGTACCAAATATATGTCAATGCGAGCTGTGGTTGCGGAGTAATTACCAGTTTTCGGAGGGCATGTCGAGATTGAGTGCATGCATAAATGACCTGCACAGATAAACCACTCGTCAGAGCTCTAGTGAAAAGACACACCACTATTTATTTTCGTACAGTTCCGACTTCGAACGTGTCTCCGCGAACATTTCGGCTAAACCCGTCGAACTTACTTCTTTCATTCTAGTGCTCCACTCGTTCGAAGGCCATATCGATGTGATCGTGTGACGAAGCTATCCACAATAACATAACAACCACCTACTATATGTTGATACAAGACGGCGCCAGTAAGATGACACAACAGCCGACAGAAGGCATTGACACCATCATAAACAACGCCGATTTAGGCTGCTTAGCCACATGCTAACGACATCTAAGCACGTTCACTACTGCCGACCTCTTGCGCCACAACATTGACGCCATCATCAACAACACCGAAATAGGCCCGCTCAGTCTCATGTTACCTACATCGATGCATCTTCGCCACCACTTCTATATCGCGATCTAACCACAACATCTATGTCATCATCATCAGGCCTCCATAAGCGTCCCACAGAGATTATAAACATTGGAAACAACTTGCGCTACCATGATGCGTGCCTGAATCGACCAATCAGCAAAAAATACCGGCGGAACATTCGAGTCTCTGGAGTGAATAAAAAGATCGAGAGAAGACTGGTCCAGTGCCATTTTCTTTGCGATTGTGCTACGTGCAAGACGTATTCCTGTGTATGTATTGTTCTCTCTGTTGAAATCATTATTGTTACTGTATCGTAACGGTCTGGTGCACAATTAAAGAGAAAGTTGACATCTCTCACATTTATGTTAAGGCGCGGTATAACGCATGCCAGGCGCAACGGCTATACCAGATGCGTTACCCGGATAGACACTTACCAAGTACTCCGACGTTTGCGAACAAAAACTAAACGACCGTGTCGCGTCTTCTGACCGGCCTTGCATATTCTTTAGATGGAGCAGAATTTTATCACGAACACGAAGGTGTGCTTAGATTCAGTATATATAACAAGGATCGATCATTGTGCCGTTACTATGGAACATTGCCTATGACGATGTACTAAGGCTGCCAGGACTCCCAGGAGGGGTCCACCTGCAGGCCTATGCGGATGACCTAGCAATCATGGTCAAGGCCCGAACAGCAGAAGAATTAGAGCTAACCGCTAACAAATCGCTCAAGGCAGTCGAAAGGTGGATGGAGGGAGCTGGACTGGAACTAACTCCTGAGAAGTCAGAGGCAGCTGCTCATAGGAAAAAAGCACTGCAGAGAGATTAATCTACGACTGCAGGGAAGGAGTATTAGATTCAGCAAGGAGGTGAGATACCTAAGCGTCCAACTAGACCGGGGACTCACAGGAGTGCCCCACCTTAAAAAGGCAATCGAAAAGGCAAGCAAAGCGGCAAACGATATTGCCAAAATCCTGCCAAATATTTACGGACCTAGCAGAGCCTCAAGGAGAAGGCTGATCATGTCAGTGGCGGAATCCATCGTCCTGTACAGTGCACCGGTATGGTTAAAAAAGAGCAAAGACATACATCGTAAAGGCCTACTCAGAAGAGCCCAACGGGTACCGGCCCTTCGCATTACACAAGCCTATAGGACCGTGAGCACGGCGGCAACTTTGGTTCGGGCAGGGACCCCGCCCTGGGGCTTCAAAGCAGATGAAAGACGAAGACTGTGGGAGCGTGGTCCAGATAGGACGACAAAAGAAACAAATTAAGAGGAAACGAAAGTAACACTTGTGCGATGGCAGGCGGAATGGGAAAGCCTTAGGAAGGACGAGGCGGAAGTCAGGGTCCGTTATCTAATACCGAACATCGAGAGACGGCTGAATAGGCCCGGAGGTGACATGGACTTTTTCCTAACGCAAATAGTCACCGGTCACGGAGATTTCCAGTCCTATTTATACAGGATCGGTAAGGCGCCTTCGGACACGTGCATGTTCTGCACGCTGGGCGTTAAAGATGTCGCGGCACATACTCTTCCAGAATGCCCGTGCTGGGAAGAGGCTAGACGTAAAGCAAGCAACAGGGTGAGAGATAGTTGGACGAACGTGGGTTCCCAGAGACTAAAACACCCACTCGTGCTCCCGAGAGATGGGCTAGCCCAATTCATGGATTTCATTTGCTCGGAACCAGCAGCATAGACCCTTGGAGCAGCCGTTGCACGAGGGGTGCTGACAGAGAAGAAACTATGCGGGACGCAGAGAAGAGCGAGTTACGACAGAATTAGCGCAAGAAGAGGAAATGATTCTCTCTCGGCACAAGGCACGCCAGCCGGAGAGCAGATTTTGCCAAACGAGCAGGCGAACCTGGGAAGATAGTCCGGATGTCACCCCCACGGCCCATAGTACTATTAAACGAAGATCTGGGCTGTCTCAAGGGCGTTATGAGAGGCAGGTTTTAGTGGGTAGGGGCGCGGACCAACGCGCCAAGTCCCACACACCGGAATTTAGATAAGGGCCGCCTGCCCTCCTCCAGTCTGACGGTGCGTAAAGTAGCATTTCCTCCTTTCTCTCTCTCAAAAAAAAAATATGTATATAGAGGCGAGCACTGCCGAGTGTGCAAACGTATTGTAAATGATTAATACATCATCACAATATTTTCTATATATATATACTTAGCGCTCAACGGTATCGGTCACATATTTCTGTGCTCGGCAGTTTTGACGGTTTCCCGTATTTTCCAGTATTTTTCCAGTGTGTTTATTTGAATTCATCCGTTTGCATACCTGCTCAAATGTGATAGAGTTTTCCCTAAGCGCACGAATCATGTTCAACTGCAGATTTTCTATCTGCAGCGTCAGTGGAGACGCTGCACGTTCCTATTACTCACTTGACTGCGGGTCGATATTTCATATCGCTTGCTTTTTTGCCTCTTCTGTGCTACCTGTGCCATTGTACTGTGCTTTTGTAAGTCTGTTCGAATTGCAGACTTAATGCCTCTGCTGACAGTCATGCAGTTGTTCTAACGCGCAGCACTGACCTCGTAAATCTCGTGGTCTCTTTTAAGATAAACAATACGGCTGAAAATGTATGCCATTTTACTGAAGAAAGTTTGTGGCTTCAGAAAAGCCATAAGCTTTCTTCAGTAAAACGAAAACTTGCTGTGAGCAAATCTGATCTGGCAATCATCAAAAGCAAATTGGTGAATCCAAAGACAAAAACAGAAAACAACAATCTTCGAACATTGGGCCTTTTGCCAATCTAGGTCAACAACAAACACAATACCAAAATAGTAAAGTGACCGCTCTCGTTCCTTTAAGCGAAAGAGGTCTAAGACAGAACACGTCGCCCGGTCATCATCGGATCAGCCGGGCCGATCGTAGCCCCTGTTCCCTCGGCTGCGAGTGTGATCAAGAAGCGCATTTCCATCTTTCGTATGGCGCCTTACACGCTGCCTCTAAGCTCTACATCGCAGTCAAGCCGAAGTCACGTGGCTCACTGTGTGTCTGGCTATTAGGCAGCCAACATGACTTTGATTGGTCACTCTGTCCGTGCGTGAAAGAAGAGGATAAACAGATCCCACTCGACATGGCTGGCATCTGGTCGGCTGGAACGGTCATCGGGACCATCCATGGTTGCCTGTCATCTGAGAGCATGCACTCAGTGTGTGATGGTTTGGCAGTTGTTCACTCGTCGATCGTGCCACCTACACCGGCTCCGGCTCCTGGTGCAGCAAACTCACGGGGCTCTGCGGAATAAAAAAAAATGTCGGAAACTTGAAATATATTTATTTAAATCTACGCCCTGCAGCAAGACCGTAGATGACGTACGCATTTTGTCGACATTACGGTGATCTTATATTCTTCTGTGCAATCCGTTTCGGTGAATCGACACGTGATGCGGAATTAACACTGGGAAACGTTTTTAATGTTTTTAGATTAGAGAGACTCACGAGAAGTGGCAGCGTCTGTATTCTAGTCAGAAAAAGTGTTTGTGTAACTGAAGTTAGATATAGTACCCAACCAAACTTTACTTCGTTTGCTGTTATGTAACAACTTCTCCTGCTTGTACTGACTGTGTTTCCGATTTAGATCATGTAACTGGCTATTGCTGCACCACTGGCTCTCCGGCAACATTTGTTGGTGACTACAATCTACTCAACGTTAAACGGTCGACTGTCAGTCCGTCAGATTATTCTGATACTCCAAAACCCCCTGTTTATAATGTTTTGTTTCTATAATAGTCTTTTTCAAATTGTTACGATACCGTCACATGAGCTTGATCAGTACCTTATACTTACTAGCGATCCTGATATGATTGAGAATCTTTCTGTAGTATTTGGTCCTGTGTTGATGCTGATCACAAAGCTGCTAGCTTTGCGATTGTAGTTCACTCTTGTGAAGAAAAATAACAACAATTTGTCCAGACTAGCTTAACTAATCGTAACATACGGGCTTGGAATAAATTACTGCCCACCTTTACATAATTGATTGGTCACGACGCATGCTCTGCGCCTAGCCCGTTCGCCATCCGCCAATGTACCGTGTGTGAGCGTAGTTGCCACGGCTGAGTCGGCGCCGTGATTGCACAGCTACATTACCTTGCTTTTTTTTCCTCTAGCGACGCCACCATCCTGATCATCATCATCATCTCCGCCGGTACGTCATCATGACTATCACCGTCGTAGCTGCCGCTGTCGTCATTAGTGTTGTCATCATCACCACCACCACCACCCCCTGAACGTATTATTTATATATATATATATATATATATATATATGAGCGTTGCGCAGTAAAAGGTTATGACGGTGCAGCAAAAGTCGACAAGACGGCTGGGGATAGAGCCGATCGATTTCCCGGCATCCCCGTGCGGGCGCCAGCTGACTGCGCTAAACTATCGAGCAGTGCGGGAGATCTGACCTGCCGGCCAAAGGCTGCCGCTGGGAAAAAACGCGCCACCTGGAGCCTTTCTGAAGATAATCGCTATAAAGGCTCGATCCCAAACGCCGGTGGCGGAGGCTGCTAATGAAGTAAAACTGTCTCCTCCGAAATTAAAAAAAGTGAAGATCGGATGATCGACGACGATGGTTTCCAAATGGTGACGCGCACCAAACGATTGCATACGTCAATAATGGTACTAGCCAAGCAGGTGGCTGTAATTTTTTGACAGCTAATGACAGCGTGTTGAAAGCTCGCTTTAATAGAGTCTGTCACTGCATAACGGAGCACATTCAAGGTAAAGTTGAAGAACCTCAATTTAGTGGGAACGGGAACTCGTTGACGCAGTGAAGAATAAACTTGACAGAGGTACACTGCTATTGCAGCAAACGTTGACGTAAGCTAACGTATGCGCAAGGATAAGCGAAGCTCGCTGCTCAGTAAAAGGCAGGATATCTGGTGTGTATGTACATCTCCAATCAGCAGCTACCATCCTAGCTTGTCTCGCATCCTATGGAGCCTCCGACTCGGTTAAAATGCAAACGAAGAATATAAATACTGATATTGTGATAGCAATAGAATACGTTTTTTTCTGAAATTTCGGGCAGTAACTTTTTTTTAGTAAAGGTTCGCTTGGGATTAGGGCAACACGGGTTCATATTGTACAGCGAGTCGATACAATGCTTCAGATGCTTCAGCTGGATGGATAACATAGTCGCGAATTGCAAGATGACGAGACCGAGATGCCAGAGGGTTTTTACGGAAAGAATGTAAAGCGAAAACCCGTTGCCGCTTATACAATTGTGAGCACAGTGCCACCTGCGGCTCCTGCCCACATATATTTCACCGCATGAGCATTCTAAACCGAACGTCACGGAGTATGATACAAAAGCAGACGGCTGCTTTAAGTATCCTACTACGGCTACGGATGCTCTAGTCTATGTGGATGCGCTCTATAATTTCTGGAAACGAGGTTAGTCCTCTGTAATAAAGAACGGGGTTAAAATATTTAACAAACCGGCAAAATGCTTGGAAATCAAATAGCACCGACGGAAAAACGCCTGGTGATGGCCTCATTTAATCTATCATGGATAAGGTTATAAGGAAGTAGTACATTTTTTTTATCATTGCACTTATTTCACTCATATTGAGTATGCATATAACATGAACAATTATACATATTATACAATTATACACACAGCTGCTCGCGGCATGTTATTCGAGAGAGGCAGTGCTGTGATCTCTTCGCAAGGGCCAGGCAGGCAGATGCATGAAACTTAGTACACGCCTGAGAGCATAGTCGACAGACGCACTCGGTGTACTCTTCGTGGAAGCTCGTATTCGAACAAACCAGGTGATGATAGCCATGAACTATGTATCTGGTATAGACGTGGCGATTGTCACACGCAAAACCAGACCAGAGGTGAGAGGCCCTGAAAACATCCAGGTCTCCGACCTCTCGTCGGATTTGTTCAACTTTATTTTCCTATTCCGAGATAAAGCTCTCTAATGGTACTGTACGCGGCGTCTTCAACCTCAATCGAATTATCTCAACAACTGGTGCACAGCCTGACATTAAATACAAAAAGCGGCTCCTTGCCCGCATTGACAGGCTAGTAAAGTTTTCGGGCTGACCCTCAGCCAAGATTTAACGTCCATGGAACGGTTTTTTCACATTGCTTCATAGACGGACCCCCATAAATACAAATGTGCAACGGTGGGGCTCGAACCCGCGCACCCATGTGTCTTCTCCGGTTGCGAGGCGCAGACCTAAGCCACCCCGCCACCGGGCTCGACAACCGGCGTATTCAACGTGGTATGGCCGATGGCCGCATTGACAGGCTAATTACTCGCTTCATGTACATTGTAAAACACCTTTCAAGCAAACCAAAGTTTGCCCGAGTGAGGTGTTCCCATACTCTGTCAAGACCATACATCAGCGCCGGAACAACCTTGAGGTAGAAAAGCGCCACTGCCGTCGGGACGGACAGTCGCCGGACATCGCCTATTTCTCCATAAAGAGAAGTTAGGGCTGTGCGCGCTGTCTCGACGATGTGAGCAGTGAAGGTCGTCCCAGTATAATGAAGCCGAAGCCCCAGATACCGGAAAGAGTTAACGAATTCCAAGGATTGGCCGCCGCAACGTATAACGTCTTTAGCAGCCAATCGACCTCCTCTTCTGAATTTCATAGCCTTGGTCTTCATGGCGTTTATTTCCAGCCCTTTTGAGACAAGGAACACCTCCGCCAGAGAAGTGATGCGCTTGATGGCACCCAGGTCGTGATGAGCAATCACTATGTCATCTGCGTACATCACAACTGTGGCCTTCTGGAACTCTTGTCGAATATAATCAACAAAATCGGCAAGCAGAAGAGTGAAGGAGACGCAGCTCAATGGGCCGCCTTGCGGGGTTCCCACATTTTGCTTTACCTTTCAAGATGTGGGTGGAGGTAGAAGACGGCTATGTTCACCCTCATAGACGAGAGACCCACATAGAAATCGTTCTTCCTCACACATTGCGCCGGCGGTAAACCTTTATGTAGGTAGATTAATAATCCACCTACTGGTCTACCACGGCCTCCAGCAGGTAGAACTGCCAGCTGGTGGAACCCTCGCATATTATTGATATGCAGTTCCTGCCGCTGGTAGGTCTCCGTAAGGAGTGCAATGTCCACCGACGTAAGCATGTCAACTGGCGCTAGGTCTATTGCTCCTCTTAGTCCCTCACAGTTCCAAAGAAGCAGCCGCAGAGACCTAGTAGTCTCCACGTTAGCATCTCTAGATCTGTTCAGTCACTTGCGAAGAGCCGCGCTAAAGCTTTCCATAACCATTTTCTCGTAGGGAGCACCACCAGCCCAACGACGAAATAGGATACCTTTTGGCCAGAATTCACTCTTGCTGCACTTTGCGTACTCGCCGTCACTCAGCACTACACATAAGGAAGTAGTACAGGCAATCACTAGTGCCATTGGTGCCAAAATAATCCAATTTCTAGTCTCGCAGGTGTTACGATCAACGGCCCCCTCCAAAACAAAGAAGCATCCTGAATATAATGAGATTGGGGAAACGCTTCGACATCCAATCGAATCGCCCACACAAGAAGCGTTTTGTGTTTCTACAAATGAGGCCATTTTAGATTCCGGCGGAAAAGCAAGAGCCAAGAGAAATCGTGGCCGAACCGCTCGCGTGCATGTAGTGTCATGGCGGAAAATCAGTCAAAGTCAACTCACCTTCTTTCAATGTAATTGCAAAAACTTTCTCTGATTATAATTACACAATACGACGTGCTGGTAAGACCTATGTCACGAAATCAACTGTGGTTTTCTGTTGGTATCTGATAGAATATCAATAGGCTTTAACTTCTATTACACTGTATTAGAAGTAGGTTCATAAATATAATGGCAATGTATTGCCATTATATTTATGAACCTATCCTGTTTCTTGAAAGTTATATCTGACCTGTTGGAAAAGCTGGTGCACTTTGTGCATAAAATTGATCTCAACAAAACAACTGAGCCTTGTAGGGATCTTAACTGCCCCGCCAGGAAACCGCACAACGTTACAACATGCGCACTTATCAGCACGTTAGCACAACTTTCTGAATTTCCAAGTCTATGCAACACAAATATGAAATATCATTTGTGTGCCCCCAACCGAGCAAACCTCGAAAACCCGTTGGTATAGGCAAGAACGCAAAACTCTGAAACACTGATGCAGACGCATACCCAAGCAAAAAGTCGACCGGAAATGACCTTCCTGTATACTAATGCCAGTCGTATGTATAAGAGGCGGTAAAGGCAGCTAAACTGGAGCAGGATATAAGAACACAAAACAAGCTTTTTAGAGAGTCCCAGTGTCATGCACACAAATGGTTAGCTCCGACACGCACCCAGCAGCCTGCCCAATATCACCTGAAACGCTATGTAGTCATTTTCTGCATCTATTCTTCAGCTCTTCTAGCGCCCGCAGTTGTACGGCTATGTTTGTCTCCACCTCTGAGAACCCCCAATACGTATTGCAGCTGTAGAATTTTTTTTTGAGGGGGTTAAGGGTTTAAAACACATTTACGTACGACTGAGCAAAAGCATACAGGGATTGGCTGTCCCCAGAACATGCTCACACTCAGACAGTGTGGGACTCAGCCACCAAACAGCAAGTCTCATCACCAAGTTTTGGCGCTTTGCAAGAGTCGAGCCGTAGGCTTAAGGCAATACCCACTAAAACCCTACATATATGCACGACAGTGCCTACATATATGTATCCCCCTTAAGACGACCCTCCGGCCTGCGGGATCCTTGACAGAGAAGAGTAACTACGCACAGGCGGTGGGGAAGTCTTGGAAGCTTTAAATCATTATGTCCTGCTTATCGAGTCGCGTGGTGCAAGCGACTCTCTTATGCTTACCACTAGTCTTGTTCTTGTGGCATGCAGCTGTAGACTTAAGTCACCTGATATGTCCATGGCCAAAATATAAAACGCTCTCCATAATGAGCTAGGGTAATGTACCTTTAAATTATTTAAGAAAAGATGGCATCATAAATTGCTCCGTGAACAATGTCTCGATCGATAAGACACTTTAAAGAAAATATTATTATTTAGGCGTCACAAATGTTAGGTGCAAACGAGTACTCCTTGACTTATTGTCGTTTCTAATTCCTGTTCCATGCAATCAACTAAACAAACCGCGTTTGTTTCGCCTTCGCACCGGTTGCCTGTGAGATATATAATCTGTCTTCCCAGCTTTGTAGGGGCGGTGGCTTAGGCGGCTAACGCACTGTTCGAAACGGGGCGTTGCCATGGCAATCACGGTTGGCAAAAACAATCGCGAGTTCGAGTCCCGGCCTTGCTGGCTGTATTTGTTGGACGTGGTTCTCATTGTCCTGCTGCTACATACCTCTGCTGAAGAAAGCCTATATAAAATCCAGTACGAGAACGCGATGACGATATGTGCATTTAGACGATATCGTGCCACAGGCAACTTAGCCCATTACAAGCGTCTAAAATGTGGTTGTCAAAGCGTAAAAAAGCTCACTGATGAATATTTTAATTGCTTTGCTCACCGGACACATTTTTTTCATAGGTACTGGCTCTACGTTGTATCCCACAGTCCTGGTACTTGCGTTCTTTTTTTCATTTTCTGCGCGCTCGGCAACCCATCTCCTCTCAGCCTCTAGTAAACTGCAGCGTTGATAGAAGGCTGCTACTGTGCAGAACCCTGTAGCATCCCATACTAAGCATTTCCCGTAAGCTCATAGCAGGATGTGATACCTCAGGTTTTTTTGTCATCAAGTCCAGCTCTTTGCGTGTTTATTATGCCAGCCCTGCTTTCGGCTCTTTTCATAATTGCGTTGATCTCAGAGTGTGGTAAGAAGCTCTACGATGGCTTTTAGTGCAGCCAAGAGAGTAAAGTGCATCCTCAGTTACTGTAATACCACAGGCTTTGTAACTGTAACACGGTTACAAATCAGGATAGCTGTGCGAAGAGCTGTTACCATACGGAATGAGGTGTAGTCGCGCATGAAACCCAGCTGCGGAGAAGGACGACATTTTAGAAAGTCTCCGCTAAAGGTGTCTCATGCTCCCAGAAAGTCGTTTGTCTAGCTACTCTAAGGCGTCGTTAGTCCGTGTGATTATTTATCTGGTTCAACTAGCATCTTTGCGAGCTGACCAAATTCAGACAGGGACGCATTAATATTATTATTGTTGGGCGTGACGGTCGTGGGACTATGTTCCTCAATGGATCAGTTTTGGGACGTTATTAAAGACGTCAACCCGGCCTTCTCTGACGAGTGCCTTCTATCCGAGCTTGCCTCGTACGGCGCGGTAAAAATAAGGAAGGACACGAGGCCTGGGTGGAAAGATAAACAGAGCATCCGAGTGCCGTCTAGCAGGATACACGTTCTGTTCAAAAGGACACCACCTACTAAGGTCTTTATTGTGTGGAGGTATCACGATGTAACGGTCGAAGCATCGTCGCCGATTGTTTGCTTCAATTGCCAACGTACTGGCCACACGCCAACTCGTTGCACTCGCGCCCGTGCGTGTAGAAGATGTGGTGCGCACGACCATCTTGCCGCATCATGTCGAAATCGCGCTCGCTGCGTTGAATGCAGGGGCCCTCACCCTAGAGGGGACTCGTCTTGCCCCGTTTTCGCGTTAGCTCGCGAGAAAAGCAAGGCCCTGCTTGGGTCGCGTATGCTCCAACATGCGCAGTTGTCGGCGCCGGCAGTCACCCTGGTCACCGCCCCGGACCCCGTACACTCTAGACCACGCGAATCGGCACCTGGGACCTACGCGGCGGCGGTACGCCGTTTGGTGATTCCAGTCTCTTCGGGCGTGGCCCCGGAACCTTCGGCAGCGCCCGTTGAGGTCGTGCTCCCCCCTTCCGGCCGATCCCTGCCCCCCGGAAGTCTTTGCTTCGCTTGAAGACGCCGCCATCTATTGAAATAGAGCCCCCTAAACAAGTGGAACGAGTAATAGACGCTGCTCACCGCCCTCCCAAGCGCCGTCGCCAATTGGTTACGAGTAGATCCGTCTCGCGCGGTCGCGTCGTCCCCCAGGGTCGCGCCATCCCCCCGCGTTCGGTCGCGCTTGCCTAAGTCGACAGACGACTTTGACCTTGGTTCTTTGTCCAAGGCCGGATTACTGCTCGCACGTACCAACCCGAAGCTAGCCGACACGCTTCGAGGCATCGTTAACGCACTGCGTCCGTTGCTAGCTCTGGCGCCGTTGCTGCAAGGTCTGGTGTCCCCCGCACCCACTTCCCAATGACGGACCCTGGCTCAGCTTCCTATCCCCCTCCCCAGAGCGCTTCAGTAGCAGGTAACCCCTCTATAAGGGTTACTTGTCCCAGATGCGGCCGGGACTTCACCCGCCGCGGTCTCCCCATTTATCAAGCTAGATGCCATTCCACGTCTGCGACTGCCGCTCCGTCTCCGACTGTATCCTCCGCGCCAACACTCCCGTCGCAGCCGAGACAGCCGCTGGTCGACAGGCTCAGCATGCGACCCAACAATCAAGGGTGATGCGCGTGGTTCCCCGGGCGGTGAGGCCTTTGGTTGCCGAGCTCCTTTGCGACGTCCTCGACCTTGTGGCGGCCAACAACGATCGCTTATGTGGTCCTTCAACTGCCACTTCGCACCTTGTCGTCAATCTCTTTGGCAGCGACTGTCCGATCGAACCTCCGTGCATTTTGCGATGGCTGGCGTTTTGAGTATCGCGTAGGAGGTATTAGAGGAGCCAGAACGGACCCGTGCGACTCGCCTGAGGACTCGGCACGCCGCGTTTCGAGCAAGCTATCTAAGGGAGACGTTTCCGGGGCGGCCCGACTATTATGCTCTACCGACTCATTTTCCTCAGGGGATGGAGTCCTAGCTTCGCTTGCCACCAAGCACCCACCTGCTCCGCCGCACTTGGCTTTTCCTGACTCTATGACGCAGTATCAAACCTCAGTCGATGACGTCTTGGGAGCTGTAGCCGGCTTTCCGGCCAGTTCGTCCGCTGGTCCTGACAATCTCCGCCCGCTCCATCTAAAGGATCTCCTTTCCCTCGGGATCGGACCGGTGGCCGGGAGACTGCCCGCATCACTTGCCAGAGTGATGAACGTCCTGAGATGGGCCGACTGCCGGCTGGGGTCAGGGCGATCGTGTTCGGCGCCAACCTATTCGCACTGCGCAAAAAGGACGCATCAATTCGCCCCATTGCCTGCTCTCTTACGTTACGGAGGATCGCAGCAAAGATAGCCTGCCGCGAGGCCAAAGAACTTATTATGGAACGACTTGGCCCGAACCAGCTTGAATTTGGCGTGGCGGGCGGAACGGAGACTGCCGTACATGCAGCAAGAGTCTTTATGCAATCAAGTCGTCCCAGTACAGCACTCCTGAAGTTGGATTTTCGCAATACATTCAACACCATCCGTAGGGATCACCTCCTTCGTACGGTTCGGGATACAGTCACGGAACTCTTCACCTTAGTAGAACACGCGTACAAAGAGCCATCCGTCCTGTTGTTTGGCGCCGAGACGTTATTTTCGGCATTGGGCATACAGCAGGGGGACCCCTTGGGACCGGCCCTATTCAGCTTGGTACCTAGACGATGGCACACTTGGTGGACCGATGGTGGACTTGCTCGATGAGGTGCGCAGAGTCCTTGCTTTCGAGGCAGTCAGTGGTCTGGTGCTGAACACGGCCAAATGCGAGGTGTTCGCTCCGGGGACAGACCCAGACGACCCCTCATTGAGGGCCTTGCTCGAGCTGCTACCGGGCTGTAGAGTCATGGCTGACCACGAAGTAAACCTTCTTGGCGCACCGGTTCTGCCCTCTGCGTTGCCGGGACAACTCGACCCCTTGATGGACAGATTGTGGGCGATGCAGGAACGTCTTTCGCTTGTTGGAGCCCACCAGGGACTCTACCTGCTTCGCTCGTCGTTCTCCGCGTGCCCCATCGTACATATTTTACGGTCCATAGACTGCTCAGGCGATTTGAACCATCTTCTCCAACCATTCGACGACCAGGTGGTGGAGGCCCTACAGACTGTGCTGAGTCTAAACTTACGACCACGAGAGGTGCGCCAGGCGGCCCTCCCCACGTCCATGGGCGGCCTTGGTCTCCCCTCGGCTCGATCCTTGGCGGGCCCGGCCGTGGCTGCCTCGATGCATGCTACGTCGGAAAATGTCCAGCGCCTGCTCCCGCCTGCGGCTCAGGCAATGTTCGAGGCGGCTCGTGACGATATAGCGACTGGACTTCAAGCTTCATCGCCTGGTCCCGATAGACTAGCCTGCCAAAGGGCCTGGGCCGAGAAGGCCCACGAAGCTTCGCTTAGTTCGCTGCTTGAAGAATGCGGGGATGGCCACAACAAGGCACGCCTTCTAGCTGTCGCTCGCCCAGGAGCAAGCGACTGGTTGCATGCACTATCCGCTGACTCTCTGGATACCCGCCTTGATGACCAATCCACCCGGATATGCGTTGGCCTGAGATTGGGAGCTGATTTGGTTGAGCCACACAGATGCTCTTGTGGAGAGCCCGTCGGGCGACTCGCCAGACACGGCCTGTCTTGCGCTCACGCAGCAGGTCGGCGCCCAAGACACACTGCCCGCAATGAAATGCTTGCAAGATCGCCGCGGAGGGCGGAGATTCCCTGCGTCCTGGAACCACCTGGGCTTTCAAGAGACGACGGTAAGCGCCCCGACGGTATGACCTTGATACCCTTCTATATGGGTCGTTCCCTGGTGTGGGATGCGACGGTGACCGACTCTCTGACCCCTTCCCTTGTCGGTCCCGGCGCGTCCCGCCCGGGGACTGCCGTTTCGCGAGCTGAGACCTCAAAGATAAGAAATTATGCGGACCTAAGTCGGGCGCACCACTTTTTGCCATTCGCGTTCGAGACGATGGGTGGCCCTGGGCCCCTCACGGTAACATTGATCTCTCGGGTTGGCGACGCGTTACGGCAGGCGACGATGGACAAGAGGGCGCACGCCTTCTTCTCCCAGCGACTGTCCCTGGAGATCCAAAGAGGTAACGCGACCTCAGTGCTCGGAACTTTAAGAGACTGAATGGACCCGGACCTTCGCGCCAGGGGACGGGCAGGACTTCTTCACGGGCATGAGCGATAGAGCGGCTACGGCGCGCAGAAGGAGCAACTAGGTCGACGAGCAGCAACGCCGTGAAGCCATATATATATTCTTCTAAATTATAATAAAAGTATGAAATATTATTAATAATAATAATAATAATAATAATAATAATAATAATATTATTATTATTATTATTATTATTATTATTATTATTATTATTATTATTATTATTATTATTATTATTATCATCATCATCATTTATTATCATTCAGTTATTACAATTGTGTGGTATGAACGTTTAAGCCAGGTTTATCCTGCTCTTGTCGCTTTCTGTCAATTTCTGTCGTAGCGCCTATGATGGAAGCCATGCGTTCCCTCTGGCCAAACGGCCAAAGACATCATCTGTTTCAAAAACATGGACTCGCATCGATCACGCGTAATGTCTTTTATACGTTTAATAATATGTTTCATGATTTTCGCTGTACCTGTGCTGATGAAGCCAAGTGTCTTCAAATTATTATTATTTAGATGCCCATACATTTTAAACAGTACTTAATAATATTAATAATATTCAGAAAATTAAGATGGCAAGTACTACGATGTATGAAGCACTGATGTTCTGCAAAAAGCGTGTGTTTAAAAAATAATAAACTGAACCTAACAATACAATTCACGAGCGCATTCATAGGCACAAGTCATATCTGTTTTTGTTGTATAAAACCCATTACTCTAGGATATAAACGACACGGTGTTCGTGGTATATCAATACTAGCAGGATATACTACATATCAGTACTTGGTTTATGCACATTTTTATTACAGCTATACTACATTACTTATACACTATTTGGGTTGATACGGATCACACGACTTACTGCATGCATTCGCACTCGATCACTATTTTGTAAAGCCAATTTTTTACATAACTTTATATGAAATCTATGTTTTGCAAACCCAGTAACGAAGTATATATTTTTATAACATGATCCCTTTTACTGGTTAGTGTCCAACAACAAACGCTAATTGACATCCGCAAACTCACATTTCCATTCAGCAAGACAATTGCCAAAAGCCTTTCTAAGGTTCTCCACAAAACGTAGTGTCGAGGCCAACAGATAGATAAGCCGATTGCGGCTAGTGTAGTGCACTACAAGCGCTATTTTTGGAAAGCTAGTTATAATTTTGGCGAGTACTACCAAATTTGCTTTGAATAAGTGGTGTTATATGACCTGTTTTTGTAAGCAGCAGTCAATGCAATGCTCAAATTAAAAATTATGAGGCTTTCGGATACTATGAAAGGATACTATGAAATGATATGATACTATGAAAATATACCTTGCAAAGCTCCTCTCTTATTATATTTAGTAAAATGTAATTGCTGTGTTGAGAAGACTACTCTAAGGTGTGAAAAATGCTGAACAAATTCTATTGGTGATGACCTCAAGCGAAATGCGTCTCATACGTCTTGCCTCTCACCCATCTCATCTTAACCACCTCAGCGGTTAAATTGTATTGTTTTCGTTTTTAATACATTTATCACTAAAAGTTAAGGTAAACAATGCGATGCAAGTGATTGCTGCAGGTGAAACAAACCTGGGAATTGAGGACAAGATCATTGGCATACATAAGTATACTCACTGGCGAGTGGCGCCGCTGGATTTTATCCGGTAGATCGCCTACCAATATTGAAAACAATAGCCGCCCTATGCGTCAACCAATCAACCAATTAATAGCAAGCGGGGGTTATCCTCTCGTGCAAATCCTGTAGTCTGAATAATTGGGGAGTGTTCAGTTACCCCGTCGTCGATGATTACAGACCTCTCCTGTAGCATAGCTTGTAATAACTTTAGCATTACCGTTAAGACACCACATAACGCTAAGTTCTCGATGATTATTGTGTGTGACGCTGTGACAAATACCGCCTTAAAGTCTACAAAGACAGCAAAAAGTTACGTTTACCTCAGAGGGCCATTTGAATGCTGTTGAGAAAAACAGTGCAAGTCGCCATCGTCGATTTCCTTTGCCTAGACCGCGTTGCTGCTCTACCAAGCATTCGGCGCTTTCTAAAAAATCTTCCGCGCTATCAGTACAGACGTAACTTCGTAAATGACACCTTTTGTTTCTATGCCACGGTGCGATGGTGTTAAGGGATATTTTCATTTCGGTATCACACTTAAAAGGCTGACTTGGCATTCTTAAGACAGGAAGAACGTCTTCATATTTAATTGAAAAAAGCAGCGAGGCAAGACAAAATGAAAATTGTTTAAGCCAGAAGTTAAAAACGATGATGTTGCTTTTCTTTGTAGCGGTTGAGAAGCAATTTTTTAAACGCGTCATTAGTCGTTAGAGTTCAACCGGGTAAACAATCGGTCGTGATAAGGAAGATGAACATCAATATCTATTGTTTTTTTGCTTTCGTGTGCGTTCGCAGTTACATTGAAGAGTTGCTATTTGTTGATACATGGCGCTCATTTGCGGGAAAGACGGAACTACAAGCATTTATTTGAGGATTTCAAAGTAATATTGGTGTCCATGCATGATCATCGTAGTATTTGGCAAATATAAGGCAAACTAAACTTATGCTAGGTGCCGTCGGAAAATAAGCCATCCGTACTACAGGCCAGCCAGCATGAGTATCAGAAATTTTGATTCGAGCTCTGTATCGCAAAAACGGCAATTTCCGAAACAACGGAACCAGATTTATTGCACTTACATAATTCCGATGGCCGACTCATTGCAAGTCATCCTAAATCTTTATTGGGAGTGTAGCCCTTATTGGTGACCAAATATTCGATAAGTTCCTTAAATTGCCTTTCCTAGCCATTCTATATATCAAGAGACGCTAGATGCAATTTAAATCTATAAACATTTCTACATATACAAACAATAGCCCAGATATTTGGCTCAATATCTAATCCGATTCAATCCTATCATTTATATTTAACGATCGCAAAAAACGCTCCAGTGATATATCACGAATAACGCCATTGTTCGTTAAAATATATATTTCTACCTGAATTGCTTCGCAGCCGAACGTAGAATGGACTGAGCCTGTAACTGTATGTTGAAGCCGCATTAGAGAATTAAGTTACTATAGGCGTCGGATCCGTAAGTATATGCTGGTAGAGGCAGCGTAGGAAGCCAGTTAACTCAGAGATGCAAATCCATTCAAGTAATTCTCCATTCGTACAGTAATTTTAGCTATCACTAAAAGCATGGAATGATATTGTAGAAGTTTGCTCATTTCAGGCAATTACAAAGAGCACAGAAAAGCATCTTAGCATATGTTTAAGGTATTGCTAAAATCCCAACAACAAATAACAAGATGACAGCGCCCAGCAGTGCGCTGTATTTTTCTGTATGTAGCTCTGTAATAAAGAGCTCGTGTGAGTGGACCCAGTGTCCTACCGTCTTGTGGGTGTAGCCCATGTGAATTGCTCATCACCGCGCACCAATGTAGGGGCAAACCAGCCCGCCTGGATATCTTGAACTGGAAGGCGCCCGCCCAAACGACGCCCTTCTTGCGATCCTGCAGCGGATTAGCCGTCGCGCGGCGGCAAATACAATCCGAGTGTCGGAGCTTGAACGTAAGCACATCGAAAGCATATCGGGAGTAGAACACGTGACGATTAAACAGGTGGCACAGCATAAAGTGGCGCAGGACACAAACGACAGCTCAAAACTTCTCGTCAAGCTTGTAATTGATTCGAACGTCTCAAATGCGTCCACCGTGACTCGTACGGTTGGTAAACAAAACCAACAGCTGCCAGGGGCCGCAGAGACACCATGAGAGGGACAGACATTGAGAGTGGTGGATCGACCAGCAACAGTCCAGAGAAGCAGGATGGACGCCTGGGGCCGGGGCGAGGCCGAGCGATGCCTCCCAAATCCACAAGCAAACGGCAGCGGAAAACGCAAAACTAACGCGAATAGGAAGCACCGACTTCTTTAAGCAGGAAGGGCAAAAGTAGACCTGGGTGAGCTAACATTATGCAAAACCGTGTGTTGCACATAAGAATTCTCCGTTTGGAAGGCTTCAGCCGAACAACGTCGGCAGAACAGCTGCGTGGTTGGCTGACTGGAAGTCATACTGTAGTGCGTGCTATCTGGAGACTCAATGTTTCTCGGCCGGGCTCCGTCTTCTTCATGACCTTTAGTGATATTGACTTTAGTGAAGTTTCAAGTAGCGCCTTCTGGTCGAAAGGATTGAGTTTCCGGGGCTGCCTGGGGGCTCAGCCGACTCAGGCTAGGGTATGCGACGAGTTAACTGACGGGCATGGTTTAACAGCTAGACAGCAATGACGACTTTTGCTAAGGCAGCTGCAGCTCACAGCTGCAAATGATTGCTTTGTGATTGCAAAGGTTTATCTGGAGCTTTACAGCTAGCACCAGAACGTTTTCATGAAGACTTCCAGCCGAGGGGCGGGAAAAACCAGTAGGTGGACTGCTGTAGGTGCTAGCGTCCCTGTGAATAGATTTGCGTGTATTGACGTGCGAATTAGGGCTGCTAAGATCAACCTCTGACATTTAACAATGCAGCCACGCGTTAGAAATTACTGTCAAGGCGGCTGTAGTCAAGAAAAAGTACAGACAAAGGCGGGCGCGGCCCTGGATTATATAGGCCTGCTACGTAAATGGTCGGGAAGTGTTGGGGCTCCTGCGCCGGGCACGAGCTCTACACACCGACTCCCAGATAGTTGCTGATCGAAGGACGCTTTATGGCCGGCATAGAGCAACCTACAATAAACTGTCTGTGGAGAATAAGCGCCGGTATGATGAGGAGAAGGAGTTTTGTATGCTTGAAAGAGCAGAGCGCCCCCCCCCAGTCTACATTGTTCGCCGGCTAAACATGCATAGCATGACAAAGGAGCAGTTGCGGCAGCACCTTACTGCCCTTCTGCTCGGTGCAAACGTTCCTGCGCCTAACTTAGTTATTGAGCAACTGCTCAATCTGGAGCAGCACTACATGAATTCCCCGATTACGGTGGAGGAGGCTTGTGTGGGTTGCCCAAGAAGAAAAGTAGTGGCCCTGGTAGGATCTTTTACGATCAGTGGGCTGAGTCGTCCGATGTTTCAGTAGGGGAGCTGTGTAATATGTTTAATCAAATACTCAGCGGGGGACACATACCCCAGGTTTGGCACGAGACTAGGCTTAATCTGCTATTTAAGGGCAAATACGGTGACAACGTGGTCGATCCAAATCTCTACCGGGGTGTCGCATCGGAATGCGCTCCTAAAAAAACCTTTGCTAAGTTGATTATCTCGAGAGTGTTTCCAGCTGTGGAGAAGGCCCTAGCTGCGAGCAATTTAGATTCAGGATGGGTCTAGGTACACAGGACGTGATCCGTGTCCTCTAGTCGGAAGTTGTGCGGGTGCTGGCTGTGCCACTTCTTTCCACGAGTGCTCTCCAGCTTCTTTGCTGAAGACCACCTTGAAGTAAACATAAGGGGCGAAGACACTTTGCAGCTGAGTCAAAACGTAGATATCCTCAAGGGGACCCTCTTAGTTGCCTGCCCTTATACGTGCTTCTCGCAGACCTCGTCCCCCAACTGACTGGGAACTGCTAGAATAGCTAGGAAAGTCCTAGGCGCTAGGATATGTTGTGGATATGGAAATACGCCTTTGCGTACAAGCATTTCGTTTAAGCTTGGAAACTGTGCTGGGGTTCCGACAGCGCCTTTTTGCTTTCTGGCTCAGTTACGAGTCCTCCGTTAATATATATATATATATATATATATATATATATATATATATATATATATATATATACTGGTGGTGCCGGCCAATTATTTAAATCGTACAATTTAAACCTCAAGGATGAGGCGAACTTGCAGTGTGTGTTGCTGTTTTGTTCGGTGAATTTATCAAAGTCCAGTTATGAACAGAAACAATCCTTTTGTGTTTTACTACAATCGTTTCGTCATTATGCATTTTAATACATTACTTAAGATCATTTGAGAAAACGCTGAGTGTCGCCAGCTTAAATTTCTGTGCTGAAACGTGCCGCGGTCATCCTCGCGTTGTACATTATCTGCCCATTATTAACAAATCAGTTTTTGCATACATTTCTTGACTGACGTGTCTATCTGTATGCAGTACAATTGCGGCTATTAGCCATTTTCTTACGACTATTTCAGTTCACGCCGCTGGTAGTGCTCCTTGAAGCCCACTTCGTAGCGCCGCTCAAATTTTACTCATTAATTGGAACAAGAGATGCGCCTGCAGCGACGCTGTATGTATTGCTTAACTTTCTTTTACGACGCTGTTAGTATATTTATCACTATACAATCGAATATATTATCCCATGAGAGTAAGCCCACTACGACCCGTCACCAGTTTATGTAGTCAATGAATCAATCATGTTTTATTGACGTGCCCAATAAATTGGCAGTTTTAGTTTTAAATATACATACGTACGAGTATATGTACAAAATGTTCAATGTGTAGGCAATAAAACCACAAAATGAAGTATAATTATTCAACAGAAACTAACTAAAAAATCGAATAGCGGAAATAGTGAGCAACGACCGTGGTCAAAGAAAACTCGCTACCTACAGTTGACCACCTCGGGGTCTATGCCAAATGGTGAGGCGTTCATACACCTGCATGTAATTTTAAATTATAGAGCGACCGATAGGTATATCTGGCTGCGGGTACTCCACTTTTCACAGAAGATCTCCAGCGTCGCTTTAACCTGCGGTTAATTCGCGAGTATCAAGAGCATTTACTAAAATGGGAAGCTAAGATGTGTCAAGTGGACATGGAGTTCTATTAGACGTAAGCTATGATGTGGATGAATGCCCACTACAAAACTCGCCACCTTAGTATGCGTCATGCAATGCACGGCTTCCATTATGGAATTCCTCAGTAGTTTGTAGTTTTGCAAACAGCGTTTCTCTGCGGGGGGGGGGGGGAGGGAAACATGACTGTTTTTTAGTAGGTTGGAACCCCCCACTTCTGCATTTTCCAGTAAGTCCGCTTAAAAAATCATGCAGTGTGTACAAAATGTTACCATCAGGCAGACGAGCAGTGTACCGGTCGGCATTGTAACAAACCTGCTTGCTCAATCTATCATCTATTACGTTGCCGGAACCCACTAGCACTCCGGCAGACGCATATGTAACATACACTCGACTTGAATAATAAATGACTATTTGTAATACATATTTAGAGTCTGGCAAGATAAAATAGGTCAGCGAGAAGATCCAATTGCGAGAGTTATTTGTAATGGTGTGCTAACTCTGAACAGTGATGAAATTTGATGCTCAAAACAAAATCGTTTAGCTAACGCACTAGTTAGGTTCAACTGTTAGGTAACACGACACTAAAACTGCTATCTGCTTTTGTTTACTACAGGCAGAAAAATTAAACAAAATGTTGCCATCCGCTGCCGGAGAAGCAAAGCGTCACTTGCCGCTCTAGTGAAGAGCAGTTTTAGCAGTCAGATGTAAACATATAGGCACAAACAGGGTTCTACTTGTTATTTTTACTTGATGTTTGATGGGCTTGAATAAGAAAAAACACAGTCTCTAGAAGAAGACGGAAAGGTTTGCGGTGGCGACCCACATAACGCCTTACTTAGGGTAATATATATATATATATATATATATATTCACACACCCTTTAGCAGGAGAGCCAAACCAATAGCCGTCCAGTGCTTGTCCATTCAAATAACACATTAGTTCATGGAGACATATGAATAAACTCATAAATATGCGTATGTCACCTGTTAGAACTAATCAACGTTGTTCTAAAGGTTAGTCTATTGCTTTAGAAAACAGCCGAAGTATATGGAAACAAAAGCGTGCACGGATCACTTGCATTGTGTACCACGAATGGGTTAGAATAAGTATGGAACCGGTCTCATAAATACTACGCGCCTTTTTTTTTCGAAAGTTAAAATACTCTTGTGCACATTCGCAGTAGTCTACGGATCATCTTAGCGTGTGTGGTATTCTTTGCCACGTATAATACCCACTCGACCCCCTTCTTCGTTTTCCTTTGGTCTGACAATACCTAGACTTTCCGCTGAATACTAACCAGCTGTTTTCTGTTCGGTGGGAAGAGGGGGGTACTTAACAATCTGTGTTGGCCTGCCTTTGATTAATGCGTTCTTGTCCCTCTTTAGCAACCATTATGTCCTTTACGTAGTTTTCCTACCTTACGCCAGTTTCTTCGGCCTCGAACATGATCTTGTCTAGCAGCACGAAAGCTGACACCGATCATAGCTCGATGTCAACTCACGTGCTGTTAGAACTTCCGTCAAATAATTTTCTTTTCCAAGAAACGCGCATGCGCTGAAACACAGTATGCAATGCACTATCACCCGCTTGTAATTTGCATAGCAGACTATTTGGACTGAACGTTTATCAATCCGGCACACATATCACTGAGAGCAGGTATGACCGTTCAGCACCCCGTTTCCGGAAGAACTCTATCTCCCCATGTTTTCTGTGGAAGGAGGCCTTGTCGATCACTACGCCACTTCGCTGGTGACAAGCCACTAAATTTCTCGAAAGTTTTCTAAATTGTTGGTGGCTGCTGGACCTTCTTTGACGCCCGACCACACCACACGGCTTAATAGCATCGGATGGTATAGTTTAGCATCCCATGGCACAGTTCTGGCCAAAGCCAGCGAGGCAACCTCTGCGTTTTCTGAGCTGCCTCCTGGTTTGGGCATCTCTGTCCCCAAAAGCCGGTCCGCCCCATCTAGATGATGCATACATCATCAAATTAGCCTAAGCCGTTGGCGCGCGGCACACGATGCACTGGAATAGGCTGCTCGGCGTTGGGGCAAAACATTGTGCCTACTCGCCGAACCGAACGAGATTGCTGCTGAAAGCAGAGCTTAATATAGAACGAACAGGATAGTAGATGACGGTGGAGATAGGATTTGGTGGACGAACAACAGCCGTAATCAAGCGATGGCATGTCAATGTCAGGAAAAAGAATTCACGTGGATAGAAATCCGCTAGGTCGCGGTATTATACAGCTGCTACTTTCGGCCAAATCGACATACCCAGGATTTCGAGGACTTCCTAGATGACATACGCCAAAGAATGAAGAGGCACGCACGAGGAAGAATCATAATCACCAGGAAATCTACCGCTGCCTGTACAGCCTGGGCCAGCAAGACCGAGCTAGAGAGCGGCGACTTCATGAGTAGAAGGCGGGACTAAACCTAGACGTGGTCAACGATGGTCAAATCACAATTTTTGGCGGTGCCTACAGAGCTCTTTTATTTATAATAGCATTCGAAGCAACACTGCTAACGATCGTACCCTGGAGAGTTGTGGAAAGGTTTATAAATTATTACGCTGGCAGATGAGCTATGTGGCGTCTAAGGATCTGCTGGCGGGAGGTATGCAATTACTCGGATAACAATATAAGGATGACGATGGACCGTGAGATGTAACGGAGGTAGAGGTTTAAACGGTCTCCACAGATGCGTGGTGAAAGACATGAGTCGATGGAGGGCGGGTTAGAGCAGCTGGGTCTTCAGCACATTATCAACGCACCTCCTCGGGACAGAAGAGCATCGTTAAGGCGCACCACACGCTAGAGTATACTCTAGCGCATGGCAGTTGAAGTACTAGAATTAAAAACATTTTTAAGGAGGTTGTTTTAGTCAAAGTACTGCCATGCAATTCCAAGCCTGAGTTGGTCGGTAGGATATCGCTTCTAGTGGGTCTGCCGAGTCCCAAACCAAAAACTTCTAGCTGCCAGTAACGCAGGTGCATCACGCATGACCCCTTCTTAATTGACATGTTTGGTAGAACGTGTGACAACTCGACTCTGAAGTTTAATCGGCACTTACCTCAATCGCTTTCCATCTATAAGTATGATGGTATTGGTTGTGTCATTAACCAACTGCAGGTGATATTTCGCCAACCGGATCGCTATAAGTTTAGTGTATCACTAACCTGCTCTTCTAGTTCACCTTACCTGATCGCTTGCTTGGATGATGGGCTATTGTGACCATGCGCTGCCCCTCGTCCGTCGTCTATTGTCTTTCTTCTTCGGGGAGATCTAGTATCAATTGAAGCTCCTTTTTCACTGCTATTAGCGTTTCTAACAGCGTTTAGTTCTCACAAGTTACTTTAAAGGGGGTTGGTCTGATATAGTCCGGCCGATAGCGTTGAATACTATGTAAATATATATATATATATGATCACTAAGTTGTCAACTTTGCATAAAGTCATTTCTAGTATAAGCATATGTCCTCTTCTTTTGCAACGGTGAAGTAATGGAATGGTTTGTGGTAAACATATTTCTTTAGTTATCCCATTTGATAAGTTCGGTTACCCATTTTACTTTTTTTATTTTTTATGTCGCTGGAGCATTAAAATCGCCTTCTACTGTTACGTACCCTCTTCTCAGCAGCGTTTCATCAAAGCTTTAGGCTTTAATCTAAATCTTTGATAAAACCAACCTAAAATTCTTCTAGCTGTCTGCATGTACTGTTGTCGCATTGTTTAGTATAAGCTATATAGAGCCATAATGGCCCGGTGGAGCCCCCTCGAATAATTTTGTCGCAATTTGTCAATTTATTATTCGAATAGGGGTTTCTTTTGAGTCATTTATTCTTTAGGCTCCGTTAGTTTAACCTAAGGTTTACTGACATGGCAGACACCTATGCCTAGTTGAAGTGCCGTCGTTTTGAACACACGTTGTCGCTTCACTTATATTTCAATTAATTTTAAGGACTTGTACCATCGGTAATTTTGGTGATTTTTTGCATGGTAGATCCGGATGGTTTCTCCTTGAGATATCTAGGGTTTCAAAAATGAGCATTAGTACTTTTTTGTTATGCGGAATAAATACGAATAGAATTCGAGTTAACTCAACCTAAACTATAACAGACTCTGCCCCCTGAATCCGACTGGTCAGTTCTATGTTCCTGAGTCAAACACGGTAAATCATACGTTTACCGTTTGTTCAATAGTAAGGAAGATCTTATCTTTTAAAATGATATTTGGTAGTTCACCACCACCACTCAGCACGCCAATGAGCACTTTTTGTCTAAGATAACTTTTTCATCTTTGTAGTCAGTTCCCGAACCTGTCGAAACTTGTAACAATACTTATTCAGATCACGTTGCGAAATTCGCCGGTATGTCTGAAATTTGAAGATGAGCCGCCAACTTTTGCGAATGGCCTTTGGTATTGCAACGTCAAACGTGAAGTCTTATTTTTCTCACGTTTGCTGTTGAAGTTGCAGTCTTTTATGGGGCACCCCCAATGCCATGCAGCAATGTTGCCTGTCTTTCTGTGCCTTTGTCGGGTACGCAACACAAATTTCTTCTTGACCCCGACGGATGTTAACTACTTGACAATCTTGATTGGACGCTTAGCACCCAAATGAAGCATATGCACGGCATTCTCCCTCCGTTCGATTTCTTCACAATTTAAGCCTAACGTCCGCCAACGATTTTGCGTAATCCTTTTATTTCGGTGCCACTTTGGCTGCCGCACTTTAGAATAATATATGAATTCCGTCTCTTTGAGATTTGCGGATTTAAGTTAATATATATATATATATATATATATATATATATATACGAGCAAAATTTAGACTGACGCCAGGTACTCTGAAACAAAGTGACCATATTTTATGGGTTCGGCTTTTTTTAATGGAAAATTTGATTTAGTGTAGGTAACGTGCAATTGAAGGCTATTTCGGTATTACCTAATGAGAGAAAAATAATAATAAACCGCGAAAACTTACTGGACCGCACATTTGCATTGTTGATGGTGCCGACTGTACAATTCTTCGGCTGCAACAAGTCAATGTTCTGCTTTCTTGCTAACCATACACAGATTATATGAAGCTGTGAGATTTGCTCGGACATTCCTATTTGTGGCAGTTTGCGCAAAAAACACCATCCTACATCGTACATACACTGAGTAATCTGTCAGGATAAGGAGCCGATGGTTTTGAATGCATACTAGACACATCATAAAAAGCAGATTCCCTAGCTTAATACCGAAAGAAGGCACTCCAACCAGGTGAGAGAAATAAAGAATCTGAAAATTGATTATCCACCACGCCTGTGGGAGAGCAGAGAAGTTGTGTTAGCAAACGCAAATTGTGCCAGCTTAGCACTCTGCGAGAGATTTCATCTTATAAACGTAGAGCGTCGACCGCTAGGAAAGGACACGAAGTATCTGTTGCAAGCCGACTGTTGAAGAAGCTTGACCTTGGAAGCTGTAAGTGGCAATTTTCTCTGAAAGTCAACCCGTAGGGTGGAATGCCCCGGTCCCCCACATGCCTCCTTAACATGATGCAAGTTAATGCTTGCGCTTCTTGCAGCCCCGGGCAAGTCGTTATTGGGCCCTTCTCTCGCTTTCTCACTACCAGCTAGTTGCTCCATGTCGCATTGTGCATACAACGTTAACCTTGCAAATCGCGCATAGCTCACAGCGTTAGCGTCGCTCGGCTGACCTCGTTAACGTAACGAAGCCAATGATAGAGCAACAGTGTCCATGTGCTTGCTGCCTATCAGACGTTAGACGTACGCAGGAGTGCTTTTTAAGTTTGCACTTAGTGCGCACGTTGTGGATCTTCTTGTTTCGGCAACAAGGCCCAACAGGTGTACATTCCTGTGGAATACCTGCGAATCACAATAACAGACTTGCGCATTTGCCAACGGTTGATCAAGCTTATCCGCTATAGTTTTCAATTTTATATATATATATATATATATATATATTTGTGACCCAGCCACTTTGAACATTTAATGGAGAAATTGGAGTGCATTTTTTGTCCGTTTTATTTACGGAATAACTTTAAGTGAGATGAAAATGCCACAATGCAAGGAGATATCATGAACAATTTTATAGACGTTTTTTTAAATTTAAAATAGTATTAAGAACATCAGTAATCCTACGGGATCTCAGGGAACCCTTCGGTGGAGGGAAACTACCCGTCGACTGACGCCGCGTTTCCCCGCTGAAGCTCGATCGATACGCGTTGCAGTCGGTAATCACATCTAAACGCACACACAGCCTTGTACCTTTTACGGAAAAGCGTTTCCACGCCTCGCTTAATTAATCTTTTACGATGTTCTCCCTCGTACAAGAGAGATAACTTGCTCTACGTTTTCGACGAGCTCCTCCGAACGACACCCGAATGCTTACTCAATGTGCGCCTAGAAGACAACGCATAGGCCCAAGCTACGATGCCCGTCAGCGCAGGTGGCCTCAGTGTTCGTACAGCCTAAGATCTGGCCCTGTCGTGCTACGTGGGCCCAATCACAGATTTTAAACATCTAATTGCTTCCATTGGCCCGAAAGGTACATCGGAGATAATCGAACGGGCTTCGCGTACGAGCCTGGACGAATTTGAAGCGCGATGGAAGGCTCTACCGGTTTCTCCAATGCAAGAGCCTCTCGACCGGATTGTCGTGGAGCGGAAATAGGCCTCGCTTCTGTCTCAGGCGCAAACCACGGCTGACAGGGCTAGACTACGAGCTTGCTTCAATTCGATGAGTGGCAAGTGGCCATAGGCCCTCCCCTGGCCGCAACTAGGCACGATGGTGGACAATAACACACATCGTGTCTAGTTTGCGGCTGGGGGAGACGGCCTGTGCCGCTCATCTTTGCAACCGGTGTCGGTTCCCCGTAACAACAACAGTGGAACACGCTCCATTGTGCCGATACAGCGCCGGCCGCCACCCACGACACTACGCAATAAACGACGTTGTCTGCCATGTACTAAAGGCCGTGAAAAGCCACTAGGCCTTAGCGTCAATAATGTGTTACGGCCGGACGGTAAAACTACGTTACACAAGATGCACTAAGTTAGGCAGCTATAAAGGAGATACAGTGTTCAGTAGCATATCCTTTGCTGCCCTGCTACAAAACTTCGATGGCACAACACTATACATATTATTCTACGTATCTTGGCAGCCGGATCATCTTTACGTATTTTTCTTCAGAAGTTCCCTTGTAACCTTGTGTAACCTCACGTGTCTTCAACAACGAATATTAGATGAAAAAATAAATTGTTTCTTTAGCCGTACAGTTTGTTGCTTTTATCTGCTGTTAGTGCTTTCTACAGTCAGTCAGAGGTTTCTCTGCGAGCATCTGGATGCGGATGTCTTTAGAGAAGACTTGGGCCTCCTATTCGTCTTTATTTTCCATTCTTTAATTCTACAAGACTGAGTACGTAGTATGGTTCACTCTTGTGAACGGTTGGATTGTTCACCTGGACGCGTCTTATGCCATTGACGAATCCGTTGCTCGTTTTACTTGACACTTGCCGGAAAGCAGGCCAAGTCATAATGGGCTGCCTTTCGGCAGTCTGCACTTGCGCTGTGTTGACTTTCAAGCCTGTTTCGTTTCCCACGTGACTAGATGTAGATTTCGATGAACGCGCGGCCGTCAAAATAATACGAGACCACAAACAGTCGTTCCATTTTGCTGGCGTCTAACTTAACTAGCCCTTAATTCCGCTTCCTGGGCCTCTTATTGTCAGGATAATGTTTGGTCCGCTCTCAACAAAGGAATACTCTATTGAACCTAATGGCAAAGCAAAGGGTAAAAACAGGCGACCGTCGCTTTGACATCTGTATAAGCCGGCTGGGTAAGCTGATTTTGTCAAAGTACAGAAATGCACGTGCAACATCGCAATCCTGCATTTCAACGTTGTGACCCGGTTGCAAACTCCATGAGTGAATGAACTATCAGCTCTCATGGAACCCGGTTAAAATTTCAAGCAACTAACGCGCGCAAAGTAAGCAAAGGACGAAGCCAGGTCGAAGATACAAATAGGAATTCTCGTCGTGCAGCTCAAAGCCAGTAGAAAACCTTTGCGATCATCAATGCACTTATTTGGAAGCTACCAATCGAGTATTCTGTCTGTTGTCTGACGTTAGTAGGGCAATACGTTAGTTATTAACTTGCTGTTTTAAAATTGCAACACTAGACATAGAGGTTTCCTTTTATGCACCCCTGCTAGCAGCTAGTCATAGCTCCTAACCTTTTTAGTGATCTTATACAACACTTCTTCTATAAGCTTCGTCCAAAGCTTCTTTGATGATAAAATTTGTCGCATGAAGTGTTTCGTATTAATTAAAAAACATATTTCACGTAAATGTGCCTTCATGGGTATTGTTTATTGCTTATTGTTTTAGGTGTTGTTTTTGATTCTAGATTATTACTCGTCTCATAGGGGCTTCGAATTGTATGAAGCATATATTTAATGCTCAGAGGACAGATATTTAGGTTTACCCAACGGTCCTTAAAAATATTTGCGTTTTTAGCTAGACTCCATAGCTTCATCAAACGTTTTAACGAATAACAGTAGCTTAAATCATTCTTTTTAAATACGCAAATATTTTGCATTTGGCCTGCCATGGTATCCAAAACATACGAAAATACAGCACATTACTGATATAGTCCACGTGGTGGCTAAACAACCAAGCAAGTTACTGAGTTAATTACTACAGTATAACATCCTGTCTCTTGTTAATCGCCGTTGTTGCTGATTAACCACTTGTACTCTTGTAAATATTTTTGACATATATTTAACTTCCCATGCATTTGTTATGTGTTCGATAAGGCTCTTGCCATTGAACGAACTCCTAAATAATCGGACATTCTACCTTGTATATGGCTAGATAGTTAATAATGATTTGTATCTAACGTTTTATTGTGACACGGTATGTGTCATAATCAGGACATTTGTGAACCTAGCGTTACGCTAAGAAAAAACTTATTTCCACATTGCCTAAATTAATTTAGGTAGCAAGTAGACTTTACATGCAGGCAATGGTTTTAGTAATTGCATTGATTTCACTGTATTGGGGATGTTTCGCTTTGTGGAAAAATTGTAACAATGGAACACAATGGCACCAAAAAATAACGAAATTTGACTGCTACTGTCTTTTGCCAGTTAATACTAAGTCCCATCCATCGTCTATATAATCATTAGCCGTCCCATTCCCTTCTTAACCTTAAAATAAACTCCTCTCATAGATCGCATGTCATCTGCATAGTTTAAAAGTTCTTGCTCACTCTCGTGGTCCACCCTTGTTTCACCCGGTTGGGTAGCTCTCCCAATAGTACATGAAAAGCAATGGGCTGAGTCCGTCACCTTGGGCCACTCCCTGTCGTCCGCGTTTAAATACCTTTCCTACAATTCCTATACCGTTGTCAATGTATACTCTACTCTCAATAAGAAGGGTCCTCAAATGTTTTAGTAAACGACACGGAACCCCCTCCAAGGCTAACTTCTCTATAATTCTACTTCGTGGCGCTCGGTCAAAGGCTGCCTTAAGATCTGTAAAAATTGCGTATAACGGTTTCCTCGGGTCGGATAGTGTTTCCCACATTTTCGTCCGTTATTGACGCAAGGCCGTATGGGCTGACTTGATTTCTAAACCCATGTTTTTCTGGTACTGCGCTTCTGGTTTCGAGAAAGTACACGAGTTTATCTGATATTCCTCCCGAGAACATTTTATCGGGACAACTTTTAAGTGTTTATTCCCCTCAAGATTCCGGCTCTATTTCTATGCCTTTCACTCTCGGTGTGCCAATCAGGTTATGCTCCTTCCAATGGCAATCCCCTAAATTTTAGGCATTCGTCAAATAAAGCTTTTCAGCATGGTCACAGTGCCAACGCTTGCTTTAAATGTTCGTTTCTTATCATATCATTGCCGGCCGCTTTGCCTCTAGGCGCCTTTTCAATTGCGCTGACAACGTCTTCGTTTGGACTAGTCAAACCACCCATTCCCGGGCGAATTCGGTTTCTTTGTCCCAAGGCTCGTTGTATAATATTATTTCTTTCGAGGTGGTGGTGGGCGGCTCCCGCAGAACACTAGCAAAGTGTTTAATCAATCGCCTAGTCTGCACTGGACGCAGCCGTTTCTCTTCTGTTTTTACGTACCGCCCGCACCACTGACTGCACCTGTGATGCATTTATCCGTCGGCGCCGCACAGTCTACATGCAGTGATGCACATTGTTCCAGCGGCTTTCCTCTTGTCAGTTCGTCGGCGTTCGTCGCACTGGCATGGCCATCTGCAGCGCCGCGCCTGTTTACAAGCAAACGCATATAATAATAATAATAATGATAATAATAATAATAATAATAATCATAATAATAATAAAATAATAATAATAATAATAATAATAATAATAA